>JAODUP010000147.1:45000-492500 GCA_025642065.1 Paralvinella palmiformis | reverse complement strand
ACAGACCTCCGATTCGTCGTGAAAAGGCCAAGGGAAAGGGAACCAACATTCCTTTGCAAGCCATAATCAGTTTACTAATCAGCAGTTTGTTAATCAATCGTTTATCTCAGACCGTGCTTCCATTTGTTCGCAAACCAGGTCGAAATGGCTTGAACAGTCTACAGAGTCAGGCATTGAAGCGTGATTGGGTGATAACAGCCGTGCTCTACTTTCAGCCCACCTGCGGCATGACAGCCGAATCGATCGATTCAATGCTTTATCAAATACTGAGTAAAGGTAAACCGGAGAAGTGCTTCGAGCATAATTAATAACCGCCGCGTGTTTTAGTTTAGTTGAAAATCGAATCGGGTTAATGATAGTGGAATGATGGACACTTTGTCTTGAAATAGGTAGATGAGAAAGTAATATAAAATGGCTCATAAATAGCTCACAAATAGCTCATAAATAGCTCGTAAATAGGTACTCCGGGTAGATCTATTATTACAGCTCGTGTGTAGGGAGATTGATTATACAATATCTATCTATTACTGACCGTAGTTTGAAATGATGATGATGATGATGATGATGATGATGATGATGACGACGACGACCAATATTTAATAAAGTACACTTACACATCTTAAAAATCGGCAATGAATATGCAAACATGATTTAAAACCTGTCTATTATATATACAAACATACATTTATATACATTAGTGTACATGATATTTCTCGATGTAAATGAAAGCTTTATCTGAATAATTTATTTCATGTATTATTATTATTATTATTATTATTATTGTTGTTGTTGTTGTTGTTGTTGTTGTTATTATTGTGGTGGTGGTGGTGGTGGTCTTTGACGTCCTCGTCTTTAATAGAATGTCTTTCCCGGAACAGGTACACGAGTAGTGGTACTAAATTGTCTGGCTAAGTACGCTCGAATCATTCTGGATAGAGCATCAGAACTGGAAATGTTAGGTGAAGGCTGGGCATGGATTACGACAGATGGCGTTACTGCATTGGTAAGTAGGTCTCTGGATTAAACATTCGTCATTTCGCGAAACTAACAACTTTAATTTGATTTATAATATTTTATTACTGTAGTCCCCATCTAGCACGGCTGCTCTAAGGAATGTATTTGTTTGTTTATTCGTTCTCTCTCTCACATACACACGCGCGCACGCACGCACGACACGCACGCACGCACGCACGCACGCACGCACACGCACGCACGCACGCACGCACGCACGCACTATATATATATATATATATATACACACACACACGCACACAGATACAACTTTTCTAAAGCGCATTTGTTGACTAATTCAAGTTCTAAAGTTGGTAGCGCGTTTCATCCTAGAGCTCAATGTACTGGGATCAAATCCTCCTATTCTCTGTATTTGTCAATGAAAAGTTTCAGCTGTGGCTAACATATACAGTTACGTTAACTTCTAGATCGTTTCTTATGTCAAACCTGTCGATTAAAGGATAAACAGTTATTCTGAACATCCGATATTTAGTTGTCTTGTCTTTTTTTCAGGGAAGTGTCTATGACGACTGCGGTGATGTCCCTTTGTATTTGAAAGGCCTAATTGGAACACGACCGTTATTCTCTGCCGGAGCACTGTACGATGACTTCAGTGAAGCCTGGAAAAACAAGTCCAAGATGTTGATGGACGAAATTCGGGATCCAACTTGTCCCAATTGCACAGGCGCCACGACGGGCAGCGTATCTTGTCTTCCACCAGGATCGGAATTAGGGAATAATTCTCAGTGCGAAGTGGACAGAATTTCCGTACGTCGGTCTATATACTTAACTCGTCTTTGAATCACACGAAATATCGAAATTGTCACCATTTTGTGAAACAGCAGATCAGAACTGTATATTTGTGCACAGTAAGTGCCCTTCTAATTCCAAGTTATAATGTGAACTTCGTCTCGTTATTGAAACAATTTCTTGCCGCTGCAGTACATCGTACGCGTCTTCGATGCGGTTTTGGCGACGGCTTACGGTATCCATAATTACCTTCGTGATGGTTGGGTGCTCAGTCCGCCCCGTTTTGACGATGACATCTGCTCGGCAGCGGAGCTAAGACCTTGGGGACGAGGGGAGCTGCTCGCTCGATATATATCTCGCGTAAGTATCTAGAGGATGATACAAAAAAAAGACAAATTTGTCGTAATATAAAGTGAATTTTGAGTAATTTAGATCTTTGTTATCTTACAGGTCTGGGAGGGTTTAAATAATTTTATATATTTATCTATTGACGGTAAAGGCGTTTTAGGTACTAAGTGCTATTTGAGGAAAGATACCTGATACCCTTTTCGCGATTTGTTGTAAAATAAACTGAATTTGGAGTAATTTAGATTTTTATTATCCTACAGGTCTGGTTGGATTTAAAGGATTTTATTTATTTATCTATTGACGAATTTCATACAAACTTCATCTATTGCCCTTGCATCATCTAGTAAAGGCGTTTTAAGTACTAAGTGATATTTGAGGAAAGATGCCTCATACCCTTTTCGCGAGTATGCTACGTAATGTCTGCTCAGAACTACGATAAATGCTCGTATGCTAAATTTTAGACTCGTGTGTGATAGGACTAGCACTGAACTCTTCCTAATTTTGATCAGTGCAGTGTTACGTCTGAAACTACTAAATACTACCATATGAGGCAGACAATTCCTACCGATGTCTACCATAGCTCGTTCGAATAAACCCGAGAACGTATTATATAGACGCACGTGGAAAACTAAATAAAACACGTTTAGAGCTTGATGGTTGAAGATTATACTGCTGGTGTAGCATCTTTCTCTGTGCCACATAGTGATGATGATGATGATAATCATGACCACCATCATCAACATCATCATCATCATCATCATCATCATCATCCCTACTATGATGTTTCTAGTTCTTCTTCCTCTACGCTGTCTCTAACATTCCCTACGCGCCACGGTATCATTACGATTCAGTCTAATTTCAGGTATCGGGTGACGGTGCCTCCAGTAAAATTGGCTTCACCAACCTCCGCTATCCAGTTATAGCTACCTATGACATAGTTAACCTGGTCGAGGACGGCTGGCAAACGGTGAGTGACCCGGATGCCAATAGTAGGTCATCAACTATGGCGTCGGCTGATACTGTCCGAAATACGTTGTCCTCATTCAGGCTGCTGCTAATTTATATCGGATGAAATCATTCACGCTTCTTATTTTAGTAGTCGACTCGTAGTTTAAAGGGCTCGTTCGTATCGATTGCTTTTTACCCTAGGTAGGAAAATGGTCGAACGATGGCGGCACGAATGAGCTATCCACGAACGAGTCGGTGTATTTTCCCGGATTTACGGAAACGATTCCCGAAGACTCTAAAGTTGACCTGTCTAACATCAAACTACGCGTCATCACGATCGTTGTAAGTTTATATTATTGGTCGATTTGCTTATTTACGATCGAACTATAGATCGAACTATAGGCCGCCATAATTTAATTTTTTACACTCTGATAGCATGACCATTATGGTCCGGACATTCGTTTATTTACAGAGAACTAATTGTTCTTTAGATTCAATAGTCATTTTTCATCATCGTTGTTTACGTACTAATTTTGTTTGAATTTTCCTTTTATATGATCAGAACCAGTAATAAGTTTTGGAAGGCAAATTAATGTATTTGTCGCCGAATTAAACGTATTAACATTTAAAAAATAATAAATAGAAAGCTGCAACTTATAATTACAACTACATTGTAGATATTCTATACGAATAAAATGGAAAATAGGATTATAATAAAAGAACTATTATCGGGAGGTAAATGCCATTTGTTTTTATAACTTATAAACAGGAAGCGCCTTTTACAATGAAGAGAGTGGGCGTCACCTCAAAGGAGAAAAACAAATATGAGGGTTACTGTATTGATCTGTTAAACAAACTACAGGAGAGGCTAAAATTCCAGTATGAACTTGATCTGGTGCCGGATGGGAGCTACGGAGGGAGGGATCCCGTCACAGGCGAATGGAATGGTATGGTCGGCGAGTTGATAAAAGGCGTAAGTATTCTTGGCAGATTTCATAATAATAATAATAATAATAATAATAATAATAATAATAATAATAATGGCCGAAATGGAAGTTATTTTAAGTGGCTTAGCTATCTCAAATGAGGGAGACGCATAGGGTCGTAATTTACTGCTTCACCACGGGGACTAATTCTAAATACATTTAGAATTTACATTAGATGGCATATTCGGCGGGAAAAACCTTGCCAGTTGCCTGGTTGGATGAGAAACTCCTCCTACTATAGTGCCACGGCCGGGATTCGAATCTCTGACCTCCCGCAGAGGATGGCCATGAGTAAGAAAGTCCAACGCTCTTACCCACTAGGCCATAGAGGATAATTGACCTGAACTGTGGCAGTTCTAGACCCATTAGGAAATACATTAATCGACTGAGTAAGTGAGTGAATAAGTCAGTCAGTCAGTCAGTCAGTCAGTCAGTGAGTCACTCATTTACTCAGTCACTTACTGACTCAGTCAATCTGTCAGTGATTAGCTTCGTCGCCAGTGACACATGGGACATTACTAGGGCGTTCTCATATCTGCAAAGTCAGGGTTCGTATGCCAATATTACCCGTGGCTGCAGTAGTCGTGGTCCGTCCGTGTGTTTCCAGCGCAACCGGCGCCGAAGTTAAACCAAAAACGCTCCTTCATCCGTTAGCTAAGTTCGTTACAATGTCCCGTTGCTGTTGTTGCTCAGAATGCCGATTTGGTCGTCGCCCCGTTGACGATCAACTACGAAAGGGATCAAGTGATCGACTTTACCAAGCCCTACCAGGATCTCGGCAACCTCATTCTGATGGTGAAGGAATATCCCCAGAATAACATCTTCGCCTTCATGGACCCGTTCTCGACCACCTTGTGGCTGGTGCTCGGTGCCGCGTTCATCGTGTGCGGCCTGGCCACGACGTTGGTGAGCTGGCTGAGCCCGTTCGGCAAGAGAGGCGCCTACTCGTCCGGTCTGGACGTCGTCCGTGACAAGTACAAGCCCGAAAGAAATGTCTTAAACCTGTGGAACAGCATGTGGAATACGTTCTCACTGTGGATGATGCAGGTATGTGAGGCGCTAGAGTATCGTAATTCACGTCAATCGTTTTGCGCTTCTTCATTTCTTCCTGCTAATTCGTTGCACTTTCTTCCGTACGAATTGCCCGAGGAAGGCTTAGTGAATGCATAAATAATGGGTGCTTCTGATACTGATACTACTACTACTATTACTACTACTACTACTACTGTTGCTGCTTTTACTATTATTACAAATATTGCCACCACTACCACTGCAACAACAACAACTACTACTACTACTTCTACTACTACTACTACTACTACTACTTGTGCTACTACTACTACTACTATTACTACTACTACTACTACTAATACTGTTAATAATAATAATAATAATTTAAAAAACAACAATCCAATTAATAATAATAGTAATAATTATTATTATTATTAGACACAGTGACCTTTTGACATCTGTTTTCAGGGAGCCCAAGTAACACCTAATTGTTTATCAGGTCGTCTAGTTTATGGAGCTTGGTATTTCACGGTGATGGTCATATCGGCGACGTATACGGCTAATCTGGCTGCATTTCTTACTGTACAGCGTTTAGACAGCGGTAGGTTATCGGATTTGTTTCCCGATATTATCTAATCATGACGAGAATATGGCGGGTGGATGAATTGAAATTAATATATAAGTTTCATAAACATCGTCTTATTTTCCGATGAACCGCCCCACAGTGTAGTTGGTAGAACGCTGCGCTACAACCCCTCCGGTCTGGGTTCAAATCATAAAGTCACCCGTGTTTGTCGAATGTTTCCATAGGGAAGCCGCTTCTCGGCCGTACGTCTAAGGCGTAAACGGCGCCGAGGCTAAAAGGACTCACCGACTCAATGACTCACTCACTGACTCACTGATTGACCGATCGACTCATTCAATCGCTCTCACTTTCAGGCGTAAATAACCTACAGGACTTGGCAGATCAGAAGGAGATAAAGTATGGCACGGTAAAGGACACGGCCATATATGAGTTCTTTAAGATCCAGGTGACGGAGCCCTACACGACGATGTACAAGTACATGGAACAAATGTCAGCTAACGTGCCCAACAGTAGTGTCGGCTTTGATATGGTACAGAACTCCTATGGAAAGCCAAAACGTCAGTAATACGCCTTCATCGCTATATTTGTCTTCATCTTTTTATCGTGTTTAATCGTTTTTACGAAGTAGCTTATGTTAAATGATAGGACGATGAAGTGCTATCAGACATCTGCTATCGTATTCGAACCGTAAACCCAACTTGACGATTGTCTAACAGCGAAGTGGCCGACTCCGTGGTCTAGCGATAGCGTGTCCGACTACAGATCACTACCACCCGTGTTTGAATCTCGGCTTGAGCATATCTGAAGGTTGTTTCATCTTTGACCTAGCTTCAGTACCTTTGGAGAAGGTCGCTCGGCCCATTTAGCTTACCATATGCACAAAAGTGGCCGTAAAACACCAATCATCATCTTTACCATCGAACAGCGAAGTAGACCGACTGATTTATTGCAAGAAACGCTGGTTTAAAGTTGCTGAACATGTCGTTGATTGATAACTTTATCCATTTGTAAACAAAAGTGACCGGTCACATTCGTTTGTGACTTTCGTTTCTCTATTTCCGTATATATGTAAGTGTGTCTGTTATCCGTGTTCTAGTTTCTATTAGCTTTGGAAGAAGGAAGCCACCTTGAAAGGTCTGATAAGTATCCGCCCATCACCGCTATCATAAACATCAGTTGTTCAGATGATTACAGGTGGCATGGTATCTTATGACAATGGACTTGTAAATCATCTTCAGCCAGTTGTATTAGTGAATCTATTGAATACCTACTAGTCTTTGATCTTTAATGTTGACATTAGAGAGCGACAATGTTCACCCGAAAAATAAGTCTCTTACGTTAATAACATCAGTTATATTATTCTTATTGGTCATCATTGTCTTCATCGTATTCGTCGTCGTCATCATATTCATCATCATAATCATCATCAGTATCATCATCATCATCATCATCATCATCATCATCATCATCATCATCAGTACCATCATCATTTTAATCAGGGTACCTCCAGGACCTAACTAGTAGCACAGTTGACCATTGATCTATAGCATCTGGGTTCAAACCACGGTCGGGTTATGTCAGAAGGTTGTTTCATCTTTCACTTTGGGTAATGACCGTTGGAGGTCGCTCGGTCCATTTAGCTTATCGTGTGAACAGAAGTTGGCCGTAAAACAACAACATTTACATTTACATTGTCACCACCACCACCACCACCATCATCATCATCATCATCATCATCATCATCATCATACGCCTCTATATGTGGTTAAACCTTCTCTCCGTCATCCAGTTCAGCGATACGCGTTCATCTACGACTCGATCCCACTGGAATACGCCGCCAATCAGCAGCCTTGTCACACGATGACCATCGGCAGGCTGTTCAACCAGTTCGGTTATGGCCTCGCTCTGCAGAAGAACTCCCCGTACGTGGAACTGTTCAGCCTGGAAATACTCCGACTCAGGCAGCAAGGCTACTTCAACACGCTTTATAACAAATGGGTAGTGAGTGGCAGTTGTGAGTCGGACGCCAGCGGTGAGTATGGCCAATCGATGGCGGCCATTTAAAACCCGGACTTATCGGGTGGTGTTAAGTACGGCCGTCGAATAATAACGCATTTTTAAGCGGCAGCCGGTTCGGTAAATTCAGCTGCTTTTTCCACGGGCGAGGTCGAGGTTCTTCTTCCGTATTGCGGTATTCATTTTAGACCAATCGTATTAATATTACATTGAATATTAAGCAATTTTCCATTCTCTGTCGGAATAGCGTCCACCAAGACCAGCGTTGCTCAACAAGCCACCATAAATCAGATGACGGGAGTGTTTCTTCTCATGTCTTGCTTCCTGGCCCTCGCCCTGATTGTTGTATTATTCGAATATTGTGCAGCGGCCAAAAACGACAAGGAAAAGGTACGGTATAGTGCGCGTGCGCGCGCACACACACACACAGAGAGAGAGAGAGAGAGAGAATGTATTTGTTTTAAGATATTTCCATTTCCGAACTAGACATCAAATAATGGAGTAAGAATCACAAGTTCTATGACTATGGCACTCAGTTCTGTGAAACGTTTAATGGAACAATACTTGACTCTCTCTCAATATATATATATATATATATATATATATATATATATATAATCCATACCATTATTATTGGCCATTATCACCTTTTGTAATCTATATAATTATGATTAATAAAGAGTCTTTATTTGTCATAGGACGCTTCAGTCACTTTCTCCGGATCATTCGTTCGACGTTGTAGATCAATCCAGAAAGATGTACGACATAACATCGGGACGTGTATCTGTTGCCAAAATGACAATGAAGGTAGCATCCAACACGATTTAGCCATCCAACACGAGTTAGCCATCCAACACGAGTTAACCATCCAACACGA
The DNA here is from genome assembly GCA_025642065.1 of Paralvinella palmiformis. Classification (NCBI taxonomy): domain Eukaryota; kingdom Metazoa; phylum Annelida; class Polychaeta; order Terebellida; family Alvinellidae; genus Paralvinella; species Paralvinella palmiformis. The sequence goes on along the minus strand of JAODUP010000147.1, from coordinate 483,967 downwards.
GTTAGCGGCTCAACACGAGGTCATTGCCGAAATAAAGTCAGGGGACAACAACAAAACCGTTACCGGAAGAAGCGATTTCACTTACGACAATGTCCTGGTAGAATCGGAAAAACAGAAAAATGGATCTAATTTATCCCAAATGTAGCCGTTAATGCGCTTGTGAAATGAGTAGGTGTAAATAAATAATATGCGAAAATAATTTTACAGAAGTTTTTATAAATAAATATACAAATAAGCATAGGCACCATTTAGTTATGTATGCGTTTTAATTAGTATCTGTATTTCAGGTAATTTTGTTAGTAATGATTAGTTGCTCATCGGGAGAGTAAATATCATATTTATTCGTCCAGGTGAACGCGAGCGATCTGACGTTTCATAGTAATATACTGTATATCATCAATAAATATGTTCGTTTATATTCGCCTGGGTACATGCCAAACCACTAATCGCTGTTATCGTGCCATTTAAACAGTGTAAATAATTAATATTGTAATAAAATATACAAATTACAACGGCGTCGTTGTCTTTAATCGATAGCAGCGTTCTGTTGACAAACACCAGCTCAGTTGTGATGAACGTCAACTCGGTAATCACCGGAAATAAACCGAATCACGACACAATACCGATGTGTTTACATAGCAACGGAAGGTCAACAAGAGCAAATAATGCTGTTTTATATAATTTTATTTTAACGATGAACACTTCATCCGCCAGGGATCTAATTCAGCTAACCGATTTGGCGATAATCAGGCGTACAAAACGTGGAAAAGGTTATAGCGAAATAAACGAGGCTATAATTGCTTAAAGGAAGCAGAAAACAAAAACCAGCTCAGAACCACAACATCATCTAGCAAACTCGAACCAAAACCAAGATGAGTTACGTCAAAGTGGTCCGTATTCATAGACGACATGTGGCTTGATGATGTCTAGCACCAAACCAATCACTGAAATTCCGGATCCTAATATGCTAAAACCGTAATTATAAGAGATATATCAGGATCAGGCAATTTATCTGAGCTATTTCAATAACTAACAAAAATAATAACATTTTACAAAATATTTACACGAAGTTTCCAAGAAATGATGTTGCTAAAGATGGTTGGAAATCATTGGGATACGCTACCTTCAGTGGGGTAGCGTGGGTGTGCAAGGAGTGCTGACCGCACAGGGGGAGGGTGGGGGTACGCTTGGGGGGGGGGGCGATATTATAATTTTATTATTTTCTTGTGATCTTGAGATATCTTTTTGGAAATGGTTGTTTTCTCAAATGGCTGAATTTTGAAGTTGTCATCTAGCTTATAATCCAAATACAACAAGGTCAAAATAATTATCTCCGTGTGTCGGCGACAGGGCTACCTTCTGGAGGGTATTAATCCACCGATTAAAGGCGTTAATTTTTCAGAAACCAACACCGTCTCATCAATTACCCATTTATCGCTCAATCTGTTTGCGTGGAGATTCCAGTAATCAGTCAGTTGGTGGAATCGAGCCGAGCTAAGCCCGTTTTATTGTTCACCACTCCTGATATCTAATATTAACATTAACTCAATTTCGATGTGAGAAATCGATCATTTCGTGGCTAGTCTCACCGTACTGGAGCCCAGCTATTGAGGATACCTCACAGTCTGACTCGCCAACGCCACTTCCTCATTCACCGTCACCAAGCCACCCCTTCCTCGAGACCGCCATCGACATTTTTAAATTTATTATCACCGTTTAAATAATAATTTGATCAACCCACTTCTATTTCTCCACCTCCACCCCCAACACACAGACACACACACACACATACTGGGTTTCACTAATAGTCTCATTTTTCATTTGTCGCCAAGTGGTTCTTGTTCGTCTTAGCGTGGGCTTCTTTGTTCATTAACGACATTGATTTAACATTGGATGTGATCCCTATAGAAACGAGACAGGAAAATCATTTATTGTTGAAGACTGAAACATCTCGCATATACATGGAATCGTGGGATTGGATTTAACGTCTTGGATGCTTGGTGTCTGAGTGTTACAGACTGAATGAATCATGAGGGAATGCAACGCTATTATTGTAAGACACCTATGTGCTGTATAATTATTATATATTAATAACAACGATATATCTGCTTATTAATCTTTGTTTATTAATGCCCTTGTCTAAGTTATAATGGACACCAGATAGATACATTATAATATCAGTAGAAACTCTCATGTTTCCGTTAATAGCGCGGTTGGTCATAGAATTCTAGCATCGGGGTTCAAATCGTCGCCTAGCTATGGCTGGAAAATTATTTAACCTTTCATCTCAGCCCACTACTTTCGGATCTTGACTGGCCCATTTACTTTACGATGTGTACAAATACAGCGGTAAAACAACAACAACAACAGTTTCCTATACAAGTAGCAGGCTGACTCGGTAGAGGATTTCACCAGGATGCCAATAGGATTATATCAGTTTCAGTCTTTCTTGTACAGCGTGTTATTAGTTTTTATCATCCAGTACAGAAATGGGGTCAATTCCATTTTGTCAATTTCAATTCAATTTCAATTCCCAATTTTTCAATTCCAAATCCGTTTTTACCTACTCTTTTTTACCTACTACTTTTTACCATGAGTAGGTACTCCGAGTACCTACCCCGAGTACCTACTTAGAATACCTACCCCGAGTAGTTTATATTCCAAGTAGGATTGTCATCGATGGTGATGATGATGGTGATTGTTTTTTAGGGGACGAGCGACCTCCAAAGGTAATGAACCGAGCTACCTCCAAAGGTAATGAAGCGAAGTCAAAGATGAAACACCCTTCAGATATGCCCACGCCAATATTCGAACACGGATGGAAGTGATCGGTGATCCGACATGCTACCGCTAGACCACGGAGGCACCCTAGGATTGTCACGGAAGAAATATTTCTGAATTAAAAAATTAAATGGTAAAATAAATTGTGGATTTAATTTTTGTAGGAAACTTCCAATTCCAAATTTATCAATTCCAATTCCATTAAAAAAATAATCAATTCCAATTCCGAATTGGAATTGACCACATGTCTGATCCAGTATAAAACGCGCTGCCATCGACCTTCTCCTGACAGATGTATTATCAATAGTCATTGTTTGAGGGAAGTAGAGATGACATATTGAGAGTAAATAGACAGGACGTAGTCTCTAAATGAGAACGACAAATATTTGCGTGATGACCCCGATGACATGAAGTGATTGTTTGGATCAGGTGACCTGTATCGGGTATACATGTATACGAAACTGATTGTACGAGCCACTAAGTGTCCGGGTGTTGTGTTTGTGGTATGCGATTACCTATCACCATCAGATGGTTGTATGTGTCATATACGGGTCGGGATTTGTAGAGGAAGTAAACGGCGGATGGTTTGCGAAAACAGTTGATCCCGATTCCTGTTAATTGCGATATCACAGGAACGCTGTTTTATCCGGTGTTCTTGTCACCACTGCCATTGACGTCATTAACTCCGTAAACATATGCATCAAGTGTACAAGAGTTGCGCACAATTTAGTACATTTGGTTAAAATTGTCTTATAAAGATACTTATAAATGATGATAAATGCTTAAACATTATATATATATATATATATATATATATATATATCTCAGCAATGTGATGAAACGAAATGGTAGCGCGGTTGGCCAACGGCCGTTAAGGCTGGGGTTCAAATCCGAGCCTAACTATGTCTGACGGGTGTTTAATCTTTTATTTGACGTGTTAGCCATCGACAAATCCTTGACCTATTTATGCTACCATGATCCAGACAAATGGCCGTCAACTAATAATTTTCAGGTGTGCTATTGTTGATGGATGATAATCAATTTAGTACAAATTAGCGCATCACTACGACTGATATAACTGATATGGAATATGTATTTATATGTGTCTAAATGTTGTTAATTAAAAAAATTAATTAGTTAATTAATTAATCAGTCTATCACCCACACTTATTTAGAATGCTGCAAATATCTCGTTCTTGCCCCTTCACCGTGGTATCTCAGTTATGTTCAGGTGTGAACTTACCTGCCAGTATGTGTGTGTGTGTGTGTGCGCGCGCGAGTACGTGTACATAACAAATGTTTCTATTAAGCGTGTGTACGTATGTGGGAAGGCCATTATTAAGTATATTGTTTGCCACGAATTATATGCTATTCGACGGCTTCATTGTTCTCTGCCACATACCAATGGATGTTTTTGTTCCCTCAAATAGAACGTAGTAATTTTTCTTTGTTAAGCGACGACCTGCACTACACTCGGCTACATATTTCATATGCATTGATCTTTTGTTCGGTCCACTTTCGGCACGATCCACAGTGCCGCAGGCCTCATTGCGGCGGCTGAGCTGTCCCAGATCAGAGTTACACAACCTTCGAAATGATGCATCGGAATGAAACCTTCGGGATGACTATTTTGTGTTCGTGGGCGTGGTAGTTCGACGGACAGAAAGAACCCGGTCGTAGACTAGATATTATAATGATCCGTTATCTCAGGTCAGCATCTACTGATGATATGTGGACCCACGGATCATACTCTGGTTTATCTACACAGCCGCGCGCTGCAAAAGTCTAGGTTGCGGGTTCGAACCCGGGTCATGTCTGTGGGCGTAGTGGGATTGTTTTTCCTTTGGCAGTTGATCATCGGTCATATGTCCCAGCTATAACCAACCCCGAGACTAAACGACTAAACTCAAGCGAAGTAGCTGTCACCATATCTGAATCGTTTGAATAGATTATATCCGGAATTGGTGAACAATTACCAAGGCATCCTGCATTCAATCAAAGTTTGTCAGCCACCATATATCAGTTTACTGAAATATGGACGAGCCTATCCGGTGCCAGTAATTAAAAGACAACACGAAGGCAACTTCCGTCCCATCATGGATCGATTTTTACCAACAACAAAACACGGGTAATTGATGGAAGCCAACATGAGCGCGCGTACACGCACGTACGCACACACACGCACACACACACACACACATGTTTACCTAGGTGAGGCCAGTGTCGAGACTAACACAAATGACTCACTCATTCATTCACTCACTCACTAATGTAACACTTCCGTGAACAGAACTGTTTCAACAAGTCTGATTCACTTGATCCCATTAATTTTAAAAATATAGAGACAGTTTAATAATGTTTTAATATTTGTGGCAAAAGAAGACAATTTGTGTTCGTCTTCTTTGCTCAGAATGCATGTAGTATGAATTATTTACCTATTTAGAACAGTGACATTACAAGTAAAGGATTTAATGGTGTCATCTCAAAGGCGATAACATACATTTATTAGGCTACCAGGAAGTCATTCAGTAAAGTAAGACATTCATGTGTTATAATGATGATTTGTGGACATAAAGCGTGAAATGGTATAAAAAGAATTTGGTCATAAAAAAATCTACAAAAATTTAATATTAGCCTAAGACGCAAATGGTCTGTAATTTAGTATTTCTCTAGGGCAATAATGAAATATTTGGCAAAGATGGGGGAGACATGATTTGCCCAAATCTGCTTCAAAGACAACATTTCTGTGGCACACAAAGCGTGAAATGGTATAAAAAGAATTTGGTCATAAAAAAATCTACATCAACAGTTATATAATGCAATAATGGTGATAATGTGAATTAGTATTATATAATATTATTTTGTTCTGACATATAATATTTCAGTTATTACATGTGAGTGGGAGTGAAGATTAGTCAAACTGGCAGTCTACTCCGATCAAAACAGCTACAAGTTGTTGATTAAAATGTGTTAATATATATATATATATATATATATATATATATATATATATATGCTTCCCAAAAACATTCTTGAATTAACTAACTAGGAATATTTGTAATCTAGATGGAACATTAAACAATATCATATCATATCACCGATCATAACAACTGCATGATCCTGACACGACACACTTCAACAACTGATGCTTTATAATACGAATCCAGTGTCCTGAATCGACGATTATTTGTTATGATGATCTACCTCTAAAGGTCAAGGACATTAGTCTATCCATCTTACCTTGGTAGTCCGTCAAAAGCTGATTGGGACAGATAACATTTCAGCAGCTTGTTCCGGTGAACTGTACTCCGCCAACATGGATAGAATAAAAAACATGAACAATGATGCCTTAAAGCGGAATACGTCTTTAAATGTACTCATATTACGAAAACACCTGAAACAATAGATGCATTGTCGTAAATGGTATCATACGTAGCGCGTCGGCGTTTCCACAAAGAAACGCATTATAGCTCGTTTATGTTGTAAATCTTCGAACAAAAGCTGTAACAAGAACCGATCAAGCTGCTTCCAGGTTCAATTCCAGAAATTTGAGTCGACACGAGTCTTTTTATGCAGAGAGTGGGAAAAAAGATTGTCTGCAGGGTTTCCACTTTTCACGAAATTCGGCTTATAACGGTTCTGTTGAACAGACCCACCCACCCCCTTCCACCCTCTCTCTCCCTCTCTCTCTCTCTCTCTCTCTATATATATATATATATATATATATATATAATTGTTGCATAAACTTTCATAAAGAGCGTTATGACTGCGAGAGTGATGAACGCAGCCCGTACCTGAAGCGGGCCATAACAATTAATTGTATAACACCATGACCTTTCTGTCTGTCTGTCTGTCTCTCTCTCTCTCTCTCTCTCTCTCTCTCTCGCCAGTCAACATTTACTCGATCACCCAGCATATCTAGGCTGGTGGTATCACAGACAGTGGCACATTCAGCACACACACACACATAATATATATAATACATTAAATCAGCTATCAGATCTAGTAGGCATGGCGTTTAAGAGCAGCCCGACAGAGCACCATTCAGTTCGTATGTTTGATCGGTTCATCGACTGACTTGTGTAAACAGAGACGTTGGGCCGACATCGTGCCGACGTGCGTCAGTTATTAATGAGATGCTGACGAATGAGCAGTACTCCGTCAGATCGACAGCGAAACGCCTTCTCTTCGAACCGGAATTAAAATGACGACGGGTCGGGCAAGCCGCCGCGTTAGATCATTGTGTGCGGATTATTTAAGAGCGGGATGCTGCTTGCTTCCGGCCATCTTACAACTGGCTTGTGGCAGCCAGTCAAATGAGACGCTCAGAATTGAAATTAAAATAGGTACGTCTCTTCGTGTGGGTAAACCTTCCGTTAGGGAATATCTTCAAGAGGCGAACACCTTCGCGGGTATTTACCATTCACTGCGATGGTATTTGATGTAGATTGACTGATCCGCGATTGACTTAAATTGATTTGTATTTAATCGATTAATCCGTTTTAATACATTCAGGTGCACTATTTGGCGGAGATTCTTTTGATCGGTCAGGTTATGTAGCATTTCTGCTCGCTATCGACTATGTAAATTCGAGAGAAGACATACTACCTAATATTACGTTATCTTCTGTAACCAGCCACGATTCAACAGATGGAACGTTTGATACAATCAAAAGAGGTAGGTTCTCATTTTTGAACTTCATCCAAATAGATGAAGGCTAAAAGGTGAAGTTTTATATTTCTGTTTGTTCGATAACGCGGTGTGTAAACATAAATAGACATTGTAGGGTTCTATAGAGAATTGATTATTCGCTTACGGAATGAAGCGAATAATAATACTAATGGTTACAAATCCGTGTATGATTTCGCATGCATATAAACGTATGCGAACACACACATACACCACACACACACACACACACACATATTTAGGGGCGTCTCCGTGGTCTAGCGTTAGCGTGTTGGACGACAGATCGCTACCACTCATGTTCGAATCTCGGCATGGTGATATCTGAAGGAGATGTTTCATCTTTGATTTCGCTGCATTACCTTTGGAGATCACTCGGCCCATTTAGCCTACCAAGTGCACAAAAGTGGCTGTAAAACACACACACACACACACACACACACACAGGCAATACACTAAATAGTATTTATGCCATACATGCATTTTTACCATTGCTCGTGTTTACATGTACCTTTGTGCATGTATGGGCTTATGCTTTAGGGTAATTTTAATCCAATTATATAGAGCTATAAAATGTTATTATTATTATTATTATTATTATAGGTGTGCTTGATTGCAAATAAGGTGAACGTGACCTGCTTGTTAGAAAACATGTTTATCGTATGAAGCCATAATACATATGTACTGCTGCTGTCATTCGCAATAATATTGAAATAGTTATTCCTGTTTTTGTACGAAGCTAAAAACGAACCATTTGACACTTCGAATTCAAGCAAAATTGCTCGCTGAAATAGAAAACCTGATTTATAGTAATATATACCCTTATACACCAAAACACACACACACAAAAACAAATTCTCCAGTCAACGCCTGAAGAACTGGCCATCTGTGTAAGCTGAGAGATTAACACCAAACCTTTGTCCTTTATAATAAAGTATCCAATTGTTGCGATACCTTCATTGGATTTCCATTATGAGAAACGGCCATTAGACGAGACCCGTTTTGCCACACAGACAATATACCAATAGTTGTGACTGTGTATCTGGTCACGGTTGTTGGTCGTGATAATTTACGAAGCGGTTCTCTGATATTGCTTCGTGATTATTGTCAGTCATCATTTATATTTATTGTCACCGACAAGTCGTAAAATGCGCCATTACATTTGTCGGCACCGAGATGTTGTGGTCCATGTTGCAATCTGATATAGGCGCGTCATCGCTGTAAACCGCCGATAGTCGTATAATAGGGGATGTTTCATCGGATCAGCTCAGTTCCCTCGATAACAGTTCCTCAGCTGTATGTCCCGAGTACCAAAACTAATACACATTTCAGTCTATCACCGACCCAATCGCTCACCGGCTCACTCGCTCACCGACCCACTCACTCATGCACTCACCCACCTACTTGACATTAAAATGTACAAGCTTAAGAAATCTAGATTAGCCGTTAATTGACGAGATTGTAATTTCTGAACAGCGACACAGGCTGAACAAAATATTTATATTTTCAGCTTGTACCCTCTTACGGAAAGAACCAATCACGATAATAGGGCCGACAACGACGGCAGATGTCAAAGCGGTGTCACCAATCTTTGATAGCTTACAAATACCTCATCTCACATCAGCCGCTACAGACAGCACTCTGTCTATATACCGCGAACAATATCCTTACCTCTTTAAGGTAGGCCATTGGATGTGTACAATGTAGATGTTTTAACTTATGGCTGTGTCACTTCTTGAAAACGTACAGGTGTTGTCGGATTTAGAACTCCAAATACGGGTTCTTCGTAAACACGATAACAAAATAGGATGCACATATTTCAATTATGTTTTGAAAATTAAACCACGTGACCGACCGCGAATTGCGGGTCTATTCGCCCACAAGATGTGACACAACGGCTGAATCTAAAGACGTGATAGCCCGCCAATTGCGGGTCTATTCGCCCGCAAGATGTGATACAACGGCTGAATCTAAAGGATAGAAATTTATCGAACTGCTTTTAAATACCAATAGATAAAGCTAGTTATTATACGAATAACAGTCGTACCGAAACACCAGAACTATTTCAGTGTTCACTGATCTGGCAAGGCTCATTCTTTCTTTAACGATCCGGGCGTATCCGTGGTCTAATTGATAGCGCGTTGGACCACAGATCGCTATCACCTGAGTTCGAATCTCGGCGTGGGCATATCTGAAGGGTGTTTCACCTTTAACTTCGCTTCATTAGCTTTGGAGGTCGCTCGGGCCATTTAGCCGACCATGTGCACAAAAGTGGCCGTAAAACATCAAACATCTTCTTTAATGATCTGAATCCGACGAACAAACATCCACCACGACAAAAGCCCCGCAGGACAACAATCCGGCCTGATACAATCCTTCGATTGCGAAGATGTCCGAAACTCCAGGATTTAAACATTTTTACGTATTCAGTTAAGAAAATGCGTATTAACAACGATTACAGTAATTTGTAATAAAACACATGCATACTTATATCATGCAGTTATATCTAGAAGTCATTACAAAGGAAAGTTGAATTGAATTATTTAATGTGTGACACGATCAGTTCTATTTGTAAGCGGATGGTCTAATTAATGTCGCAAAATTATGCTTTTAAAGACACCTGCAACAATTTCAAAGATCACTTACCTTCAAATATTCGAGCAGAATCTACCATAATAGACAGCAATAGCCACAAAATTATGTTTTTAAAGACACCTGAAACAATTTCAAAAATTACTTACCTTTAAATATTCAACTCGAATCTATCATATTAGACAACAATGACCATTGTTTAACAACAAAGCCGTGATAGCGCAGTTAGTTAGAGCGTAGGACTCATAGCCGAAGGGTCGCGGGTTCGAGGCTCCGTGAGCTGCAATGCCGTCACGAGACGACTGGTTCACTCATCCATAAAAATGAGAACCTGACAGGACGCGATGGCTATGTTTTGGGGTAACGCTTTGCGCCTATAATGGCAGCATGCGTTGTATGCTCTCTTGGGAGTTGAGATATGTGCTGGGGGTAAACGGACATAACCCCACTGGACATAACCCCATCGGACAAAACCCCACCCACTAATACACATTTCGGACATAACCCCACTCTTAAATTAATACTCTCCATAATATTGTACAACATGTTCAAAAGTGTTTTACATGTAAAATAAGACTTAAATTAACTATATATATATATATATATATATATATATAAACTGTTGAAGAATATATATATATGTGTCTGTGTGTTCTCCACTGAATTATTTAAAATAAAGGGGGACGTTAAACCTCTGAGGACGTAAAACCCTCTGGCAGTGACCACCCTCAAGGTATTACGGCTCCATCTTTCCGTACTGTTCCCCTGTGAGTGGTGGGGGAGGCGATTCTCAACCACTCCAACATAGAGGCTGTAATAGTGGTGATGACGGTGATGGTGATGACGGTAGTGGTAGAGGTGATGGTGGTGATGACGGTAGTGGTAGTGGTGATGACGGTGATGGTGATGATGGCAGTGGTAGTGGTGATGACGGTGATGGTGATGATGGCAGTGGTAGTGGTGATGACAGTGATGGTGATGACGGTAGTGGTAGAGGTGATGGTGGTGATGACGGTAGTGGTAGAGGTGATGACGGTAATGGTGATGATGGCAGTGGTAGTGGTGATGACGGTGATGGTGATGATGGTAGTGGTGATGACGGTGACGGTGATGATGATAGTGGTAGTGGTGATGACGGTGATGGTGATGACGGTAGTGGTAGTGGTGATGACGGTGATGGTGATGACGTTAGTGGTACAGGTGATGGTGGTGGGAGTGGTAACGATCGTGGTGGTGATGATTGTGATAGTGGTGATGGTAGTGGTCACGGTAGTGGTGGGAGTGGTAACGATCGTGATGGTGATGATTGTGATAGTGCTAGTAAGGGTGATGGTGGGGTTGATGGAGGTCAAAGTTAGAAGACGTTTCACTTGATGAACAAAAACGGAGTTTTGACATGAACGAGGTAACTTTAATTAGTTCCATTATTTTGATGAAGCTTTCTTTTATTTATATAAGTCTTATTTTACATGTAACACAATTTTGAACATGTTGTACAATATTATAGAGAGTGCTATATAAATGTTGTATATAAGAATAAAAGTAATTAATTAATTAATCAATCAATTAACATTATCAAAGGCCTAATAAAACAACATTTATTAAATATTAATTTAAGACTGGGGTTATGTCCGAAATGTGTATTAGTGAGTGGGGTTTTGTCCGAGTGGGGTTTGTCTGATGGGGTTTGGTCTGATGGGGTTTTGTCCTGGATCCGTGCTGGGTGGAAACAGGTCTGAGTCAGGGATAATAATATTGTAAAACGCCTTAGAGCAGCTTCTAGCTGAATAGGGCACTATATAAATATCACATATTATTATTATTATTATAAATAAATAAAGGCGCGTGTGACGAAGCAGAGAAGGTGGAACATCTTCATAAAACTGTAATTATTAAAATTCAAACACAATGCGGACCCGATAATCAATATACATAAGAGCCTCTGATATTAACCGGTAACCTTTAGGTACGGACGTGTATTGTTATTGTTTACGTTTTCTGTACAGATGAGTCCCCCGGATAATTTCCAAAGTGCGGCAATTATTGATATTCTTAATTACTACGGCTGGAAGAGAATTGGAATTATTGCTTCACTGACAGATTACGGTAAGTCTTCTTTACAATGCGATGGACTATTGTTGCGACCATCCAATCGTCATATGATAACGGGCAGATGTATTTGATGATTTCCACCAAATTAGGACGAAACGGCGCCATCAATTTACAGAGTGAAGCCCTGAAGCGTGACTGGACTATAACGAGCATACTTTATTTCTTACCGAACTGTAATTTGACGGATACGCTTTCATCTTCGCTGCTGGAACTAAAGAACAAAGGTAGGCAATATAGATAATGAACGATTGGTTTATTGTGTTGCGTCTTTGTAAACAGCACCGACGTAGAAGCTATATAATGAATCCGTAGAGTGTTTGGTGAAGTATTACACGTTTGGTGAAGTAATACATGTTTGGTGAAGTATTACATGTTTGGTGAAGTAATACATGTTTGGTGAAGTAGCACATGTCTGGTGAAGTAAAATTCTATTTTAGCCGCGAATACATTAAATGTTAGTAACTACGCAACATAAAATCGGTTCATTGTTTGTTATTGGTCCCGAGCAGCAGAAATTCTTTGTATGTGGCAATAATTTGGGCATATTTGGTTTAAAGATCTTCCGAAGAAACTCCACCTCAAGAAAGCATTAGTTGTTTATGCGAATGTGAAATGAGATGGCTCTTCAATTAAAAAACAAATTAATACCTACGAACACATCATAAAATATGTTTGTTTTATTTTCCTTACTACATTAACATTTCTACTTATATAACTACTATAAGGCTACCTATTAACAGTTTTTTGTTTCGTTTTAGCGTCTATCACAAATGCATTCGAACAGAACGTAACTGAATGGTTGGCCAATATTGTCCTGAATTAATGCACTACTATATTTCACTTGAATCCGCAAAGAATTAAAACCTAATCGGTAATTATCCAATGGCTTAAAAACACAATATGCCTATTGTGCGTTCAATACTTAGCCTGAAAGGTTTCATGCGGTGATGCCATAAATTGTCGATGTTTCTTTTTTAAGTCTCACAAATGATACAGACGCTGATGAGATGAACTTGTTAGAGCGATGTATTGCAAATATTCAGATTATGGGGGCGAATCATGTCTTATCGCAGCATCTTCCGAGAAAATATCTCCTCATATGTGATACCTGCACCGATGTTGAACGAATCAGTCGCTCACTGACACATGCATCGACATCAAATTGACATGTGTTTCATGAATTATGTAAACCGACTAATTTATTTGAGTGTAAAAATACTTCTCTTCGCCTACTCTTCGCTTCATTACCTTTGGAGGTAGCTCGGCCCATCTAGCCTACCATGTGCACAAAAGTGGCCGTAAAACACCAATCATCATCCTATGCACAGACAGCCTTTAGATCATTGTATAAATAAAATTAACCAGAATTGAAAGAGCTCTCTAGCGACTATTCAGACCGCGTAAAATATCTCCATTTTCTCATAACGATGAACATTTGGTATAACGCCTAAGTTGTTTTTATGGCAACTGTAACGCCGTATTACGGTAAATATTCTATTTGTTTTCGATGATGATGATGATGTAAGTCATCTACAGTGGACATTGTAGTCATCCATATTGAGAAACACAGCTCGGCATTTACTCGTAGCACTCATCACGAATTGCATTATCTAGCTTCATAGTCAAAGCCACTAATGTCTAGATCCAATCAGACGATTGTCAGGTGAGAAAAGACCTCGGATAGTGTGTGTGTGTGTTAGGGTTTTAGAGTTAGGTTAGTATTTACGGTTAGGTTAGGATTAGTGTTTTGATTAGGTTAGATTTAGTATTATACACGTAGAAAGCTAAATTTATGATGACTTTCCTCTAATGAAAGCCCCTAGATACAATGTTATTTCTTATAAACAGCTGTCATCGGATCTACCCCACCTCCCCCACGCCCAAAAGAGGCTCTCTATATTGCATAATGTTACGGTCATCGGTCACTTCAAATATGATGATAATAATAATAATGTATATTTATAAAGCGCCATAACAAGGTAACCCTGTCCTGAGGTGCTGTACAATATTAGTATCCCCGACTCAGATCTGTTACAATCCCGATATATTGTCCCTATAGTATTAGAACAAGTACCGGGCCTTACGATGGCGCTGTTGTTAGAGTACTGCGGTGCAAACCTCAACGGTTGTGTGTTGGAATCCTGCTCATACCTGTATTTGTGGGATTTGTTTCCCTAGCCAGACGTCTCTTGGCCATACCTCTCAGGTGCGATGGACACCAGGACAACAGACATATGGGGTCAATTCCAATTCAACATCAAATTTATCAATTACAATTTGTACCTACTACTTTTTACCATGAGTGTCTACTCCGAGTAAAATCCTACTTGGAACACAAACTACTCGAGTAGATATTCCAAGTAGGATTGCCATGGAAGAAATATTTCTGAATTAAAAAATGAAATGGTAAATTAATTTTTGGATTAAATTATTTTTTGTAGCAAACTTCAGTTCCAATTCCAATTTTATCAATCCCATTTCCATTTAACAAAAAACAAAAACAATTCAAATTCCTGAATTGGAATTGTCCGTCAATTCCAAAATTGAATTAAATATAACCGAACTCGAGATTCGATTAGAGACTCACTACAGTAATCTCCCGTTTCTTGTCTCCCAACAGGTACCAGGGTTATGATATTACACTGTCAGGCTAAATACGCCCGCGTCGTACTAGAAGTAGCCTATTCTTTGGGAATGATAAACAAAGGCTGGGCTTGGATAGCAACAGACGGCGTCAGCTCAATGGTTAGTACAGCTTACATCAGTGGGCCATTAGGGCTAAGAAAATAGTCACCTTAAGTGAGAGATAGAGTGGCACAGCCGGTAATGTACTGCGTCGCTGAGCTCCAGGTCGTGGGTTCGAATGTCAGTGTCTCAATCACGTTATTTATTTATTATGGAGTAACCCCTAGGACATATACCGGAACTAAATAAAACGATCACTCAACTCAGTGACTCACCGAGTCACTAACTCAATTCTTTATTAGCTTCAAGCGTCTCAGCGATTATATAACTAACTCCAGGTGGTGTCTATGCTCTCCCTGTTATTAAAGTCCGTAACATCCAGGACGAGCTGTACAATCATTCACTTATTCGGTGCCTCATTCACCAACTCACTCACTTTGGGCAGGAAAACTGCCGATTTCTCGCTGTCATTAATTTGCTTCTCTTTCAGGACGAGTTGTACAACTCATGTGCCGATGTACCATCACATATGCAAGGAATAATTGGTTTGAGAGCCGTACATTCGTCGGGATCTCTGTATGCGGACTTCACAAACATTTTGAAAAATGGAACGGAGATCTCCGCAGAAACGGTTTGGTCATCAACATGCAAAGTCCCATAGGAATATAGATAATTGTTCAAGTTTTCTTGAGATTCATTCAGAATATTTCTATATAACTACCGTTACCCGTGTGTGTGTGTGTGAGGGGGGGGGGGTGGGTGGTTGCGTGCGAGTGAGTATGTGTAACTTAGCGTAGCGCGTTTACATCCCAAACTATGATGTTTTATAACACCGATTATCGTTTTTGATTCAGCGAATTGTTGTTAAAATGTTGCGTTGTCGTGAGATATAGGAGTTCCGGTTAGCTTAACTAAGAGCTACCTATTTCAACCATTCTACTTGCGTAGGTTCAAAGTTCAAATCACGGCATCTCAATTTGACACCGCCGTCCATGCCACGACTCTAGCATTTACCAATTACGTTTTAGAATTTCGTTGCTAACGTGTTCGACGCCGTCCTGGCCACATCGTACGCTCTCCACGATTACATACTTGATGGCCACGTGCTCAATCCGCCTCGTTTTGATAATAACACGTGCACAACGGGACGACTTCGGCCGTGGAGCGAAGGCCAGCTATTGGCCGACTATATAGCCAAGGTATAAAGTCCTACATCGAAAACGAGAACTGTGAAAACTTTTAAAACACCATTTATGCAATTCCTGTTTATTTTATAGACAAAACTTCCATTTGTCATCCTAGGTAACCGGTGAAGGTGTGGCGCATTATATCAATTTCACCGAAGACCGTTACCCCGGAATAACGAAATATAACATACTTAATCTGAGGAAGAAAGGTTGGAAACAGGTAAATATCCCACAATGGCCATAAGCCGAGGTGCTATGGCTAAATATGAATGCCGTCATAATCTACTGAATTAGTTTACAACGGAACATCTGCCATTAACCTAATTTCCGTTTATATCAACCTGGAGGTCGGTGATTGGGCGTACGATGGCGAGGAAGGCCACCTGAACATAGAAGATCCGATATTCTTCTCCGGGATGACGGGAACCGTTCCATCTGATACGGCAATCGATTTGAGAAACATCATGTTGCGGGTAGTGACAATTACGGCAAGTTATTTTATCCTATCAACGTCGCTGTCGGTCTGCTCAGTACGGAAATAAAATGATCTAGCTGAGGTTTTTAATTGGAAGATGAAACATCCCAGTTAATAAATAAATCGACCCTTGCGCAAGGGATCTTTATTATCATCATCAATAATAATGGTTGTCGTTCTTTTTTTTTTATCAAGGAAGAACCTTTCACAATGGAGAAGAAGGATACGAATTATACAGGACATATGAAGTATGAAGGCTACTGTATAGACTTACTTACCAGGCTTCAGGAAACACTAGGCTTCCAGTACGAGCTCTATGTAGTACCAGATGGCAATTTCGGAGTGGAAGATCCCAAAACCGGCCAGTGGAATGGCATGGTGGGAGAATTAGTGCACGACGTAAGTGAACTAAATCAGTTTGACCATTTCATCCAACAACATCCCATCTTTATGGGGGGGTTTTCTGGTTATTAATTTTCCCTAACCATGGTTCAATTCTAGAGGGCAGATCTCGCTGTCGCTTCGTTGACGATCAATTACGAAAGAGAACAAGTGATCGACTTCACCAAGCCATTCCAGGACCTCGGAAACCTCATCCTCGTGGCAAAAGAGTCTGCCCAGCAAAGTCTATTTGCTTTCATGGATCCATTCTCGATGAGATTATGGCTAGTGGTGGGTGGGGCATACATCTTATGTGGGCTAGTCACGACGTTGGTGAGCTGGCTTAGCCCTTTCGGCAAAAGAGGCGCATTTTCGTCCAGCCCGGATACGGTTCGTGATAAGTACAAGCCCGACAGGAACGTGTTTAATTTGTGGAACAGCTTGTGGCATACGTTCTCCATGTGGAGTACGCAGGTAAGTGAAGCAACGCGTCAGATGCCAAATCGCCTATTGCTATCGTTTCTACCGTTTATGTTCAGCATCGGAGTCGCAATGATGGAATGCACAGAGTTTTGCCGTTTGTTTTCAGGGAGCCGAGGTCGCGCCTAATTCTTTATCAGGTCGTCTAGTTTATGGAGCTTGGTATTTCACGGTGATGGTCATATCGGCGACGTATACGGCTAATCTGGCTGCATTTCTTACTGTACAGCGTTTGGAAACTGGTAGGTTTAGATAATATTTGAGCGGTGCCATCTGTTTTGTATAGGAATTCAATGGCTGAAACAATGGCGTAGTTGGCTAGAGGACCTCTAGCACTGTGGCCTTAAATCCAGGCTCAACGGTGTCTGAATGGTAATTTCACTTAAGCTCGTTATCTTTGGAAATTGCTTCGTATACAACACCAGCAGGAAAATCGTATTACACACGCGCGCGCGCAACTCACCTTATTTCAGGCATAGACAATTTACAAGACTTAGCGAATCAACAGGAAATCAAATATGGAGTAGTGCTCGATACCGCCACATATCAGTTCTTCCAAGTTCAGATGACGGAGCCTTACAGGACTGTGTATAAAACCATGGAGGAAAGGTCTACTTACGTACTCAACAGCACCATGGGTCTACAATTGGTTTGCAATTCATACGGAAAGCCTTTGTGTAAGTTTGAGGTTTATATTGCATCGCTAAAATTCTCCTTATTTTTACGAATGTCTCGGCGTTGCGTTAAAACATAAGCAGTTGGACATGAAATAACAGTTTACGTTGCAAAATAGTTAAGTGGTACTACTGGGAACTCCAAATCAAGAGATGATTTACTTTTATCAAGAATAAGTACAAACAATGAGTACCAAAAATGCAAACTTATAGTACGAGTAATGCGTTCCGTTGTTAGCTCTATACAACCTATTGCATACAACTTAGGCCACTATTTCGTTCTCTGTTATGTTTCAATTCCACTCTACAGCTCAACGCTACGCATTTATCCACGACTCCATCCCACTGGAGTACGCAGCCAATCAGATTCCTTGTCACACGGTGACCATCGGCAGGCTGTTCAACCAGTTCGGTTATGGTCTCGCTCTACAGAAGAACTCCCCGTACGTGGATCTGTTCAGCTTGGAAATACTGAAGTTGAGGCAAAGCGGCTACTTGAATAGTATCTATACAAAATGGGTTCTGAGCGGCACTTGCCAAATAGAAGATGAAAGTAGGCACAACCTTTCAATTCATCTGATGCAATATAGAGTAACAAACAGCATATATTGTCTCTAGATCATTTGGTAAAAAAGGTTTATTATATCAATATTTATCATTTAACTCAATTAGTATATCAGATGCTAATTGTCATAGACCCGACATATATTTCGATGCTCGCCAAACTCAATAGATCTACCCATTACTAATCTTCCACAGGACGAAACATACTCACATATTATCATTAAAGGAGTACTTTGCTCAGGTTTAGCTATTGCCAATGTATGCCTGTTTTAAAGTCTATGGGTTTCTATACCGATTACTACTGGCATTTTTTTGCATTTAGCAACGAGAAAGCATATTTTATAGTAAAATTCCACCAGATTTGAAGCCATTAATCTCCAGCTCCAAGATTTGTCAGCCAATCAACGAGCGATACGTCACCAGTGCTTAGAGTACCGACTTTCGGTTATGGTTCCAACTTGTAAACATACCGGATTCTTGTGTTGGATTACTTTGTATATTGTGATAATTACCCAGTCATAGCCTCAAATATTCCACCTTATGATTTTGAACCAGTATATTGTAATTCTGATTTATCAATTACTGAAAGTACTAAGAGTGACACAGAAACAGAGTTCATAAATACATTCAACATCGAGTCGGAGCTGTCAGTTAATATTACAACTAATTTGGTCCATGAATAAAAACATACAAAGACATGAATGTTGAAAACACAGCAATGAAGATGGGCTGAACTGCATCAATCTCATACATATGTAATTGTCTAATTACAACCATATATAATAAAGGAGTAAAAATTAAGGGTTGATTATAGGTAATTAATACATAAAAATAACTTACTACTGAGGCAAGTTGCACAAAACAAAGCAATATTTTCTTGTATATTTATACATTATCCATATAATCCACCCCAATTTTCATGAATTAGATACCCAGGCAATAGCAATGTTTGATTCATTTATTGGCTGTAATTAGACAATTTCTTATTTGAAATAGACATATTTCACTAGCTTGTGAAATGAACATGTAGGTGTTACACGTTAATGCTTTTAGCCCAATTAAGATTCAAGAAGGAAGTATTTGTTGGTTAAAAGTTATTTTGTAGCTCAAAATAATCAACTTAATTCAAATGTATCTTGCTAAATTGGTTGGCAGATAATTAAATAGTCCATATTACATTTCACATTAGGCCCCAAGTGATTTTGTATCAATAATTATAACTAAAGTGCCAACATTTTGTGGTACAAACATTAGGAATAATTTTTTCTTTGAAGGAACGATATTTTAAGGGAGTTAATATGGCAAATACACATGTGTCCATGTTACCTAAATGAGTCACCAACTACATGGACCTAGTCTTATTTGTTTAATCCTGTACAGAGATGACCATCTATGTAACCATAACAAGCTTGAAATGACATTGACAGATTCGAACGTAGGGGGATGAAATAATTTTAGTTTCTTCAACCAACTATCCAATTTAAATTTATTATCTCATGGCAGTGTGAAAAAGGAGTATTCAGGATTTGTTTTCTCTGTAAGCAGACAGTTTGGTACGCAATAAGTCAGCATTTTGATGGTTTTTCTGTTGCTTAAAACATACAAAATATATTAGATGATTCACAGAGATAAGCACTGGTGACGTCACAAGGCAAGGTCAAGGTCGAGAAAATAAATGGCGCCAATTTCGAAGGACAGTTGCCGCAGAAAATCAGACCGTCTTCCATGCATGAAAACTATATTAGAACGCAGCGGTTTTTATACATAAACATGTTGATAATAACTTTTATTTAATGATTGACAATATAGTGTAAAGAAAAACGTCATTTATTGATATGAAAATAGAGCAGTTCCCCTTTAATTTCTACCAGTACCACAGACTCAACTAGAGACAAGTGGACCCTCTTTTGTGTGCGTGATTCAAGATAAATATTTCTGATGGCTCGTGCTCAATGCACCTTGATTTGTACAGCCATAATATATATATATATATATATATATATATTAAATTTTAATCACCCATAAACCTAAATATTGTTATTATATATGATCGATTCATCTATTTGTGGAACCTAAACCGTTATTTTGGTAAATATGGTCAATCACTTTACAGTCAAATAACTATTATACATATAGTTTTTTTAGAGCTATTAGGAGGTGCGCCTCCAGGATGACAGAAATCTTGGTCATATCTCCAATTGTTTTATGACAATATTAATCAAGTCACCGAGTCTAGTACGGTGTTACGCGGAACTTCACAGGTGCCATATCCGAACGGTTGCCGCGGTTCGGTGATGGGCAGTTATTAAAATCCGGGGATTGCGAAGAAGGCGAGGCGTGCGTTTTCTCGCGTGCAATATTTTTCAAACCAAGGGATACCATAATAATAATTGCAAAACTTCTATTGCGCCGACATCCTCGAAAAGAATCGAGCTCAGCGGCGCACCTAGTACAGGGGGGGAAACTCATAGTCCATGGCGCTCAGACATAATGGCACAACTTAAAAGACGGTCGCTGCAGTTGGTATTGAAGTGATAAGATGATAGAACAAGCGCTGCAGTTCAATTATATTCTGTACTTAATCACTTTCAGCTTCCTCCGATGGTGAGCCAGCCCAACAAGCCACACTGATCCAGATGGTAGGCGTATTCATCCTTATGGGTAGCCTACTGATACTGGCCATTCTCGTTATCCCGTTTGAATATTGCGCTGTGGCCAGAAGCGATAAAAAGAAGGTAGCTGTCGACGAGGCCCATATATCGGGGTTTATTTCGAATGGAAATTTCTTTTGTGCAGTGAAATTTCTCAGAATTAAAAACAAGTTAAACCGGAAACGTACCACGAAAATATATGTATTCGTACGCCACAATAAATGTGACGTAAGTTTTAAACAATAATTAAATCACTTATGACATGACAACGACGATGATGATCATGATATTAACTTCCTCATTGTAGGATTCTTCGCTGTCCTTCCATGGTGCGCTAATGCAGCGATGTAGGTCTGTCAGAGCAGATGTCAAACATAACATGACGACGTGCCTCTGCTGTAAAAGCGACCACGACGTCCAGCATGAGAGCGAGATTCAACGAGGGGAGATCATTCGAGGCTACGATATGTCGTCGGTGGTGATGGCGCAAGACAACCGAGGCTTCGTGGCCGATGCCGACCACACGCCGGAGACGTCCGCAACCGTACAACGCGGCAACGACGCCAACAACGTTAATACGTCCAAACTATAGCCTGGGACGGAAGGGCGAAATTGTGTCAATACTCAGCCACCGGAATGTTGACGAGCACGCATAAACGCATACGTTAACGTAGGGGCTCATTATTAACAGTGTCGGTAATAAACGGGTATGCTATTAGTATTACGGACAGATAAATAAATAAGTAAATGTACTTCTTATTTGTACATCAGTCATGTCACATTTCCAGCTAACTATCCACAGTCACTGAATTCTGCGTAATATGTTAGTTTTATAATATCAACGGGAACGCCAGTTAATGCGTAGGCGTAGAAGGCCAATCACCCGCAATTGTTGCTGGCCATTAAGGCTGTGTGTATTATATTAATATCACATTAGCCTAATAATAAGGTGGTCGGATTAAAAACTGGGAGATCCTAGGTTCGAAGCCGTCAACATGCTCACTGATTGGGCGGCATAAATTAGCGGTTAAGCGATTCGCTTATTATAGCCAAGCGTCTATCCCTAGAGAAACAACCCACAAATCTAACCCTTGCTTCGATTTGAATCCCAACTTGGTAGTTTGGAATGCAGTGCTCGAACAAACTGTACCACAAGAGCTAGGCAACTAGAATAAACGGTGTACATCCGGGGAGTTAACGACCTAATCAAGACGATACATCTCACAAATACGTTACACACGCCACACCACCGGACAGAGCCTATCCGAGGCCGTCTAATTCAATTCCTTTGAATCTTCTACGTTTTACTATAATTCAGTTTCATTTAAGTTTTAAACGTTAACTGTCTGTCCATTAAAAGTTGGTTTCTTCGGATGCCATTTGAAGAGATGTACAGCGAGGTTAAATAAATTAAATCTGTGAAGACATACAATGATACATCAAGATTGGAATGAACGATTAGTCAGTCGGTTGAACAGATACTCTCATGTATACTATATAGGAATTACCATCTGGAATTACGCCGCCCTGATTGGTAACAACTAACGGTATTGACGTTTATGAAATAGCTATTCTGTACGTCCCATATTTTAACCAGCAATTCGGTCATTGGAATACTGTGAATGGCTGAAGGCTGATGAACCATAGATGATCTAAATTTGGAATGACAAATGGCAAATGGGTGTGACAGTGATGGACCTATCACATTATTTATTTATAATTGACTGAAGGGGACTACTGTATGGTGTCACCAGTTACCTGCATGGCCACAACTGATTGATATGATAAATAGCTAGCGATGTTTTAGCGGAGAGAGAGAGAGAGAGATCAACAAATAAAACAATCAACTAATATTTAAATTATACATAACATATTTATCATTAATGTTGTAATCTAAATTTAAATTAATATCTTTAACAAAACAAAAAGTAAAATTATCAAAGCTGCTCATATATATATATATATATATATATATATATATAGTTTAAATGAAAGCATGTCTATTACCAATTTAAAACTTGCTCAAACAAACGGAGTAGATACTACCAGCATATAACACTATTACTGGCTGCATTATTACTGGGTAATACAAAATGTTCATACATGCAAACATAAACATACAATTCATATCATATTTTCCACTTATCTACCCTACTATCAATCCTATCCACTAATCCTGCCCCTATTATCCTAAAACCTTTCAATATTGCCTCAACCTCAGGCGAAATCATTGTCTCTTTGCCCGTACTAGATTCATCTATCCGACGACCATTAACGTGCGACGTCTGAAACGAAAATTGAACCAAAACCTATATATGCGCAAACCTAACAGAAAGTCTAGTTAACAATGACATGATCATATTAACGAAGATGCTGTGCTTATATGGAAAGGCTTATTTTTCATTACTGATAACCGTATTATCCATAAGTGTACAAATAACGTATGGTATCAGTGCTACCAGGTAAAATTCGACGGAAAACGTACGCAAATGAATTTTAGAACACAAAAAAATATGTACTCCGCAGAACATTTGGGTTTTTAATGCAAAACATGAAACAAGCCGCTCATGTCCAATTCACTTCCACACATTGTATTCACAATCCCCACGGGTGTGTTATTCCTGGAGGTGGTGTTTTGTCAACCGAAACATTGTGGCTTATAAATTCCAGAGATCGATAGTAAATGGAACAAACAACAGCGATGAAATACCAGATAAAATGACATACATCATCTTATTTAAACACTCTGTGTACCAGAAGATAGTTATAAAAATAGTAATATTAAAACTAAACACAATCTTACAGTGAATAGCACCGAATTATGCTATATAATGTGTGATCATTGATACATGGCATATTATTAAATACTGATTGATTTAAATAAAACAACAGAACATGCTAAAATATAGAAAATAGTAAAGTAAAATATGTATATATATATATATATATATAATGCATATTTATATAGCGCCAGAACCAGGTAACCCTGTTCTGAGACGCTGTTACAGTATTATTATCCCTGACTCAGACCTGTTTCCACCCAGCACACATCTCAACTCCCAAGGGAGCATACAACGTATGCTGCCATTATAGGCGCAAAGCGTTACTCAAACACATAGCCATCGCGCACTGTCGGGTACTCATTTTTTATGGACGAGTGAACCAGTCGCCAGCATGACGACATTGCAGCTCCCGGAGATTTGAACCCGCGACCCTTCGGCTATGAGTCCTTCGCTCTAACTAACTGCGCTATCACGGCTCGACGAAATAGTACAATATTTAGAGAGAATTTAAATCTGGCAGCACTGCATTATGGGAAGCATACTCTATTCGCTTGTTGACTGACCTTAAAAGGATGTGGCTTGAAGGCTGCAGGTTTCCAAACAACAGCAATGATATCTCCTCCATAGATATCATTGAAAAACATTGCCAATTCCCCATAAGCTTCCTGAAAATCACAACAATTGTTTCGAGTGGGAAAAAAAGTGGAAAAGGAATCACAAACAAACTGCAACAAAACACAAACCACATATCCATGGTCTACAAGTAAGACAAATCTGGCCATACTCGGGTCACATTTTAGACTTCAAAGGAATACATCATTCAGAATAATTATCACGATCTTGCAGAATGTCTTACCACTGAGAAATGAAGCAAAACTCGTGTAATATAAGTTACCTCTAAAAATACATTTGCCGTTAAGAAAATTATCTGATCAATTTGTTCTTTGTAAAATTTCCCTTTTTAATGATAATATATTTTTTTGGTAAAATATATTGTATTATCTAGTTTGGTCATTGTATTAAATATACATTAAATTATTATCATCATCATCATAATTATTATTATGTACATGTGTGATCATTCCTCTTAAATAACTTGTTCTCTAATATAACCGTAATATTTTAAACACGGCTATTTTCCCTATGCTCATTAGAAGTTCAGAAATGTTTAAGAGCAAATGAATGGTGTCTAGGTCAGATATATAATACTGATGCGGCAGCGATGTGCTACTGAACATGGTAAGACATCACTAATGAAGGTAACAATAGGACAGTTTAATGCAATTCAGCTATAGTTCATTGCCTACTTGTGAAACCCTGTTGATCATGTAATAACAGATCAGTGCTTGTGTATTATGACCAAGACGTCTCAGTCTGAACAGTGAACTTAATGGAAGGATTTGTCTTTAATGCTAAGTATCGTACTATCCTGTTGATGGTAAATATGGCAATCACAAAAAAACAAACAAACAAACAAACAAACAAACATAAATAGATACAAATAAATAAAAAGTACGTGAAATCAAGGCAGCAAGAGCAAGAAAATTAACAAAAGTTAAAATTTATAAACATGTGACCATTAGAAACAAACACATCATCAACCGGTTTTTCTTCAAATATTTTTGTTATGAAATTGCTGACTTAACGATGAACATACAGGAATTACTTACTCGGAGTTCCTTGAAGTATGAGGACACAGGATTATACTGTACGACTGGCAGACACTTCTGCACTGGAACATTCTCAGCTCTTTTATACGGTGGAATGAAAGCATCCTGTGATATATCAACAGCCTGATGTTGTCGTGGTATCTGCTCACGTTTCAGATGAATTATGACATCATATGAATCCAGAGGAGGACGAAATACTTGCTGTAATAGAAAAAAAGATTAACTTCTTGGGGTAAAAACGTGTCACTTTTCAAGGGTTTTCAAGGATATATATTTCAGTCATTTATGTAATTTATCAGTCCAAGTTTTTAACCAGATGAGCCTATCACGTCGTACCTTGAAATACAAGTAATCAACCAGTCCATTAAAATATTGATTACACAAGAAATCGATCTCATAGCAAGTTTTCAAGGGCTGTGCAAGCAAGAAAACACACAACATTTGAAGTATTTTTTATATGGCTATCCGAACTAAATCGGCCACCTTTGCACACTTTTTTTTACTGATTTAATGCCACATCCGGATCACACCATGCAATTATTGGCATCTGGGTGATGGCACACCCATTCCTTATATTTGTAGCTATTCCTCACTAAATTTTCAGTTTCCTTTTGTTGCAGATATTGTTTATCGTGTAGCTCTATAAGACTTGCTAAAATTTTATTTCATCCAAAAAATGGTACATGACATATAACATAGCAACGGCGCGATCATTTTATCACTACATTCATGTCTGAAAGTGGATGATATTCAAGGGTTTTTGGGTATACTTGAACAAAATTTACAAATTAAAGGGTTTTAAAGACTTTTTGGGGATATGTGCTAATCTGTATACACAGAAATATCAATTAAGGTACAGCATATTATTAATTACAAAATTAAATGTGTGAGAACTAGATAAAAATTCTACAATCTAACATATAATTTTATCCTGTATATCTACTTATTAATTATCTGAAACAAGCTTCTACCCCGCTATGGACTTTAAAACTACAGTTAGACCTATACACACCCTTCCTGTTCTGATGGTGAAGTGGTTATACCACTGCACTGCATACCTCCAGGCTGTTGGTTTGAACCTGGCTCCTACCTGTATTTGTGGGATTTGTTTCCCAGGCAGATGCCCCTCAACCATACATCTTACTCGTAACCAGCTCTGAGGCTAAACAATTTGACTCAACTATACATATGACTCAATGGAACACTTTTACTCAAAGTATGCAAAAGGGAGAATATAACACCAGTTTTGTTCCAGCTGCACTGGCTTCCTGTATGTTTCAGATCATTATACAAGATCCTGTTTCTTACATTCAAAGTACTGAATGGAACAGCACCAGTGTATCTAAGCAATCTGATAAAAATATATATATACCAGTGAGAATGCTCCAATCTGAGTCCTATTCACTTTTGAGGGTACCAAGAAACCATACAGCAATGTACGGAGAGAGATCCTTCCTAAGCACCAGCTCCCAGGCTGTGGAATGAGTTGCCAAACCACATTAAACTCGCAACAAGTAGAGACATATTTTGTAAGGTTCTTAAAACCCATTTATTTAAATTAGTGTATTTAAAATGTTAAACCAGTTTATTATGTATGAAATGTATTTGATCTATATGAGCTCAGAATATGTTTTAATTGTGTTTTAAATGTTAAGCGCCTTAGAGCAATTTCGGTTGAATAAGGCGCTATACAAAATAATACTATTATTATTAATTGTATAATGGAGTGAAATTTTCACCAGCTCAAAATATTATACAAATCGAATGTTGTTTTATGTTCACTTTTGTTTACATCCTAGTATAAATGGGTCGAGTAGTCTCAACGTAATGATGAGAATGAAATCTGAAAGATGTTTCAGGCACAGCTAGGCCAAGATTTGAATCAGAAATGTCTCATAGGCCTATGACATGGTTCTCACAGCAAAAGAAATATTACTTTCCAGCACATTTCCAGGACAAATTACCATTTTCCAGGTGTACAAGATTTAAAGGTAAAAAATCAAGATATAGAGTGTTTTACGTCCTCAGGTTTTTTTTAATGTCCCCCTTTATTTTAAATAATTCAGTGGAGATGGCAGCGCCATTTAACGTGGTCATCCACCCACGATGTAGTGAGCCGAGAAATTAATCCCTGGAAAAGTTTTGACCTCTTATGGGGTTCGAACCTGTGACCATTGGCACCAAGTGCCGGGTGCTTAACCACTAGGCCACCGGAGCTCACTTACTGTATGATCAATTATTGACATTTTTTATGGTAGAGCCTCCTCATCACCCCTTCTAGCTGTCAGATCCACCCACTTTTATTTCAAATATGAGCTAACATCGGATATCAAGACCATGTACCAGTACTCTTTTTCTTCTACAATAGAAGTTTTCTTCCACACACATAATATTTATTCAAGGGCTTTTTGGTCTAAGTGGATTGTTTCACAGGCACAATTTTTTTAGGACATTTCCTGATTTTGTAAATTCAAGGATATTTCCAGGACCTGGAAAAGGAATTTGTTATTTTCCAGGTTTCCCATAATGTGTGGCAACCCGGCTAAGATCAACCATGTGACCACTCCTGACATGAAGATACCTCCTCATTGTCAGGAGGATGTACCATTTCTGACTGATAATTATAGGTTTTTAAATTGACAACAATCTACTGTCATCCATCTAGATACTCATTTATAGGTCAATCAGGCAGTAAGCACACGAAAGACCATTAGCTGGTTGTTGGATTTCAACCCAACACTTTCTCATTTGTAGTCGACCACTGAAACACTCAGCTTTTACCATCCAACAAATTAAACAGTTAAAATGCATTAAATAAATGTATGCCGAGTTGCCAATTTTCAACATTGATCAGTTGGTTGTCACATACTTTTCCAGCGTTACACCGAAGATGTTTATAAACTTGCATTCTCCACATATTATTAGTCAAACTTGTCATCGTAGATTATGCAAGAAATAATTTTGTAGGAAGTAAATATACAACCAACAGCTGGAATATGATATTACAGAATATGTCTGTAGTAAATAGGTAACAATCCTGATATAAACGATCCGCAAGTCACAAACATATTTACTGATCAATGTATCAACTTTGTAATAGATACTTAATTAAAACAGATATTAATGCAAACAATAGGCCGTAACAACACAGAATTGTACGATGATATATGAAGAGAAAATATGTGGCTTAAAGTATCGTAATCAGACCAAAGATTATAGTATTTTTTTCAGACGATTCACCCAAGGATCATTTCGATAATGCTTCTATAAGAACTGTTTGTTAAGTGCTATTGTCATCAGTAAATATTATAACATCGCAGAAGACAATGGAAGACAATGCGAAATGCATTTTTATTGGATCGCTATAAATAATAAGTAATAATTAATGAAACAATTACTAAATTCAGTGAAACATGAATAAATACAATGTAGACGAACTAAGTGTCACATCGTGAACATATTAATCGGGTTTATAATATCATTTTAAAAGGATTTTTATCACTTTCAAACAAGTGTGTGACTGTTATATATGGAGAATGTTCCATCATTACCAATGAGTAACGAATAAGCTGTTGAATATAAAGGGTATCACGTTGTTTTAGGGATGAACAATTCCATGCAAAATGCTTTCCTAGACAGCTCAAACCAAAAAAGAGAGAAAAAACGTCAATCACCCAGCCAGCACATTTTTAGCAGATTCATTTGAAAATTCGTGAAATGTCAAGATTTAACTTTTAATAAATCACGCACTGACAGTTATTGTCATTTATGTAAGGTGCCAATCATGTTTAAAAGCAGATGGTATGGTAAATGTTTTGTCATACACTAATATAAAGTGTCATAAACAACAATTAATTGTATTTAATGTTTGTGTGTGTGTGTGTGTGCACACACACACACGTGTGTGTGTGTGTGTGTGTGTGTGTGTGTGTGTGTGTGTGTGATAACTGAAAATACTGATTGCAGTTAGTAGTTTATTAAGTGAGAATGAGTAAAGTTTGAACACAAACAAACTAAAAAATGTCATTCAGAATACCGGTAACATTCCTATAGTAACTTCATAGTATATAGCAGACAAATATTAAACCTTGGAACCTTTTTGGAGGAGTATTTTCACGTACAAATAAATTATGTTAATCAGCGAAGAGGCCATATTAATAATCTAGCAATTACTGATCATCAGACTAATAACTTTTAGTTGGCTGATTATGAATAATAACCATCAAACATTGTTTTTAATCATGACAAATGTATCAGCAATAAATACACAATGCTCATTAATTCATACTGCCAAGCAATTATTGCTCATCAGGGCCATAATATAATGATATCACAACAGACTGCTTGTCAAATTGACCATTTATTGGGTCTCAACAGCAGTACTATACGGTAAGAAATAAATACGATTTCATACAAACCTTAAAGTCAATGACCTCCGACTCGAGAAGAACGTGTTTATGAAGCACGTTTAGTGACTCGTTTGCAAGAAGAATTATTCTATGTAACATCTGTGCCGTTGGCATGCTTCGGGTGAGCTTTGATCCAGTCTTATCAAGGGGGCTCGCTATACACATCAGAGGCAGGGTGGCACGATTCTTTGTAAATTGTGTCTGGATGTTTGCGACTTCCTCTCCTACACGAAACGAAATAATGAGATATCAATCAGAATTGGGACCTAAATTGTGACTTGTAACTTGATGCTATTTTCAATTCTCAGAAAATATATATATATATATATATATATATATATATATATATATATATAAATGACTGAGGAAACTGACAAAACAAATCATACAATAAACTCAAGCAAACACCTACTCGTCAGCTGGCCATTCAGATTTACAATGAGTGGCTTGTGCTGCCAGTCATAATAACACAGCACCGAGAGGAAACGCAAAAATCCAACAAACGGTGACCTACAAGAATAATTATACAGAAGGTGAAAATTTTAATGCTAAATAAATACCTTAGTAACGTTCTGAAGAATCAGTTTGAATACCTTAATTACATAACAAGGTAGATGCCTCATGATAAATATTTGAGTGCATCACCACCCTGCTCATTACTTCTGTTGGATTTAGTTACTAGTTGACAATCACAGAGTTGCCTCTAGGACTGAAGTATTAAATCATGGATATGATATCGCCCATCTGTTGTCCATATACTTAACACTGAGCTTTAGGTCATCATGAGTGTACCCAACTAAAACCAGGAAACGTCATAACACACAGCTGTAAATCACGACGATACCAGATTCAGTGTCAAAGATGACAGATACCCAAGACCGGCTTCTAAATGCAATCTAATGATGCTAAATACCAGATAGTTCTCAGGAGAACACCCCCACACAGTGTATTTTCTCTTCCCCATTTTACATTAAATTTTTTAAACTTTTTTATAGGTAAACAATCATATAATAATGAGTTATCCAGGCACAAGGACTGTGGCTAACCTTTTATCACATATCCACAGATTGAAGGGTCTATTTATTCTTTTCATAAAAAACACTGTCCAGATCAACAAACAGGCCACAAGTTTGTTAAAAATTAATTCTTCTGATTGACATTATATACTTGATATAATGTTGAAATTATTTCGGACTTGAAAAACACATACTATTTTTTTTTAAATGAACTATTTACTTCACA
Organism: Paralvinella palmiformis; assembly: GCA_025642065.1. NCBI lineage: Eukaryota > Metazoa > Annelida > Polychaeta > Terebellida > Alvinellidae > Paralvinella > Paralvinella palmiformis. The sequence continues at coordinate 452,595 of JAODUP010000147.1, read as the reverse complement.
ACTTGAGAGATGATCATGATTGATGTTTTATGGCCACTTTTGTGCACGTGGTAGGCTAAATGGGCCGAGCGACCTCCAAAGATAATGAAACGAAGTTAAGGATGAAACAACCTTCAGATATGTCCACGCTGAGGTTCGAACACGGGTGGTAGTGAGTGATCTAGGGTCCAACACGCTACCACTAGACCACGGAGGCACCCTCACAAGCTGAGAGAACATCTAGTAACGTAGCAACTACTTCAAGAGATCGCTAGATTTAAAAAAACAATGAAAGCTGTTCTCTGTAATTTACTTTCATTCTTCCATTATACAGATACTGGTTGGAGCCAGTATTTTTTACCGGAATGTTTGAATATGGATTGGCTTAATATGGCCACAGGAAATTAACAATAACTCTCTCACGACAGCAATTCACAGACAACCGCTTGAGAAATGCCAGTAATTGACATACCAATAGGGTAAAGTTATCTGAAAGTACTGTACAGTGATTATGCGTGGTGAATATGGACAACCATCAGCGGTGAACAGGCACAGGGAATTTTATGTTAATTGGTAAATGTCACTTGAGTCTAATTGGAAATGCCATATCTTCACGTCCATAATGAAGAGTTAAAAGATGGCTGTGCTAATGGGGCACTTTGTTGTTGAAAAAAAACTTCGATAGCAAAAATTTACATACTAAATTTACAGTGAATGATGACTGGACATCAAGTCCACAAAAAAAGCCTGATAAGGAGATCATTGGATAAATAGAAAGATGCCGATTGGCAGATCCGATAAAAGGAGATCTTTCTGCAGAATTATCAAAAAGCTTGTGTATTATAGTATAGATTACTGTAATATTAGTCTGAAATTAAGCCTCTACTACATACGGAAAGACTCGATGAGTCAAAGTTAACTATGTTAAGTGCAGTTATTGACTAACCCAGGAGCTTGTATGGTGCTGGCGTAACATAAAGGTGTGCAACCATTAATTCTACGGCTTCCTCTGTGATGTAACCATCGAGCAGAAGGTGTGCCGACAGCCATCTCTTAGCAAGGCGAACTGTAGCACTAAATGTACCGTGCTGCTGCTGTAACCTAAAAATACAAGTAATGGAAAACACAATGAAATATTTGACCGAAATGAAATGTTAAAAATTGAAAAAGAAAAAAAACAAAAATTTAATGCTTTTTACATAAATGTTTATTGTTACATAATATTATAAGAGTTATTGTCAAACTTATTGCCACAGCTCAAGACAGGAAATGTTATAATTAAAGACCAATGTCATTAGTTTCTCAATTCTATAAAGAATTATTTTATAAATAAATATGGTCATTTATAAATAAAAAGACCTGTACAGATACAAATGTTTCAACAAATTTTCCTTCCATAGAATTAGATACAGATGCTACTGATGATTAAAACATGATACTGTTATAGTTACTGACTTGAAAAAGAATCTAGACATTGTTGTTCACAATATACTACTTAAGAAATTACAATGCTTAAATGTCGAAAGATTGCTTCATAGTTGAAAAAATATTTGAAAAACTGAGTTCAGCATGTAAATTATAATAAAAACAAATTAGTTGTGATATGTAGCCTAGCATAGGCCTCAATCTAGACATGTATTGATGGTTTATGTAAGGTTGCAATCATTTAAAATTTTATACACTCTGCAGGAAATAAAAAATATCTGTTATACAGATGAAAAAGGTTATAATCCATTTAAAACTATTATTAACATGTTATGTAAATTACATGAATAGTCTAGAGTGAGAGTTGTTTCTAGGATTCAGTTAATATGAGGGAATATATGCATGTCATTGTTTTTCATGTGGGATGGGTTTATCCCAGCACAAGTGTCCGAAATCCGGCACGAGTCTTTAGATGAGTGCCAGATTGGGCACGAGTGCTGGGATAAACCCATCCCACACGAAAACCAATGACATATGCATTTTCTTGCACAATAGAAAGCCACAGACACAAATTTCAGTGAAAACTCTGCTAAAAGATATTCGTCTGTTTACGTGTGGTGCCGTCAGGTAGCTGCTTCACTTATTGTTATGTATTAATACGCCAATCTTGTTCTTATTTTCGTCTGCTAGAAAAACGCATTGGGACGACCTCTAGTGATTGAATCTATATGTTATTAGTCTTAATTTTGCATTTTTTATTGCCGCTATTTCTTTCTTTTCTTCCTTTAAACTCAAACCACAGCAAATTAAAAATATTTATTCGATTACAGCTATTATATCTAACATGGTTTTATGCTAAACTATGAAAGAAAGAGTGGAATAGTTGGGAACTACTTTTTGTGGAGTAAGATACATGAGCAAGAAGAAGTGACTAAACCATGTGGGATGGGTTATTCCCACAACTGCTCTCTGTGTGGTGAAAATGCAGCGGAGTGCGAGAAGTCTCACTGAAATGGTCTTATACATGATGTTCATTATTAACCAGAAAAACCACCAGCATCTCAGATTGGTGGACTTTTATTCTAACTCTAAGATAATTTTGTCAAGTGTGCTCTTGCTAAACATATGCAAATGAAGGCTTTATCCTGGGGTGTACATTTTACCTATATTTTCATTTTAAAACATTTAAAAAATCCCCATTGTTACCCAACAATGTCGACAAATGACTTTTTGTGTATTAGGTCCATTGCCGGAGCTGTAATGCCATCGTCTGGCGACAGGTTCACTCAGCCAGAAATGAGAACCTGACAGAATGTGAAGCATGCTCTAAATGGTAGCGTGTTCCCTTGGGAGTTGAAGTGTATGGTGGATTGAAGCAGGTGGATGAATGTTGTTTCTGAGTCAGGGATAATAATATTGTACAGCAACTCAGTGTGGGGTTACTTGGTTTCGGTGCTTTGTAAACATGCATTATTCATGGACTAAACCTGAAGGTTTCTTTAAAAAGGTGAATTCTCATTTTCTGGCCAATTACAAACATCAAATAAGAACAAAGCATCTAAAGCAACAACAAAAAAATGAACATTCATATCTATCACATTTAAAGAAGTATGGACTGGACATAATGCTTGCATCCTATTCTTGCCCCAAATTCGTGTTTTGGTAACAAGCTCATTAAAATATGGAAATCCTGCTAAGGCATGCTCTCGAAGAAATTCAGAGATTTAATAAGTTAAAACTAAATGTAAACAACAAATCATATGTTCATTGACAATAAAACAATACATTGTCAACAAAACAATTAATTTAAAAGGTGACAGACAATTATTGTAAAACAAATTTCTTGGTGTATTTATCAATGATCAATTTACTTAGCAGGATCATATTAATTAGTATTAATTATATATATATATATATATATATATATATATATATATATATATATACTGTCGACATACAAGTCGACTCGGCAGAAAAAGTCTTTCCTCAGGCAAAGCTGATCCAGTCATTTCAAAAGTCACACGCACACACACACGCACAGATTTTGCTTTGATATAACAATTAAAAAACAAACTTGTCAGACCAAACTGGCCTGATGAAACTAAGTGGCAAGCGATATTAATTAAGAGTTTCACGGCAAGTGGCAAGCAAGGTTTACAAAGTGAACAGTGATTCGTATTTTATGGCTAATCATCTGGAAGTACTGGTAGTTGACAAGGCGTGACTATCAAGTATTATTACATACAGACTGGCATGTTTGTAAGATACAAATAACAGTTTGGTGAAAATTAATCATAATTTATTGAATAAGACTAGTAGCCAGAGATGTTGAGATTTTGTTCTAACTATCCCTTACACAAGCACGTGATTGTAACTTCAATAAGGCAAGTGTTATTAATTCATTGTTTCACAGCACATCTGGAGGTACTGGTAGGTAACAGCGCAATGACTATCAAGTATTATTAAGAGCTGCACGTTTCTTTGTTTGTTAGATCCAAATAACAGTTTGGTGAAAATTAAATGTTATTTATTTAATAATAATGGATTAGTAGGCTTGGTTTATCCGATAGAGAATCCCCAGGCTGTCACTTATTCGGCACAGCCTCTATGTTGGAGTGGTTGAGAAAACTCCTCCTCCACCACTCACAGGGGAGCAGTACGAAAAGATGGAGCTGAAATACCCTGAGGGTGGTCACTGCCAGAGTGTTTTACGTCCTCAGGGTGTTTTTAACGTCCCCCTTTATTTTAAATAATTCAGTGGAGACGGCAGCGCCATTTAACGTGGTCAGCCACCCACGATGTTGTGAGCCGAGAAATTAATCCCTGGAAAAGTTTCGACCTCTTACGGGGTTCGAACCTATGACCGTTGGCACCAAGTGCCGGGTGCTTAACTACTAGGCCACCAGAGCTCACTGGATTATTAGGCAGCGATGTGCTGATTTATTCCGACCCTGGCTCTTTTTGGGTTGAATCCTATAGTGCTGTGTGTCAAGAATGGCCGAAAACATCTTTCCTTTAGCTGGTAGGAAATATGACCCGCGTATAAGCCAAGGTGCTTCTGGGAATGCTCTTTTCACTATCAAAAAATTGACTTGTACGCGAGTATATACAGTATACATATATATATATATATATATATGGTAAAATATTGTTCAGATGGATCAACTTCATTAATATTAGATAATTCTCTAATATTGCCAACCATTCATTAGTATTGGGACTATGTCTTAGTGTATTACATCCATTTATTGTTTACCAATAATGTCCAATTGGACATGTGACAACAGACCAGAACAAAGTAGCACACGCTGACTGATTACAACCGATTTGATCAAATATAAGTCATATAAAATAATGCTTAAAGCTAAGAACTTCTCATTTTAAAGAAATAGGTAAAGCGACAACACATCATATTCATAATTATCACACTAGCAGAACTGAATTGAAAGTTTGAATCACAAAAGAGCTACATACCCGTGTAACAAACTGGTTAATAATGGCAAGGTAACTATGCGATGTTCTAAATGTTCCGCCGACTCCGTGTTAACCATCTTGGTCATACCATCAGGTGTGGATACTAGCTTGTGTAATGCTATCTCTTTCTGATAACCGATCTCCAATCTGAATATTAAACCATCCTAGAAGAGAATAATAGACGTCATGTTGATTGTTGATTTCACTATCATAGTTAATCGCAGAGAACGGATAAGAACGGAGTATGGATATGATCCAAGCCACATAGCGGTGTAGAAAATTGATAAAAACTAAAATAAAACTACTACTACTAGTATTCCATGTTAGAACAAAGAACAGCAATTTCCTTTTAAAACTGATAAAAATCATCTTATTAATTCATCCCCAGCGATGACTTTACAAGATCTTTAATCACAGGTGATCCTTAAGCCAGATTCCAGTCAAGGTTGACTAGTGAATTAGAAGCGGAAATTTAATCTACGAAGAACAAACAAATTCTTACCATAAATATATCCAAGTATTCAGCAGTTATTTGACAGACTATATGATGCTCGTTCCTTAATAATTCCCTAATCTTCAGGAGGAAAGCAGCTTTCACTCTCTGTACAGCATCTTTGTCTTCAGGCCATTTACCACTTGTTTCTAGCATACACAAAACTGAAATATAAAATGGCTATTACACATCTGAATTAAAAACACAAATGGCATAAATTATGTACTAATAGATAATATATATAAATGTTACAGCGGAGAAATGGAGATTATCTGAACTGCTTGCCCGACGGGACGAGTAAACCAAAATATAGGAAAATGACCTATTAATGTTTCATTGTAGCTGTTGGCGTGATATTTCGCCAGACATCAGCTAAACTACCATTTGTTTACAGAAAGAGGCTGATGGTAAACTAATCGTGATTAGCTACTCAATTTTACTGCCAGAGTACAGCTGTATATAATCACATCTTGTATATATATGTTTGATAGCGTTTACATTCTAAACTGGTCATATGAGTTAAATTAAATTGCTCCCTGGTGGAAAAGACACAAACACACACACACCCACAGAGAAAGTGGTCAACTTGACAACCATGCCTCAGCACATTCCTATGCATACAGTTAAAAGACAGTTTTTCAATCTGTACCTTGTATGGTCTCTAACCAGGGTGGAGACTTCCTTTCAGGATTAGGCAATCTAATATTCAGCTGAGTAGATTTCGTTCCAGTGAAATAGGCAGCAGGTAGAGGTGGAAAAACCTGAAATATCGACATAAAAGTTCCTGACAACTTTCTTTCTTTCTTTCTCTCTCTCTCTCTCCATCCTTCTCCCGCAAGCTACCAGTACTGTAAAAGCTATGGTAGAGTGGTTTAATCAACGGTGGCGCCATGTTTGGCTACATACCTCAGCATATCGAAAGACAGCAGATACACCTTGTATTGTGTGGATAGTCAGTGGCAAGTCATGGAGAGTTCTTAGCTTCTTAGCCAGCTCATCATAACATCTAAAAGAAAATCTATATCAACAATACCGTTTCTGACGGGTGTCCATATTTCTTTTTCCAAGCAAAATAAACTCCATGCAAGACACGTAATTCATATTGTCATTGCATGAAGTATACTGTGTATCATTTTATATATGAATGAGCCCTTTTGGTTTGAGATATTTTGACGAGCCACATACCTGTGAACGTGTAAAATCTGTTCCTCCCCTGTACCATATGGGAGGGGACTGTCTGGATCCTTTAATGGTAACTTTAATAAGCTATCTAGTGGAGCTGCCATGAACTTGAGCTCTTCACCTGAGAGTCCTGCATGTCTGAAATATAAACCCGACACTTTTGTATAACCTGATGAAAACAAAGATTCTGACCATTTAGAGTTATCGTATAAAGACCAGGGACAACATTGGTTTGTTGTGATATTGTCATGTAATACTTGTAAACAACACAATGAAGTATTTTAATCAAGGAATAAACATTTTAAAATGTGATAATAATAGATTATGTGGAATTTTCATCATTGATTTTGTGGATACTATATATATTTGAGCACAAGTCCAGGATATAATACCACAATATGGTAGAAAAATGGCCATTTGCCTTATACAGAGAAACACCTAAAGGGAAAAATATTTGATGAAATTTATCAATGAATAAAAACCCTTTTTTCTCTGTGTGTGTATACATAAGGGGTTTTCCTAATTACAAGCCTCTAATGGTTCACAGGTACATAGTGTCACATGGATAAATATATATCATGCATGGTCACATAATTATTATATTACATGAATTATATTTGACTCAGTTTACAACATATTTTATTATTATTATTATTATAATACCAAAGCGGTGTGAACTTTATGAACATTTCAAAATTATACATGATCTATACAGTCACAAGTTCCACAGTTAAAAGGCTGATTTCAGTAAAGTTGCTGTTGATTGTAATGAAATGGTGCCTTTTTGGACACTGTTGGCCCACAACCAAAAACTGACATCACCTCTTAGCAGCACTGCATGCATAAACACTGACAGTGAAGATTTATTTTATAAGCCAACAGTTTGATGATAGTCAAAATAGCAGTTATTTTATAATAATTATAATAATGTATATTTAGTAAAGCACCCTTACTAGCAGGAGCCATTCAAAGGTGCTGTACAAATAATATGTAATATAATAATACCCCAAATAATATGTTTAAAAATTCTATAAGAGATTTAAAAGATAATTATTTTTTATCTGTGAAAGCAACCGTGAACAGGTATTTTTTTAGAATGGATTTAAAATTTGAAAGAGAAGATGCATTTCTCATATTTGCCACCAATCTATTTGACAAAGTGGGGGCTATCTCATATGAGGACGACATACATGGCCTCTAATCTATTGTTTTACCATGATAATTTCCCACTAGGAATGGGACTATTAACCAGCCCAAAGCGATCTTCACAAGAATTACGACCTTTCTCCATTGGAGAAAAGAAAATCTATTAATATGATAATTAATAAGTTTGAACAGCAAGAAATTAGTACTCACATGAAAATTAATCAAAATGTATCCCAGATTATATAAAATGTACACAGTCATGTGCTACTGAATTTTTCTAATAACTGGAACTTGTTAAGAAATGTTTTGAATAAAAATAAATATGAATTATATGATATACAACTACATTTATTACCAACTTAATTTCCTGCAAATATACTTCACACTGCATGCCTGAATACTGGGATCATGAATCATTAATGTCTAATACTTCGGCAATAACATGGTTTTTCACATATCAAGTTCATTCACTAAACTAGTCACAGTTACAAGGACCAGATAAATGAGAATCAACTGTACAAAAAAGTCATGTACACATGGATTCCATACTTATGGTATTTCCTACTTATATATATATATATATATATATATATATATATAAATTACACATACTGTAAATGGTATACCTGTTTAGTATGTGTTTTACTATTTTAGCAGAGATTTTCCGTCTTTCTGCAAGAGTTTTACATGACCAAACAGCTGCTTCGCAGATGCTACCATCCTGGAATCGTCTCAGTTCAGACTTGTCACCCCAGAATTGGCGGAATTCAGCTGCCTATAACAGAAATGTGTACTGTTGATGGCTGAGAATATTTTACAAGATTGTGTATCTTTGATATGATCACATCAAATTACCCCCAAAACATGGCTAAAATAACAAGTTACCACTGCTAGTAATAAACATTATTACTGACTTCAGGTGAGTCAGCTGAGGGACCTTTATCAACCATACTCATTGCTGCTTCTGGATTCAACAGTAAACCAAATGTCAAGGTCATCACATCTTTTGTAGGTGGTGACTCATTAATATTCCACTGAAGAAAATAAAGGGACATACTCATTAACATATAGATAATTAATACCAATTATGATCAATTAGTTTTTAATCATTAGTTAGTAAATTTATATAATAAATTGCCATTTTAGAGCATCATTATTTAACATATAATTTAGTATCACTAGTATTATTATTACCATAATTAATTATTATTTATTGTTAATTCTTAGCACTAGCCTGGTCAGGTGGTGTTAGCTTCAATCCCAATAACTGTATCCTTTTTCCGAGAGCTTTATACAAAAGTTCAATCAGTTTGGGAAGACAAGCGACTGTAGTAATACCACAGACATCTATCGAATGACTGTCCACAGATAGATGCTTCGCACACTTCAGCAGACGATCAGATGTCTTGACACTAAAACAATATGTAAACAAATACAAACATCAGATAACCTACAAGTATAGTAATATATAATGGAAAATAAGCAAGTAAATGAAACACATATTCTTAACTATTGTTAAAATTTTTAAATTTCAAAACTGACTCCGAACCTGTAAATTAATTCATTTACGTTATATGCATTACATGACAGATTAATTTTCTCAGTACATGTACTTGTTTATTCTGATAGAAATAAATTTATTTTACTTTCAGTTAAATTAATTAATGACATTTTGAAGCATTTCAATTAACATAGAACTACTCTATGTAAGTTAAGCTTGAAGGTTTTTTCCTAAATGTAAGTTAAGCTTTTATGTCAAAAGCTTCAGTTAGACCTTAGTGACTGTGTTAGAATAAAGGTAGTTCTTATAGCAATAACCAATTTCTGAACAAATTAATATTTTCAAGAGTGGGAAAGATGCCAGTTAAGAAAGGCCTTTGTTTAATTAAATATCATCATTGAACATTGTCCATGTGTAAACTTTGATAATTAATATACCACATAATTTATATCATACAATAAATAGTACAAATGTAAACTGACTGGAAACATTGGTCGAATGTGTTAATAAACTTCACAGGTGTCATAAAAAGAGTTTCAAAGGCATCCACTCCTGGTGTCTCCAGAAACTCAATACTTAATCTGGCTTCATGTTTTACCTGTAAAAGAAAATAAATAAACAGGCTATAAATCTAGCAATTTTTACAATAATTGATTAATACTTAGCCAGTTGACTGATCATATCTAACTTATATTATAACTTTATCCTGCCCCACACACATAATTGCTTATTTTATAAGAAGCATACATATCATATACCCCCCCCTCTCTCTCTCTCTCTCTCTCTCTCTATATATATATATATATATATATATATATATACATACACACACATAGCTGCCAACATTTGAAAATTGGGGTAATAATTTTCACCCGAAATGCAACCTATGGCTAACACTATGCATAATAAAACCATGTAATTTATCAATACCAAAACAATTTAACATCATAAGTATTCTTTTCTGAAAGGTTTAACTGTTTTTTTTTCATTTAAGCAGATTTTCCCCACATTTAATAACAATTAAGTCATCATGCACAAGTCTGCACTTTCAGTACATGATTACTGTAGATATTCTACACTATACTAAAATCTTAGTAGGATTGCTGTATTATTTATTGTCATAATATTAACATAAAATGCAAAAAATCATTGATCAAACAAATAAACATGAAAGAGCCAGAAATCCACCATATAAACAAGACCATGTGCTTTTATTTACTGTAAATAAAGACAACTGGCCAATCAGGAGAGAATATTTGAGTCACATGACCATCATAATGCAAACTGGACGTTTACCACCATCTCACCAAAATCTCTTCCATCCTTCAAGCACGGTTCTTATATTCAGTAAATATTTATAAATATCACACCTGAAATGGTTACAGTAGTATATTTTGGCAATATTTCAGATCAGTAAACTATCAGATGATAAATATTTGTCATTTATCATGCCCCATTTTCTGCTGAAAATTGGCCCAAAATCCAGCCTACAATCGGGAACAGTGCTTTTTAGCGACGGTTGGTGAGGTATCTGCGTGGGTGTTTTAAGCTATGATACTTTTCCACAAATCATTCTACGGTAAACAAACAAGAGACTAGCACATATCTTGCCTCAAAATAGCAATGGCCCAGTCTGGCTAGTGTTTTAGACTACTCACTAGCCTGAAGACAAAATCCACATATCCCGGGTGTCTGGGCTACCTACTTTTACGGCTGTGCTGAACAAGCGACAGCCTGAGGATACTTGCCGAAATACAAGCATGCAAGCTGTGTCCGGCTAAGACAGTGACAGAACTGCCCCATATGGCACTATTACGGGAAAAGGCAGCTTTATCGTAGTTTTCAGAGTATGGGCGTAATGGCGTAATGAAGAAGAGAAAATCGTAATGATTCCGCAGAACTTGTAATGGTTGGCAGCTGTGTATATATATATATATATATATATATATATATATATAAAGTATAACAAGGATATGAAATACATTTGAGAAAAGATAAAACATTGCTCTGTAGCTTAAATGTATAATGAGAAGGTAAAATAGAATATAAAAAATTATTAAATTACAAAAGTAATAACTAAACTATACTAACGGTGAAAACTGCTGCCAGTCTTGGATAATTATGAATGTTAGTGTTTCTGACAGTTGTTAAGACACAACTATTTACACCAATTTACAGGTGATATTGCCACGACTTTACACTATATACTCAATAATATAGACAGCTTTATGATGCAGTAATTGAATGTGATGCTACATAAGATTTTAATTATTATAATGAAATTAAGTCCAGTTTCAGTTTTTGAAATTCTTGTTGTTGTTACGCAGTGCTTTTTAACTTCATACGATTATTATAGAAAATGTACAAAATAATTACCCTGTCCCATGTAGCTCTACATACATCTGCTGTCAGATTCAGATATCCAGTTCTGTCAATGAACACCACATCAAAAGATCGATGGAAATCTTCCAAAGACGGCTGATCATCTTCTGATGTTACATCGCCAGCAAGAGAAATTCCGTGATTACACCAATCTGATTGGGCTGGAAAAAACAGATATATATATATATATATATATATATATATATATATACTATCTGTTTGTCTGTCTGTCTATCTACTGATCTATCTATGTATTACTTTCTTAAAATAGATTAAATATATCTAGATTACTAAAGCGTGTTATTTTCCATTGTGGTAGGAAAAATTAGAAAATAATTAGTCTTTTCATTTCAAAGTCAATTAGAAATCACCGACTTCTAGAAAAGAAACCTAGTGCACAATAGAAAATCCACATACATGTTCTAGATATTAATTTCCCTCTCGTCCTGACTGCTTTATAATTTAATTTATTTAACACGTTGAATCATGGTACAAATACGTATACTCCAAGCAGGAATCGATGTCCAAGAAATTGTGGGTGTTACACACAAAAAGCATAAAATGTAAACTATAGTAATTACACTCCATTACTCACAAAGTTGGAGCAATGTGTTCCTCATCACTTGATAGCTACTCATCAGTGGACTCAGCTTCCGTTCAGATAAAAGATACACCACAAACATCAACATGATGTAATTACTGAAGGATCCAATACCCTGGAGAAGATGAACAAATCAGAGCTGCCTATTAACAATCACATCATTTACAGCATTGACATAAATTATAATGTTAATCATGGTGTTAAAACATTACTCAAACTATCATCACTAAGTAAATTGCACATACAAATTTTTTCATATTCTCTCAGATTTGGGGCAACTGTTGTTGGGACACACACACACACACACACACACACTTCTTGCTGTTAGAAACTAATACAATTTTAAGGATAGCTCAAAATACCCATCTTAGTGGTTTGAGTGTTTATTTTTCCCTCAAACTATTGAAAACTGTTAAATAATGAATGCTATTTTTGGATATGCTCAAGTCTGTTGGGGCAATTAATTTTATGAGTTCTACAATACAGCTCATATATTTGATTTTCACAGCAAGTCTGTATGTTTATTAACTGTTCAGAAAAGGAAAATATATTATAGGAAGCGGATTCATGACATTATATTCCATTCAGGATTTAACTGAAACACGAGCCGATAGTTGTTATTCACCATAATAAATGGAAAGCCTAGATCTCTTATCTGCATTAATCTTGTTGATTCGTCCATAAATAAACTTTGATAATTTGATTAGACAATATTCACAGGTATCTCATTAATAAAAATGTCTGTTTATAGTTGGTTTGTTAGTTTAACATGGATTGTTATCCTCTTTCATTATGGGCAAAATATGACTTAGGAATATAATAATTACACAAGGCACCTTTATTGTTTTTATACAATTATAACCTTGTACTTAACACAATAGCACACAATTCAATTGACCTTCTGACCCATCAAACATGTATAAATATCAAGTACCATAAATTAATGGTAACAACACAGTTCTGTCGTTGTTTGGCTAATAATGGAAACCAGTGAAGATACTGCAGTAAATGTAACTGTACCATTTTTAAATTACAACTTTCATCGGGTGTGGTGATGTAAGATACAAGGCATCTTCAAACTGAAGCCAATCAGATTTCTTCAGTGTGTTAATAACTATGAGTGCAAATAAACGGAGGTTACCTGTTACGAACTGGGTCATCCAAATATGATTGGATAATGAAGTAGCTGTTTATTTCTTTCTTTCAAATAATAGTTCAAATGCTAATCTCTCCTAAACAAACATTATCCATTTGCATTAATTTCCATATGGTACTACAACATTAAAAATAATGGCTGAAATGGCATGTTGGTTAAACATGAAACATGCCATGAACTAAGCTATACTCTTTTCAAAATTTATCAATAAACATGGACACGTCTACTTCAAGTCAGACCCTATAGACCCTCCATGGTCTAATTAATAGCGTGTTGTACCACAGATCACTACCACCTGAGTTCGAATCTTGGCATGGGCATATTTCAAGGGTGTTTCATCTTTCACTTCACTTCATTACCTTTGGAGGATGTTCTGCCCATCTAGCTTACTAATACCATGTGCACTAAAGTGGCCATAAAACAGCAATCATCATCAACAGTCAGACTGTTAACAGAAATTCTCCATTCAGGATACTACTCTACCTGGTCAAGTTCTCTCTGATGAAGCCAAACTTTCAGCAGTGAGATGCCATCAGTCAGTCCAGCACCACCCCAGAGCTGATGTACAGCGTGGCCTTCGTTAACATCCCAGACCAAATCTCTAAGTATCCACACATTATAATGAGGAGTGGCTGGCCCTAGTTCAGGTGAATCACCTTCTGAAAAGAACACAGTCTGTGTCATAAGTCTGTTTTATGAAGGCTAAAATGAGCTAGCGAGTACAGAAGATGTCATTTTATTGTCAATGGGTATGTCACGTGATAAATAAGGCTATATTTAAAAGATAATACTACCTCATACACAAGTGATGTTTGTTTCTAGTAAAATAAATAGTTAATGAACAATCAATATCTTAGAGATTGAGAGAAAAGATGTGTGAAGTAAAAAGTTGGTCAAAACTCATATTTGATCCTAAAAGGATAAGTTACTCTCATGTGATTTACATGGAAAATGTAATTAAAACATCTTTTGACTAAAGTAACACAAACAGTGATTACATGAATACACGAGCACTCTAGTTTATAGATATTACAAATATGCTAATTTAAATAAGTGTGTTTTAAGAACCTTAATATGATCAGGCAATTCATTCTATAGCCTGGAAGCCAATACTCCGAAAGATTTCTCTTCATACAAATTACAATGCTGTGTGGCTTTTTGGCATCTTCAAAACTGGACAAGACTTGGACAATGGCAGTGTTACTGGTATATAAATTAGGATCAGGTCACTTAGTTACAGAGGAGCTGTTCCATTTTGTGCTTTGAACATGTAAAAGAGGATCTTGTAATGTGATGGATTATTACTATGATTACATCAGATGTTTGCCAAATGAAATTTATTACAAATGCATAATTAAAATCATGTTGGTGGATATCATTACCAGAGTTTAACATTAACACTTGCCCGATTGCCAATACCAACCTAATCTTGATATCAGGTAATATAAAAGCTACTATCAGTTGTCCAACATGACAACAATGTTCCGTGATAATGATTTAAACATTTATTTGAGATTTTCCCGAGCTTTTGTTTGTACATTCAAAACAGTGGTCACTAAAACAGGAAATGGTTGTCTAGTCCAGTAAATACATAGTTTTACAATCTACAGCATGATTCCCAGAATTCTTCAAAAGGCTGGCTTATATGAAACCCAACTGCCCAATCATAGCAACTCAAGATGGATTACCTTTTTGGCAACCTAATTCTTACATTACTTGCATGACATGGCAAATTAATTTTAGAACTTACTGTCAATCCCTGATTACAAATCACAATTATCTCATGTCTATTGCCCATCCCATTGTTACATCACAGTATCAGCTATCTGATTATTTTGCAATATTTGGCTTGTCATACAATATATGTCATCTCATGTTGTGTAAAGGTCATAGGTGTTAGTGGGAGCTCATGAATGTGTGAATTAACTTGGATGTCTAGATATGTTTGTACACACTGTTCAAAACTTATATAGGTTGATCAATGGTAAAACCATTATATTTTTACAGGTTGATATTACATTTAATAAGTTAGACTAATTTATTGCAAATGAAGTTTTATATATTTAAAAAAAAAAACATTTGTAAGGTAAATGGCAATACATTGTAAGGTAATTTACACTACTTTGTAAGGTGAATCACAATACTTTGCTAGTTAAATGACAATACTTTTCAAGGTAAATCACAAAACATTGTAAAGAAGAAGATTTTGTAAGATAAATTGCAATACTTTGTATGTTAAATCACAATATTTGTGAGATAAATCCCAAAACTTTGTAAGGTAAATCACAGTACTTTGTAAGGTAAATCACAGTACTTTGTAAGGTAAATCACAGTACTTTGTAAGGTAAATCACAGTACTTTGTAAGGTAAATCACAGTACTTTGTAAGGTAAATCACAGTACTTTGTAAGGTAAATCACAGTACTTTCTATGTGCTCCTTTAAGAAGAAGTATAAATTAAGACAACAATACCTCTACTATGAGCTGTTTGTTTCTCTTCTTGTCTATACCACCATTGTCTAACATTATTCTTGTCTAGATGGAATCTATTCAATCTGAATACACCTTCCTCAGGATAAGGATGAAGGCGTACTTTAAAGCCCTTTCCTGAAGAAACAATGAGAACAATGAAAGAAAACATTACGGCTGCTTATCAAATCTGTCACATAAATATATTATGTTCCTTTTCATAAAAAAGAAAACAAAAACAAAAGATTCACGACTCACTAGTAACATATAATCAACAATAACAAACCTTTTGGCTTCACAATAAGAATTGGCCTCATGGCATTTCCTTGGTGATATGTAAACGTCAAGTCCTGCACGTCATCAAACGATCGCAGTTTCCGTGCAAGTACTGCCAAGTAAAATGCACGTTTCCTTAGATATCTTTGATTCATGTAGTCCTTTGGCTGGAAACATTCCTGGAATAGAATTAATTCAAACCCATTAATTAGGTTAAATTATGTAATGTAAACCAAGTTTACAGGAAGCTAAAACAAATAATATGATTAGAGGTTAGCAGAACGTAATGGTTTATAGACTGTATCCAGTTGATTCTCACTGATAAACATGATCAGGTAGATTAAACTTCTAATATCCGATCCTCTACACTCCTGTTTCACCAACAACTCCACGGGGAGGAAACTTATAGCTGCCATGTTTAGATGCTACATTTATTAAAGGCAAATAACACAGGCAAATGGACAGCTAAATATAAAATATTAGATGGACCCC
This sequence comes from Paralvinella palmiformis, assembly GCA_025642065.1. Lineage (NCBI taxonomy): Eukaryota > Metazoa > Annelida > Polychaeta > Terebellida > Alvinellidae > Paralvinella > Paralvinella palmiformis. Next base: position 436,020 of record JAODUP010000147.1, on the reverse strand, counting down.
ACAGATATTTTATTTGTTTCTAACAATTCACGCTATTGCACAACACAAGGCAAACCTGACAAGTGAATTATTAATATTGGAAGGTATATCTCGTGAACTCACATTAAAAGTGTAAACCATAGAACTCTTTTAAGATCTCATTATTAAGGGGATGTACATCCATTAGGTGGACACAGAACAAAGAACAAAATTTTGTTTCATGCTGAAAATACCACTTTCGCTCATATTCAAACATAGTCATCACAAATATGGAGACACCTAAAAGATTATGCATGTATTTATTTTTTATGTGTTTCAACAGACTGTCAATGTGGTTGGTTGGTTGGTTGATTAGATTGTTTAACCCTGGCATTGGTCACACATAGGACATATATGACTGAGTGGTGACTCCTTAGGAAAAAATCCCACATGCATGTGTTACACACAATCTGGCAGTTTAAAGCGCAATGCTCTACCCATTGGACTATTAGAATGCCTCTGCCAATCAGAGTTGTTTGATTTGAATCATTTGACTTATATCAAGATTTAAATCACTACAAAAAAATCAACCATTTCAATTTTTTTTACTTATGTTTCATTTTTTTTATATTATTGCATTTATTAACTATTTTGTAAACATGTGATTTATCAATTAACAGTACAAACAAATTATTTACAAAAAATAAATTTTTACTTATGCTGGATAATTACTTTTTCTTATATTTATAACTGAATTGCAATTAGATTTCAACACCATGTAATGTAGTCTTAACAAGTCATACGGCTGAGTGCCAATGTGGTGAGTGAATGATAGATTCTTGCTGCCGAAAAGATAATTCTGATATCAACTTAATTAAGTCATATCGGATAACTTACTAAGCCTCAAAATCTGGCTAAATACATCATAAAATTCTTCCAGAGTCTCCACATAAATTTCCTATACAGTATGATGCCCATTAGGCACTGCACAATAAGGTGCTATTTGGTAAAAATTTATTAAAATAGTTTCACATAATTATGACTGGTGGGTTTTGTTCACTCAGCAAACATTAAACAATTACAGAACTTTCAGACTTAAGTAAATTCTACCTCAGATCATTATCAACCTTTCCACCTAAAGTTATCATTCAGTTAACTGAAATTCTAACAGTCTGGTTTGTTTGTAGTGATAACATTGTAATATCAAGGTGGTAGTACATGCTCATATGGCAACAGTAAACTTATGAGGGACTTTTTCTCTTACTAACAGACTGTTTTATTTGGAATTATTTTGGAGCTGATTCATATAGGTTTATTTAAAAGATTTATGATTCCTCAATATCTCTCTCTTGGTCTCTCACCTTAGGCATTTCAACAGCCAGATCTACACATGGTTGTGGCTTCAAGCAGATTCCTAGAGGATAACTCCCTATCTCCTTAACTGACTTGGGAGGAAAGAAATGAAACCTGCCTTTACAAGCAGCTGGTTCAGTCAGTAAGGGTAGCTTCACTTTCAGTTTATTCAGCCATGATGTATCTGACAGCTGGAAAAGAAAAATTACACTCAGAGCCGAATCAAATATGGAAACTCAATCTGAATTTAAACTGGCTACGTGATTAAGTTCCTGAGCAACGAATTCTATCAAACAAATTTCATGTTCACAGTTATGCACAAACAATGGTACATGCTATATATATATTTAATTTACATATATCTGGTTTACGTTACAGGGTGCCCACAGGAATGCAAAATAAAATTATTTAATTTTCCCATTATTACATGAACTAAATAAGCAAATCAAACAATTATTTTCCTCCCGATTCAATGACAACGTACACAAAATTTCAGATGAAATAACGACTGAACTACAGATTGATTGATTGATGTTTTACGGCCACTTTGTGCACAAGGTAGGCTAAATGGGCTGAGCGACCTCCGAAGATAATGAGGCGAAGTCAAAGACTTCGCCATCTTCAGATATGCCCACGCCGAGATTCGAACACGGGTGGTAGTGATCTCTGGTCCAACACACTACCATTAGACCACGGAGACACCTGGGCCTAAACTATAGAACTGTAGACATTCATAAGGGTGGGGGGGGGGGGGGAATAAAATTATTTTAAAATCTAACCATGATTACATGATATTCATAGAGTAATTCATAGAGTTTCCACTGATACTGATAACTCATTTACAGTTTCCCTGAATTTTCCCTGGGTTATTTTCCCCCGTTTTCCCAGGCTCTGGACATCCTGAATTACTGTTACAGGTTAGTACCTCGTGAGGGGCTCCTTTTTTCAGACCCATCAGGAATGCTGTCAGTTTGGCAATGAAGTCATTGATGGCGTTCTTCTTCTTGTCCTTAAGAGTAACCTCAGCCAGCATCTCGGTAATCTGTCACAATAACAAACAGATCTAATTAAAATGTTACACGAATCTTACTCTATCGAATACAACAGATTCTACGTCGATGGCCAGAGGAACAAAAAAATAGACCCTCAAATGGAAGTGAAGTACCTAAAATAGTATATACGCATTTCCTCACCAATGAAAGAAAGCATAAATGGCGAAACAGTGACAGGTTATATACATGATTTTAATGATATGCTGTGAACTTTTCATCAGCACGACAGCTTATTGTAAAAAACACCAAATACATCTACTTTCATGTGGTAATATAAAAGTAGATAAACAAATTTATCTGCCAAACTAACTACACCCTAAATAGGCTATAACATGGTCTGCCATACCATTGTCTTAAATATGATATGGTAGGGTAATGTATCCAGAGTCATAAACTCTGTGACGGCTAAATTTCAAAAGAATCAGCGGAAAATGATCCAACGACTGGATTATTATCTAGTGTATTGGAAATAGTTAAGCAAAAATAACACTGATGGTTCATATCCGACACATCAGTTGATGTATTGCAGCAGATTTCACATTTAAACGTGCAAATGGAAGATGATAAAAACGTAGTCTTTCCATAATCAGCCACTGAAGACCAAATTACACGTTGGTTAAACACAGAAGCATACATACATTTTGGAGATAGGGTAGTTGTTTACAGCAATAACCCTAAATACTGTTCAATTAACCACATTGCCATTGAGCTAAGTACTCAAGAATCTGGATTAAGTTTAAATTAATTATTGGTGATTTGGGAAACTCAAGAATGTGCAACAATTATAAATTAATTATAGATCATTTGGGAAATTACTAAATTTAATAATAAAATATACATCTATTAGAAGCAGTATAGTAGAAAAACAACCTCCGATTTCACCCACAAAACCTATAACCAATAGATGAGTTTGCATGAGAATGTTTACACATAATGAACTGATTCTCTACATACCTGAAGCCTAAATAAGCTGCTCTGAAAAAGGTTTTCAGTTTCTTTCAGTTGACTCATTTCTTCATTTGTCGGCGTCTTGTATAAATCTGATTTGCTTAACTTAAGCTTCTTGCTTGGCGGACCTCCGTCATCTTCTCCTGTTGGATCTAAGATGTAGACAACACGAGAACGTCGGTGATAATTAATGGATATCGCAAGATGATAAAACAAAGCCAAAAGACGAGATCTAAAAATATTTTTGTGATCATATCGTGTTAGAACTTAGCTCCCCCGTAAGATATGACAAATCTATTTAAAGCCAACCCATTTAAAACATTACATTTACCACTTAACGGATTTTTGTGTGCTTCTGGCCTTTTCTGGAGATCAGGCGAAGGTCAAAATAGGTTCTCATTTAGCTAGCACTAGTTCTATATCGCACACACAAGGATCCTTATTTTAATGACATTTATTGTGTTTGCGAAGCGAAACCAAATATGTCTTCAAAATCCAATTTTATTTGAAATTCACGAGTCAGTAGAAATGAACAAGTTTACTGTCTCAAATTTTGTGTCTTGTATCTATCAGTCATGCAATAAAACCTGATTCATTAATTGGTAATAATGTTAAGCCATCGTCAACAGCATTGTCCACAGTTTGCTGATCAGTCCGTTGTAATGTAGTGACTGATGATAATCACTCTCATTTTGATATACAGTAGAATGATGATGATCATCATCATTACTGATGTTTTATGGCCACTTTTGTGCACTTGGTAGGCTAAGTGGACCGAGGACCTCTAAAGGTAATGATGCAAAGTCAAAGATGAAACACCCTTCAGATATGCCCACACCGATATTAGAACATGGGTAGTAGTGATCTGTGCTCCAACACGCTACCGCTAGACCACGGAGGCACCCAATATATTTACAGTAGATTAATATGTTTTCTATTAATATTCCATAATAAAATACAGTTAAGATAAATATCACAATATGGTATCTTCAGAGTTACTGTATATACTCGAGTATAAGTCGACCTGGCAGATAAGTCGATGTCAATTTTTGACCTTGTAATTCTTTCCTCAGGCGTATTATGCTCACCGTATAAATCGAGGTCAAGTATTGGCTTAAAATCCTTCAAAATCCGAATCATTATCTTCATTTGAGAAAAAGCTGACCCAGTCATTTCAAACTCCTGGTGTCAGCAAGTGCATCGTAAATATATCAATATCTTCACCGGCAGTGACACACACACAGATTTCGCTTTGATGTTATAACTAATATAAATAAACAAACTTGTCACACCAAACACACCTGGTTTTAGACTCCCTTCAACTGGCAAGTGTTATTAATTAATTGTTTCACAGCAAGTGTCCAGCAAGGTTTGCAATGTGAACAGTGATTTCTATATTATCTCTAATCATCTGGAGGTACTGGTAGTTAACAGCATGACTATCAAGTATTATTACATAAAGACTGGCATATTTGCAAGATCCAAATAACAGTTTGGTGAAAATGAATCTTAATTTACTAGCAGGCAGAGATGTGGCAATTTTGTTCCAACTATGGCTCACACAAACATGCCTGATTATAAATTCAATTGGCAAGTGTTATTAATTCATTGTTTCACAGCACATCTGGAGGTACTGGTGATGATGATTGATGTTTTACGGCCACTTTTGTGCACAAGGTATGCTAAATGGGCCTAGCGACTTCCAAAGGTAATGAGACGAAGTGAAAGATGAAACAACTTTCAGATGTGCCCACGCCGGGAATCTGTGCTGGAGGTACTGGTAGGTAACAGCGCGTGACTATCAAGTATTATTACATAAAGACAGGGATGTTTGTGAGATCCAAATAACAGTTTGGTAAAAATTAATCGTAATTTATTTAATAATAATGGATTAGTAGGCAGCGATGTGATGATTTTATTCCGACTCTGGGTCTTATTGGGTTGAATCCTACAGTGTTGTGTGTCAAGGATGGCCAAAAACATCTTTCCTTCAGCTGGTAGGAAATATGACGTGCTTCTTAGAACTTCATTTTCACTACTCAAACAATCGCCTTATACGGTAACATGTCAGATGAGAAATAATTCAACACTAAAATTAAGTGTTTGTCTTAAAGAGTTGTTGTTGAATATTACCATTGTCACAAATTCTTGAGGTCCAGAATGAGTGCAAGTAGGCTAAAATACAACAAACTCTATTTAGATCTGTCATAAATCTGCCACGACGAGAATCGATCAAATTCTGTTGAGCTATCCTCAATATATGAACGACTTGTTATTCTTGAGAATCTACATTATCTGCCTAAATATGTGATGAAAGTCTGACACTTTAAACGTTTTAAAAACATACTTCCTTCTTTTCTTTATTTTATTCACTAACTTATTGTGATTTTATAACCAACTAAAAATGACAGCTTCCCTATTACAGGGTTCATACACATTTTGACATCTCAGATTCCAGGACTTTCCAATGTCAAATTCAAGGACCTTTTCAATGAATTTGCAAACTTTTAATGCACAAAAATACACCCATATTTCGGAAGAAGTGTAATGACTGAATTCCTGTACACTTATGATTAGAAATATAGATCTATATGTTCAAATTCCAGGACTTTCAAGGACCTCTACAAAAATTCCAGGACTTTCCAATTAAATGGTATATTAACTTATGGATTTAATTTTTTGTAGGAAACTTCAATTGCAATTCATCAATTCCATTTTTTAAATGATCAATTCTAATTCCGGAAATGACCATCAATTCCAGTTTCGGAATTGAAGTGACCCCATGTCTGTATTCAGTCATTACACACTAAATTATTCATTCATTCTTCACAAAAAGTTACTGATGTAAAAATCTGTCGGCCATTAATACCTCCTTCTTCTTCTTCTGGATCATTACTGGTCAATGAATCATCAGCCTCATCTTCTTCACTGATTGTACCATCCTCTGATTCTGCCAATTCTTTTTCCTTAGAATTTGTCGTAAGTTTTAAGGCTTCATTCAGACGGACTGCTTTTTTATTTCTTGACATACTGTCAGCTATCACCATCTGAATGAATAAAAGACATCCACTGATTAATGAACACGACTACAAAAGTATTTATCACCTAATTTCAGCACTTAATCTACATTAACAACAAATATTATAGATTTACCATATAATGCATTAGTATAAGTTGAGGATTAAGGTTTAACCATGGATAAACTGGTTTAGCCCAGCTGAGTGGTCCACAAATTTATATGTGTTTAACTCAGATAAACATGAAAAGGTATAATGTCATCATTTTTAAAATACCAATGTCAATTTTATAATATATAGATGTTATAATAAAAATAAATGCATCATTTGACATAACCATATATTTAAATTTTAATATATTCTGCTCTCAGTAGGAACAGTCAAACACTATCAGCATCACTCTAGATTGGCTTCGGTGGTGGCTAAGCCAAATATTCTGTTTTGTAACTGGTTGATCTAATCTGTTTTTGTAACCTAAGGAAATGTGGATAATTAAGCTATCCAGCAATTAGATACTGTATATACTCGCATATAAGTCGCACTGGTTTTTAGGACCAATGAACCCCCCTGGAGTCAAACCAGCATATAAGGAGCACTAAAATCAGCAATATTTATTAAAAACCCAAAAAATATTCATCATCATCACTCTCTCCACTGAACATCTGTTCGTGTGTCATCATACGTGTTGCTGCCTTCTTCGTCGGAGTCAGTGTCGAATTTGTCATACTTTTCAGCCCACAATACACGTTTCTGTAATGCTGTTTGAAGTAGTTTATCAGTAGTTTCAATGTGCCAGCTTTGGAAGTAATTAACACATTGTTTGGTGTAATCGTTTTCCTTTGATGTGGCTTCTGTGGTCAATCTTTGTGTGACCTCATTTACCATAATGACAACTCTCTGTGATCATGTCACTAATTAGAGCATTGGATTAAATAATCATGGCAGTTATTACGATTAAGTTTGGATTTGAGAGACAACAGAGAAAACAGATCTAATAAATTTGTTTATTGTTCACATATTCATTACTAATGGTAAAAAACAATACTATCATGAACCATTCTTTGGATAAGTGGATCTTACCATATTGATGATTTGCCAGGAAATTTCATTTATAAGTTAGCTGGAATCTACACAAGTGATTTATCACGTTAATATGTCACTCAAACTCTAATCAGGGTTTCCAGACTCCTAAATATATCTGGTGATATCTTACAGATTTTTGCTCACTTTTAAAGAACTGAATATGTACATCAACACGTTGGCATCAGATCTTACCTGTGTAAGGTGCTAGCAGGAATTGGCACTCGTTTTATTTGCCTATAATTTGTGTAGCACTAAGTTTATGAGTTGATACCACAAAGGGCACTCAAACACAAATGACATGATACAAGTCTAAAAGCTTTGCATGAAAACCATGGGCAAATATGATCACTATCTGTATAACAAATATCTTCCAATCACAAATATATTTGTAATTGAGCATTTGTAGAATATAGGGAAAATACTCATTTTATAAAGCTTTGTAACTGTTACCTTTATTACAGTAGACAAACAAACTGTTCTTAGCCATGTCAAACAGATTTTTATTTATAATCAAATGTGACTGATATATGGCCCTCTTCTGGTGGCAAAAAATATCATTACGATTTACTAAATGATTTTAAACCCAGTACCTTAAGATATGTGCCAATGGCATGATATGTGGGCAGTAATAACTAGAAAAATACGAAGAGAAATTCCATGAGATGGTGATATGTTATAGTTAAAACATATCCACTAAATAGGGACCCTTTATAATCCTTATGATCCATTATATACCAATACAGGAAGCTAAACTTCAGTCACATGATATATGGAGAGCACACCAAACAAAATAGGGGCTGTATATCATGATTAAAATAATCTATTAGATATGGCTATCTAGATATTTTAGAGTCAATAAGATTAAGTTGATGCTGATGGGCAAATCCAAATCAGCACCATTGATATGAAGGTAGACTGGCACCATTTTTGGGATGTTTTCAAAGTAGCACCTCTCCCCATCAAATGTTTTTAATGACTTTAAACATGCATATTCAACAACACCTAACATTTGCTTTATTTCAATTTGACTCTTTTATGTTCAGTTGTTGATTAACTGAAGTTAATTTGTTAATAAAGGTGGCTAAAATCCAACAAAAGTGTATTTTCTTGTAATGTCTGATTTTTTAACATTTATATAAACATAATATGGGTGTCCCAAAAATGGCACTTATATGTATTAATAATTTCCAGTGTACTGAAACTGATTTTTATTCATTTAATCATATTTTGATTAAATTTATATAAATTATATTACTGTTTTGTTAAATGTTATTAGTTTTCTGTTAATAGTAATGTTGCCTAATAAGGAGGTAATAATACTAGCCCAGTTCTTGTGAGAAATGTACAACTTTGCATACAAGGGTCAACATTTTCAAAATATTTATATACTTTAGTTAACTGTAGAAACTTCTAATAAAATCTAGGAAGAAAACAAACTAACGAAGTGTTGACATTCACCAACATGCTAAGAAGGATCAAATAATTGTGGGCATCAGCTAGTAAAATATTTTAAATTCTGAATTCTGTTTCTTGAGCTAACAAAGATTTGGAACATGGCATTGAAAGGAGACAATGTTTGACTGGACCTGATCCAATTGGTTTGAGCAGAAGTTAGGCTCAGTGAGAGAAGAAGCATCAGTTGGCTATGTATCCACAATGAAGACAACTGGGCCACTGAAAACCCAGAAATTTTTTCTGCTTATATACACTGGAAAGGGTTATTGAGATGAACTCAACTTCTCCAATACATCTCACATCACCTTATCGGTAAATTAGCAGAATGTTACCTACTTAACTGTCTATTCAGACAGTAAAAGAGGGAAGACCAAACTCTGACAGTGAAGGCTACCTCGATTTTATAAGAAGTCAGTCTTCAGATATACTGTAGGTCGCAACCAATAATTTGAGTCAATATTATTACCCTTATTTTTGGAGGTTGGCTTAATGGCCGGTGCTATTTCAGTGTCAAGAAATTCAGTCATCGGGAGAAGAAATTTCAGTGTGTTAGCAGCCTTCTAGACTCGATCTATAGTATATACAAACGATCAATCGTCATTTTGATCTAAACTGATGCATTCAAAATAGAAGTGAAATAAGTTGATGATAACGACTCATGGCTTTATTATAACAAGAATCAATAGTTAGATGTAGGATTTTTGTAATTATGGATAAATGTTGTTGGACCCAGTAGTGTTTTTCTTGACTTTTAGTTTAAAGGCAGCATTGATAACAAGACAGTTCATACCCAAGAGCGTTGTATGTTATTCGTTTGGTGGCACAGACATACATCTTGTTTTGATAGAAGAGCGTGCCTATTGTTGTGGTAACAATATATACGATTATTAAAATAAAAACAAGTTCAGTTTGAATAATATTTATTTCAGTAATTTATCATCATTTCACAAACCAATCTTCTCTTTTAAATACTTTCCAATATTCCCATGGTTTACTTTCTGGTCTACCGCCACCATGTTTCTTTGCTATTTCCTGTGTTCAAAACATTCAACATCACCTAAAAATATGATTCATGGCAATCTCGGCCCACCTATTTTGTTGTTAAAGTGGTATTCCTATGTTTTTTGTTGTGTATAATTAAATGGCCAGCCTAATTAAATATGTGGGTTTGTGTACTAAAATAAAATGTTACTTGAATGTCTACGTGCTTTTACGCTTTCTAATTATCACGTTTATGCTGACTCTAGTTGTTCTATCATTGTTTCATAGAGTAGATTGTGTTTGTAAGATGTGTTTGGGGGCAGGAAGTCGTAGTTGTTTCATCAATACATTAAAACATTGGAATGTGTCGTACAGTAGTGAGCTCCGGTGGCCTAGCGGTTAAGCACTTGGTGCTCAACAGTCACAGGTTCGAACCCCATAAGAGGATTAATTTCTCGGCTCATTACATCGTGGGTGGTTGACCACGTTAAATGGTGCTGCTGTCTCCACTGAATTATTTAAAATAAAGGAGGACATATAAAACACTTGGCAGTGACCACCCTCAGGGTATTTCGGCTCCATCTTTCCATACTGCTCCCCTCTGAGTGGTGGGGGAGGAGCTTTCTCAACCACTCCAACATAGAGGCAGTGCTGATTAAGCGACAGCCTGGGGATTCTCCCCGAACAACAAAACCTGTCATACAGTCAGGCCGTAGTCGATCTGCAGAAGATATTCGGCTTCTGGACAGAATACGAGAACGGCGACCGCTCTGCCCACCAGTTCCTGTTGTTCAGTATTGTTATTCAAAATAAACCTTTGATATTTATATTATTTCAATAGACTACACTGTAGGCCCTATATAGACTACACTGTAGGCCCTATATATATATATACACACAACTAATATATATATATATTTGTCTATCTATCTAATAAATCTCTCTCTCTCTATATATATATATATATATATATAATTATACATATATAATTATATAAAATATATCTAGTAATCAACATGGGCCAAGATCGGCAACATACAAACATGCATCTACAAATAACACTTTAGTGCAATATGGGCCGAGATCAACATATATTTATGATGCCCATGGCCGAAGTAGACGGACCCCCAAAACACTGCAGGGAAAAGCTTAGATTTTTAGGTGGGCTTAATCGATATATTTTAGGCCTAAAATACAACCTAGTGGCTAGTCCTAGGCTTAATCCGTTAATCATCTTAATGGGCAGGACATATATAAAATTACACTTCATTATTATATTACATGTGTTGACCTATCATTCCGGGCAATTACATTGTATTATAAGAAATAAGCATTTTCAAACATCATAAAACCTATTTAATTGCACATAAAAGTAATTTGATATTTTTATAGACTTATGATTATTTACAAAATAATTTACCCCCTGCCGCAGGTGGCCTGCCCTGTCGAAATCAATTGATACTTTATTACTTGGTTAGTTGGTAGCGAGATCCATTTGCTGTGAACTGTTTATTAATAAATATCATGCATAGAAAACAAAAATTGATCGTAGTTTTTAACAAGCTGTGCCATCACTAGTTGACTAGTCTACTCCATAGAAATGATAGATCTGGTATTCTTTAATTATCGCTCATTCCGATACCATCCATCGGTTCCTCCATTCAGTAGCAACACAAAACATAACTATGTGATTATTTACCTTACACAAGAAAACTTTGTGGTCAGCAGATATTTCCGTAAATTATTTGGGAACTGTTAGTGTTTGTAAACATCATATAAACACATAAAATCATAGATCTACACATGCACAACACGCCGACCGGAAGTTTTCCCAACGGAGTTGATGCTGCTGCCATCTGTCGTATAGTTTTATCATTTATCACTCTGTTAGTGTATAATATAACTAAAATAAGACGAAAACTTTTTGTATGGGATTAAAAATGACTAAATACACGTACTTCACATAACGGTTATACACACTAATAACAGTTAACAAGTTTTCGGTGGTTCTTGGTTTAATTTTTAAATGAATAAGAACGAATATCATAACGTTTCCGTGTATAATGATTTGTTATATGAAATAAATCATGATTTTATTGCACGATGACGGTGTTTGAATTAAGCTTTAGTTGAACTTATTTTTTAGAGTAACAAATCTAAACTGAAAAATTCAGCATAATCATACAGTAACATTATTTTTCAACCATTGTCGTGGACATCTCCTCGACCGGACTCCTAATTCTTTATTGAGATAGCAATTTAGTCGTGTCATAATGTTTTATCATTGCCATATTTCGTGTATTAAGATGCAAACAGGAGTGGTCGGAACGTACTGATAAATCTTCATTGTTTTATAATTTCTTGTGTCCTGGTGAAACCAGACCGTCAGAATTGCTTCAACACATCATACGTTATAGCCTATAGTTAGATTTGAAGGAGAAAAAACAATAACAACAACATGTAGTAAACCTGCTTGTTGGACCCATAACCGAAAGTCGGTACGCTAAACACTGGTGACGTATCGCTCGCCGATTGGCTGACAAATCTTGGAGCTGGAGATTAATGGCTTCAAATAATACTGATAAATCTTATGGAATTTTACTATAAAATATGCTTTCTCGTTGCTAAATGCAAAAATAAATGCCAGTAGTAATCGGTAGAGAAACGCATAGACTTTAAAACAGGCAGTATACATTGGCCATAGCCAAACCTGGTTGGGTAATATGAGCACGTGGGTAATATAAGCTGCTTTCAAGTCTCTTAAATGGGAAGATGTGTGCTTTCACCTGGCGTGTATTCCACGAGTACTGCAGTGTCTCTCATCAAGGAAAAGTTGTTTCAAAGGTAAGTTGACCAGTTTCGTTTATAGCTTCACAAATGTTTTTTTTTGTTCTTCTAATTTTAACACAATACCAGCAGAGAACTTATGTATAGAAAGGTATTACTCGTGACATGCCATTTTTGATTTTGAGCAGGTGCGCATCTCAGAGAGTGGCAATTGCCAAGTAATCAGTTGTGTGATTGTGTACATGTGGCCGCAAGGTTGAAATGAATTGCCAATACTATAGTACTATATACTACATAAGCATATACTCTCTTGCTAATTAACACTTTAATTGTGCATACATGATATCGAAAAAACAAAGCTGTACGTGAAACTGTAAATAAAGAAGTCATTTCACAGTCCGGTCGCTTCACAGCCTACAATTTACGATCACTTCACAGTTGATCAGAAAATAATTGAACGTGGTTTAGGTCATTTCACAGCCTATTTTCTTTTGTGTGTGGAAGGTATATTTTTCACAAGATTTTTTTACCACTATATATATATATATATATATATATATATATATATACGAGATATATACATAAACATATTTTTCATCATGTCAATTTATTATGGAATATTAACAATGTTTAAGTTTGCGTTAACATATTAGAGATAGAGAAATTAGCAGTAAAATACTTTTGTGATGAACATTGATGGTTGTTATGTTAGCAATTTTTAGATCTATTGCATTTCCAAGTGATCTGTCAAAACGTGTCATTACACAGACCTTAGTCCCGAATGGACACGGTGATTTATTAAAACTGGCACTTATACAAACCAGAATGCGAATTTATTTATGATCGGCTGTGAAATGACCAGTTAATTACCATTTCAAATTAAATATATATTTTTTTAATTTATAGCAACCATTCATATGAATAGTTGCGAGAAATATTTAGTGCATACTTTATTAGACAAATGGTATAAATAATATCACGGCGCATGGTAAATTAAAATGTCCACAACATAGTTGCCTATCATATATGAAACACGTACATATGAAAACAAATTATGCAAGTAATGAATAATATAATAATACAGAGATAACATTCATTTAATACTAGCTTTCTTTTTCTTTTGGGAAACGAAAGAAAAGGTCTTTCTTTGTGTACGCATTTCCTGTTGTTGCAGCCGAAGGTGGCGCAGAATGAACCACTGCCATTATAAACTCCATGTAAACAAAGGCAACTGTCCGTGACATGGCGCCTCCAACCGCTAGGATCGCTGCGCTCCTTGAATTCAAAATGGCGCGCCATGTTAAAACGTCAAGTAGCACGTCTTGTTATAAACAGTCTTTGATACTAGTGCATGTCCCTTCCGGGTAATATGAGCCACAGGATTTGTGGTAATATGAGTATATGTTCATATTACGTATGAGTGATTAATATTAGATCTATGTAAGAAATGTTTTCAATGCTTAAAACAAGGGTAATTTCCTACACTATTTGGCCACTATGTGTGATAAGCATGTGATATAATTAAGTCTTTTTTATCTCTTTAATAGAAAACAATATTCGATAATGGCATTTCGGGAAAAACCATGAAATGAAGTATGGCCAATTTAAGTCTCTATGTATGGAAAATTGTGCTATATATGGCTAACAATAAATGTTAGCGTTTAATGAGTGGCTGTTTGTGTCATTGTAAATTCAATATTTTGGAAGCTATTTTTTATGTTTCAGAAGATGCCGGAGTTTATGAAACAGCATATCCGTGGTAAATGGACATACGAAGCTCTCTGCGCAGCCGTGAGAGATGTAGAGATGTACAAAACGTCAGAGAGTCTGAGAGACAAGCTAACACTGAAAAATGGTGTACCACGGCAGACAGGGGCGCCTCCGTGGTCTAGCAGTAGCGTGTTGGACTACAGATCACTACCACCCGTGTTCAAATCTCGGCGCGGCATATCTGAAGGTTGTTTCGTCTTTGACTTCGCCTCATTACCTTTGGAGGTCGCTCGGCCCATTTAGCCTACCTTGTGCACAAAAGTGGCCGTAAAACATCAATCATCATCGTCATCATCACCAGGGAAGACACATAGACGCTATATGAAGAAACTGCAGAATAGCCCAGGAGTTAGTAATTCTCCTCTGGGGCGCTCAACGGTTCTCAGACCTGATCAAGAGGAGGAACTAGGAGAACTTATCATGGATATGGAATATATAATGTATGGCCTAAACTTGGTTGATGTACACCAGCTCGTATTCCAGTACTGTGAATTGAACAACATTATAAATCCATTCAACAAGCTAAAAAAAGATTGCAGGAGTGGATTGGATGAGGGCCTTCCTCGATAAAAACCACGATATTGCTCTGTGAACTTCAGAAGCAAAGTCCAGAAAACACGCAACTGGTTTCAACAGAGTGAAGGTGGCTGTCTTTTATGACTGCCTTTCCAGCATAATCTTCAGTGACAACACAAGGCTTATTCCCGCATTACAAATTTATAATGTCGATGAATCTGGCTACACTATATGTCACAAACCAACTAAAGTGTTGGCAAGGAAAGGCAAGAAAGGCGTTTCTGCCATTATCAGCGCTGAGCGGGGCAAACATGTGACAGCAGTTGTTTGTATATCAGCCACTAGTGCATTCATACCAACGATACTAATATTCCCTAGTGTTCGCTTTCTGCCAGCGCTGATTGATAAGGCACCAACAGGTACAGCAAAAGAGCCACAAAATCAGATTGGATCAACTCATAAATATTCAATGAATGGTCCGGTCCGATCACTTTGTGTGACAAGTTTAACCAACCCATCGTGCGCAACCAGTTTTTGCTGATTCTGGATGATTACAACAGTCTGACCAAATATTTGTTGGAATTCATCAGCAAAGCATGAGAGAGGAATGTCATAATTCTCTCCATACCTTCTCATTGTACCCACAAATTGCAGCGTCAGACCTAGCTCTGTTCAAAAGCCTGAATAATTACTATAACGTTGAGGTGACGCACAGCAAAATATTTACAAAACTTTCTCTGAACCTTTTCAATTTCATCTAGAACAATGAATCCCCAAATTTCGCAATCGTATAATAATTTTGGCGACACCAATTTATCAAATAAGTCGAATAATAATTGAACAGGGAAACCATTACATTCGCGATTAATAAACTTAATAGTGTGTATAGCTTTATCAGCTTGAGATGCTAATGTTCTTAAAACTGTAACAATAACAAAGTTCGGAAGAAAACATAATACCAATATACTTGTAATAAGTAGTTCTGACTAAAGGTTCATTATTTTTGTACAACCAGTCTTAAAAATCATGACATTTATTTTGGACATATTTATAATGAGACCATATTTCGAGCGGAACTCACTCATTACGTTTAATTGAGGTTGCGATCGGCCCGTTGTCTCACTTACCATAGCAACATCATCAGCACATAATATATATCATTGATAAATAGACCAGAAGAGGTCGCATTACATATATATATTTTTTTAAATTTTAAATCATTCAGATATAAAATGAACGGAAAAGACTCGGCAAACAACCTTGACAGTTATACATTCAAATACTGCGGTTAAGCCATTGATTTAATTTGCTATACATTGATCGAAGCACCTTTAAAACCCTCCGGTGAATACCTTCACTTATAAGTCTGTACTATAAGTGTAAGTGTTGGATAGAATCAAAGTATTTAGTTAAGTCGATGAAAGCACAATAAAACCTCCCGCCAGTTCTTGACAGATAATTCTAAGCCATAGCCATTAATGTAAATATGTGATCAATTGTGGCCCAAGACATCAGTCTCGAGATCAATATTTTTGTAAAACCCTTACCAAGCGTACACAATAATGATATTTCTCTGTAGTTATTGTCTTCACTTTTTGGTCTTTTCTATGTACTGGGCTGATAAGAATAACATTAAACAGGTCTAATAAATGCCTAGCTATAACAAGTCTGCTGTTATTTAAAATGTCATATATGACAATCCATCAAAACCAGGAGAGTTTATATTTTTTAGGTTCTTCAACACATCTTCAACAACTGATAACAATATATCAGCATTCAATTCGAGTGGAATGTTATTGTTAAACTTATGCAATACGAATCATGATTTATAATGATATCACAAATTTGTGATTTAAATACTTATTAACCAATGTATATTATTTACTAAATTGTCCAAATATGTATACCATCTATTATCAGAAATTTCTTAGATACACCAGAGGTTACTCTACATCTTCTAATCGCATTCCCCAGAGCGTTATTGCAATGTGTATTATCACTAATATTGGCATAAAATTAGTTTTTAAAGTATATTTGCTTTGGCCTGCAAGTGGATTTGAAATTGCGTTTAGCGATTAAGTAGGATTGTAAATGGGGATTTCTCCTATTTCGGCTAAACTGATTTAAAGTGGCGATCTTGGTTGATTATAGTTGTTCGCAATCATTGTCCCACCATTTGGCATTTCTGACTTTGGCCTTTTGTTGGGGTAACGTTTCGTTTACAGCTTGTCTGAGGTGTTGGCGGTTGTAAACATCAACAATAATGCGCACTGCATTGTTTATGTTGTTGTTTCTCGAGGCATTGTAGCGATCGTTGTTCAGCTTGTCGTGGGTGATGACACTGCTCAGACACAACTTTTATCTCGTTTTCTTGCGCGCTGTCAGAGATATTGAAGAAACTAGGTTTTGCGAAAATGGCGGCAACTAATTTGCATATTTTGAATAAATATACATGCTAATAGATCCTAATAGTGTTTATCCTAATGATTGACCTTGAAAATATAGGTATGGACACTAGTTTTGTGAAAGTATTGTGCATACTTTCGACAATATTGAATCAAATAGATTTTTCGATAATGGAGGGATTAATTTGCGCATAAAAAGTTCCCCAAGGTTGTCGGAATGACAACCCAACTGGATTTCATCAGTGAGCCCACCCCGTGTGATGATAAATCTACCAAAAAACATTAAACTATAGAAAATGTATAGGCTCACCATAATAACAATAGGAGCGGCAAATGGACTAAAAAGTGGACCGACTTGTTGTCTTTCCATATACACCCAGTACATTCAGCATGGTGATCACTCTCCGTGTCTATCTGGTGTATACAGTCAAGAACAGTTGATATGGGAAAGTGGCCAGATCAATCGAGATCATCAACTGTAACATTTTCGCACCCAGACGAATAAATTGGATGGCATCGACATATAATCAATCACACTAGATCCAGTTTGTGAGCAGTATATATACTCGCCAGAGATATATTTTGGTGAGCGACCATTCAACATGTGAATGGTTTGGGTTCTGTACATTGATAACAACGAAAATCCAAATTTATTTACGTTTGCTTGTCGACAGATTGGCGCGGGATGTTGAATATGTCAACCGTGTAAATATCGTATGATGAAGTGTGCTCAATCCGTCAAGAGGATATTGCTGGTTTTCCTGTTAAAATCACCAGTTAGGAATATATCATGTTCTGGGTCTGCAATTTCGCATAATAATGCATCAAATTCAACGACACCATCCTTATTCGCTCGTTGGATATAAAAGTTTGAGCCATCACAAGGTATGTATGCACATACTAAAATAATGGGGTTTACTTGACTGAAGAATTCGTTATATAGTTTGAAGAATAACCCGTAATCACACTTTTTTTATTAATTTATTTCACAAATATAACTATTCCACCTGGACACCTCCCTCATATAATTATATATATATATATATATATATATATGTGTGTGTGTGTGTGTATGTGTGTGTGTGTGTGTGTGTGTGTGTGTGTGTGTGTGTGTGTGTGTGTGTGTGTGTGGGGGGGGGTGTAGGTGAATGAATGATATTCGGCATTTTCCACAGATTCGTAATGTTTTGATTGATAGATATCTATAACAACTCTGGTTATTTGTGATGAATGCAGTTAAGACTATAAGTCGTGGAGAGGGGGCCGCCTTCTATCGGTATAAAGATGAGCTTTCCATATTTATAATCTACATATATTAACGACGACGTATCTTAGCCGCTCCGGGTGAGCACGTGAAAACCTTAGATCTTTCCTTCAGACTTATCTGTGTATAGCAACGCTCGCGGACTTGAAGTTATACGTTTTATGTATCCAAACCACAAATAATATACTCTAGATGGTTTACTTACTTGGTGACCCGTAATGTAAAGATCACGACAAACACAATTATTGAGATGGTTCACTAACGGAAAATACTGACATTACCATACTTTGATGATACGCAACAATGGCATGTAAGCGACGATGAAGCCTTTTCTGTCGCTAATCAACGGTTCGAGATGTCCTAATCCCGTGATAATGGACTAAGAGATCGATAGAGATCATTTGGATATTAAGACATCGGAGATTATCCTTGTTGAAGCCGATTTTCCGGAAAACACCGATGTGAGTTATGTTGGAATCGTAGGGATGGGAAAGTCAAGTACTATTGTTATTGATTTAGGCCGCATCATAAAACCTATGCCGTTTGATTTGTTTTGATGTCCAGCAACTTAAGCTTTATTTGTTCAAAGAAGGCGGTCTTCCTTATCTGAGGAATCATTGAAGAGATACCAATATCTGGATATATATTTGGGGCTGTTGCTGATACCGTCTCATCGGTTAGGGTACCCAATTCATTAGTGAATTAATCGATTTCTTCAAAGTTCGGATATGAAGCCTGCTGGCAGCCAACATCGGAGTCAGTTGGTCTCGATCCTGGAAGGATCTTGCAGGATAAAGATATATATGTTCTTCCAAGTCCATTATTTATTTATCGAATTCTCATGTAAATTTTATTAGTAGCGTTCAGACGTGTTGTTGTCATTCTGTATGCTGTTAGCCGCATGTTACCATACTATTTATCACTAACAGAATTTATAAACAGAATCAGCCGATAAAAAATGAGGATCTTCACCGTTGAAGCCAATCCCGATTCCGAATAAGACCTCTTAAGTTATACAGTATCCCCATCTACTAAAATTACTTGTTTATTTTTCATTTTTCTCCTCTAGTTCTTTAATCCAATATTATCGCTGGTCGGCTTAGGTAAGCAAAAGGCCATAGGCTACCACGAACGAGGTATACATTATTGGTTAACTTGACTCTGTGTCCACAACGTTCTGTGTTCCGATCTAGAACCCGATCGTACGACACTGTTTTATCTTCAGGTAGAATGCGGTTGTCATAGCAGTCACGGTGACGTCAGTTAACTTCATAGCGAGGTCCACATCGAAAACGGTTTCGTTGAGTCTGGAATGATCAATCCTGCTAATCCACAAAATAAGAGAGAAAGGGAATTTAACCAGTTTCAGACTTCCATATATATTGTAAGCTTACAATTGTGAATGAATGAATGCGAGAAGTTGAATGAGTGGGTGATTGGGAGTGGGTCTTTGAGTGATTTTATGAGTGAATGAGTCAGTCAAATGAAACATGACGTAAATGTTTTCACATTTTATATTGAATGATAATAAAAATAGTTTTATAGGAATTAACATTTTTAGATCTATCCACTTTGTTTATTTTCGCATTTAAGATAGAATTTTCGGGCGAGTTTCCGACCGATTTGTGCTCCGATACATGGAACGACCTCTATGTGTATAACACTCTGCCACAGATGATTATGCTAACTAGAGCTGTCCGACCACGGCGCTGAAAACATTCAGATCCGGGATCGAATCGAATCAGGTGACCTGTGTCTGTAGGATATGTTCCACTGGAGAGGCCACACACACACGCGCGCACACACGCACACACGCGCGCGCACACACCATATCTGCTAAGGAATTCTGTATCACAAAATTATTGGCATTAATTCGGACACACAACCTGAAGGTTTATAGGATAATGTTCTGACCATTGAGTCATAGGAACGCCTTCATCTTCATATTAGAAAGTGTGAACTAGTCCAATAGCTATATTTGATCAAGTTAATAAATTGATAATACCACGCCACACCATACCATACCATACCATACCATACCATACCATACCATACCATACCATACCATACCATGCCATACCATGCCATACGTTCTAGGACATTGAATGGCTTAAATTGTGTCAATGTGTCGTTAAGCAACATTCATCCATCCATCCACACCACATCACATCACATTACACCACTTCATATTACACCACATCATACCATACCATGCCATATTATATCAAACCTGACTATAGCACACCATATTATACAATAACATACCAGACTGTACCATACCACACCACACCTATCAGGATCAGTATTGTTCTACTGATGCACTTTGCCATTTATACTGTGGCGTCGGAGAATCCACGACGAACACAATGGAGGACTTCGTGTAATGTCAATCATAGTGTCAATCATAGGTCTCCGACAAAAACAGATACATCTATAATATATGTGTTATACTATTGTCTATATTGAGGTATATTTCACCCAATATCTAATCCTTTCCCCCATTTTGTTAGTGGCTTTATATAAGTAAAGAGAACATGGAATCTTTCAGAAATCAAAGACACTCCCATTGTCAGAACAGTGATGTCTTCCTGACAAAAAAACATCAGGTTTTGGTATTTATCTCTTTGTTTGTTTGTTAGTTTGTTTTTCTATCCGAAGTTCAGATATAAGCTTGCTGGGTTCTGCTTTTGTTGCGCAATATAGTAAATGCGTAAGAATTATTTATGATTTGATATTATCGTTAATTTGCCATCATCGGAGAATACAGTAGCAGTTTGCCGCAAAAAGCAACCCGTTTCGAGTATAAAACATGCGCTCATTGTAACACATAGGGCGATCCCACATCCGGGTCAAGGTTAAATTGTTAGTGTCAGCTGTTTGTTAGATGTTCCTGTGCGGACTGGTTCCTAAGGTCATATGTGTCTGTGTGTGGATTGTTCTCATAATGTAGATCTGTTTTGACCTGTCACTGGTCAAGGTGACACGTTTGTCATATTACCCGAGCATAGGCGTTAGCTAGATTGATAATGAAGATAGAAATAATGATAATACTAACAATACTACTACTACTACTACTATATTTAGACAATACTACTACTACTACTACTATATTTAGACAATACAACTACTACTACTATATTTAGACAATACTACTACTACTATATTTAGACAATACTACTACTACTACTACTTATATTTAGACAATACTACTACTACTACTACTATATTTAGACAATACTACTACTACTTATATTTAGACAATACTACTACTACTACTACTATATTTAGACAATACTACTACTACTACTACTACTATATTTAGACAATACTACTACTACTACTATATTTAGACAATACTACTACTACTACTACTATATTTAGACAATATACTACTACTAATATTAGACAATACTACTACTACTACTACTATTTAGACAATACTACTACTACTACTACTACTATATTTAGACAATACTACTACTACTACTACTATTAGACAATACTACTACTACTACTACTACTATATTTAGACAATACTACTACTACTACTACTACTATATTTAGACAATACTACTACTACTACTACTATATTTAGCAAAACGCCTTTGTTAGCAGCGTCACTCAAATATGTCGTACAGTGAAACCACGAGTATAAGATTTCTTGAACGTAACGCCCAGTTAAGAACGAATTAAACTTTCCCCACAACAAAGCAACACCATATTAGGCGAAGCGAATGAAAACAAACGTTTATGATATTTACTGAGACTTTCAACGTAAACAAATAAAATATTTAAATAAACAGTGAACGCCCAATTACTCAGGATGGTTGCCAGACATCGATATGGGCTGATTAATCTAGAATCAGAAAAATGAAAACGGCAGGCTCAAGACAACACTTAAACTTATCCGAGTGTTGTGGGTCGAAAATGGATGACCGTCGTTGTTCAATTAATCGAAATACCGGTTAGTCGAGGTGCGAGTAAGGGGGGTGGGTTTGACTGTATTTTTATGGGACATAAATTGCTTAAAACTCAGTTAAAAGATTGAATCCATTCAGTAATAGCTCATGAAATTATCAACAACGACTATAGACGAAATTGTAGTGATTAAAATATATCATATTTTCGGTAGGACGGTCTAGACGAGAATAATCATTTTGAAAGAATATACTTTATTACAAACGTAAGATCCTTAATTGTACGAGATCACAAAAATATTCCTAATATATATATAAATGAGCCATTTTCAGTTTGCTCGTGAGCAAGTTTCCGAAGGAAGGAAAACTTCGTCAACGATGTCCAATGACGTCACTCCGTGCAGGTTCGCAATTAGCCGACTGAGAACCAGCAGACTTAGCAGGGGATCCAAACGATGACGTACGACTTGTAACAAGTGTGTGTGTGTGTGTGTGTGTGTGTGTGTGTGAGGGGGGGGGGTATATTCAGTCACTGGGTATCAATCATCCTTCCTGACCCGTCGCCGAAAAAAAATCCCGATTACAATTCACCGGCGATAGATGATCCCTATCAAAGCCGTTCATATCGATCCTGACTGGCGGAGAACACCTCTGATTGACGTATCCCGGCGACAGGTCGCCGTTGGCGAGGTTCGTCTCACTCGAGTTACAGGAATAGTTCGCGTTCCGACTCGGACTCCCCCCGACGCATCGCGTTCTCGATGCGATGCGAAGTCTCTTCCGCTGCACCATCCGGGCGACGGTCTCTCCGATGAGCGACAGCAGCGCCAGGATGCCGCCCGAACATAGCACTATATAAAGGCCGCTGGTATCTTCCAGCTGGGTCGGCCGGAGTTTCACGGCAGCCGTCTTCCCGCCGCATCGACTGGATACTGAGTGGATATACTTCCAGTGCTCGATGAAGCCGGCCTCCACCATCGACATAATTCTTTGGGGAAGAAAGGAAGAGAAATGAAAGAAATCGCTAATTGAGTACCGTGTTCAGTCTCCGAGCTGGCCACACCTGCTTCACACCATTAAGGACCGACTCCCCGTGGTATTGAGACAAAGAGATGAATCGTCCACAGATAAGAATAAGACGGGAATAGGTGGCTTACATATGTAGTCTTTCATGTGAGAGACAGGATTATTAAATTTACATACATGTACATACATACATCTGTTTATGTGATTATCAGATTAGTGTGTGTGTGTGTGTGTGTGTGTATGTGTGAGGGGGCGATTCTGTGCTAGCGCCTGGTGGCCTACATGATCTTTTCCTCCCAGTTTTGTCACAGAGGCTTGTTAAAAAACTTACGCTTCATCGAAGTACTTTTTGTACGGCCAGCCTTCGGTCACCGCAAACGCTAGGCTGGATTTGAAAAATTCTTCTTGGATCATAACGAGGTCACAGTTGTTAACGGATCTCGCATGCAGGAAGGTCTTCTCTCCGATAAAGGCGTATTTTTCGGTTTCTACTTTTTGCAGGGCGATCTCTGAATTCTTCACGACAACCGACGAGAAGTGTTTCTGTATTCCTTTCCAAATATCTTTGTATACACCGCCCTCTGCCTCCTACATATGTTACAAAATAAATGGAAATAGCGGATATATCTCGCTTACTCTTTTAATGACCGGCCGACTGACCGACCGACCGACCGACTCGCCGACCGACCGGCCGGCGAAGGCAGGCAGGCAAGGCAGGCAGATACACAGACCAAATGACTAACATCGAATCACAGACAGACTGATTGAATTACTGATCGACTGCCCGATCATCTGACCGATTGAATGACTGACTTTCTGCCTGCCTGACAGCCTGCCTGATTGACTGAAGGAATGCCCACCTGACCACACAATTGACCGACCAACTGACTGACTAACTAACTGTCCAACTGATTAACTGGCGGATTGACAGAATGCTCAATCGTCGACCGATAGTCCGACCAACCGCCAACCGACCGACCAACCGACTGACTGACTGACTAACCGACTGACTGACTAAACGAATAACCAACTGACCGACTGGCCGACATACCGAGTGGCCAACCGACTCACTCACTCACTCACTCACTCGCGAACGAAGAGAAACAGGCGCAGTTTCTCCCCGGGAGCCCTTACCCTAAAGAGCATCATGTGTATAATGCCATCTTCCAACCCGTAGACGTATTCCGTCTGTCCGACCATTCCTTCGAGTGTATTAAACGGCATATAAGGAATGCTGACCGTCAGAAAGGCTATCAAGTTACCGGTGTAGACAGCATATAGTACAATTACGACGATCCACCAACACGAAACTACCATACGGCTGGAGAGACTGGACGGCTGTCGCTCTGTACCTAGAGGAAGTAAATGTAACGTTTGTAAACACTGAATGTTCTACGGCCACGTTTGTGAAAAATGATCGCCTAAATGTAACGTAATGAGGCGAAGCTAAAGATGAAACGTCCCTCAGCTTTGAACCCAGGTGCTACTGGTCTGTGGCCAACAGCGCTATCAGCCAGGCCCTAGGAAGAATCCCCCCCCCTTCCCCTTAGAAAGACGCCATCTATTTATACTCAAACGATTACAATTTGTTCTAAGTTCATATTTAATTACTTTATACTACTACTCCAATAACATAAATGTTGTGAACAGTTGATATCAGTTAAGTATCAGCGTTGCTGGCATATGTTGTACACAAGCCAGCCTTTTAGCTAAATAATATCAACCGAGGCGAGTCCATTACGGCGCGCAGGCTCCCACTTAGCGGACTCGCTGGGTTTGTTGACGTTACAGCACCGAGCGGCGCATTAGCCTTAATGCGGACGCTAATGGTGCGGGCATCGCGTTCCTTACCTTGTCCTAACAAGGCGCCGTAGGTGTACCAGAGACAGTCGGTCAGCGTAGACAGCTGTTCGTGTATACCAAGTAGGTGTCTGCTCATCAGGCACATCGTGTAGATGACCAACGAGGTAGCAAACACGCTGGCTACGATGCCGTACCAGGTGGAGGCTTTAAACGGCCGGAAAACGGACATCAACTTGCTTTCATCTGCGAAGTAAAATGTGAAATGTTGTGCAAAAAGGCCCCATCCGCGATGTACAGACGTTTTTACGTATAGGCTTATAGGTCTATTTATAATTCCATACGCATACGTAGGCAGTCACAAATGGATAGAGGAGCAGATTTTTTAATTATTATTCCTACTACTTCCATTGTACCACTCGTTCTATAATAGTCCCACAAATATCATCTGAATACTTACCAGCTTTTAACGAAGTGGTATTAATAATTCAAACCGGTACTTCTATCTGTATTATATATGACTTGGTTAGATCCGATGTTTTGCTCGTTTAAGGGCTATTTGTATTAATTTTTAATGAGGTGGCTCGAGTGCATTTATCAGAAAGAATTAATGAATGGTGTAGTTTCAATGCTGTTTATATCCTGGACTTATGGACGAGGACTGACCGGCTGGCTTGAAGAAGTCGATGATTAGCCCTTTTATTAAAAGATGAAACATCGCACAGCCAAGCTGAGATTCGATATCACCATCCGGAGTTATGCGGCGTAGGACGCCACCATCTGTAACCAGGGCCGTATTAACCAATATCCGGGCTCTTATCCTTTAGGTATATCGTCCCCCCCCCCTCCGGTACTTCACTCTTTCACCCTGACCCTGGTACGTAGCCCTATATTCATTTTCCGGGCCTCCTGAGGAATTCTACTCACAAGTAAATTATTTTAAAGTAAGCAGTACAATAATGCACGCGCGTACACACATACACACATACACACACGCACGCACGTACGCAGACGCACACACACGTATCACTACGGCGCAGAGTGCAAAGTGCTCATAACCATCGGAGCCATTGTAACCCGGAAGCGACCCGAACGTATATCGTAACAATCGATATTGATTAATTAAGATTATCTCCCCGAATGAATTCCTGCCATAATGACAGCTTAGCGTCTATTCTCTCGACGCAGAATATCAATTAATCATAAGTTGACCGGACTATTGACGTAGTTAGCTTTCCATATTAAATACAGAGACAGATATAGCTCAGCGTCATCATCTCAAGACCAATGCCGATTACGTGATGCATTATTGATGGAACTCATCTTTCTGTCAACTACCGACACCGACCAATGGCCAATGGGCGACTTCAAAACGCAATTCACCTTTTGATTTCTTCAGTAAAACGGTGGATGGCTCTTCCCAGAAAGGAAACGTGTAATCTACCACTTCGTCCCTATCCGAAGATACCGTCAAACCCGTGGCTGCAATGTCTGCTTCCTGTGTGTGTGTGTGTGAGAGAGAGAGAGATACGAGAAAAAATTACTGTGTATGAGAGAGAAAAAGAGAGATACGAGAAAAAATTCCAGTGTGTGAGGGAGAGAAAGAGTGATACGAGAACAAATTCCTGTGTGTGAGAGAGAGAAAGAGTGATACGAGAACAAATTCCTGTGTGTGAGAGAGAGAGACATACACGAAGGAAACAAAATGAACCGCATGCATTTTCGAATTAATTTATCGTAAGGACAAACATAAATACAACGATTTCCAGTGGCTCGTCAATATTACCCATCTGTCACACAGTGTATACTCACCCTGCGGGCTATTACACCGATCAAACCATTCCAAACTCCGGACTCATTCGTTACGCCAAATTTGCCATCTGCTACCTCGAACAGTTCGTACCTAAACAAACAAACAAACGTTCCACGTTCTAGAAGACTCTTTAGCCTTATGAGGGCGACAGGTGTGAGGCGAAGTTTTGGTATGCCGGCTAAATGTGGTTTACATCGATATGGATTATTCGTGGTATTATTGTACGGGATTACCTGAAGTCGAGCGTCTCGGCAAGAGCATTTAACATTTCGATGCACATACCGGTGTACGCCTTGGTGCCATTCGGGTAGCTGGTTAAGATCACGAACGGTTCGTACTTAAAAAGGAAATACATAAATAAATAAAAGATTCATACTATATTGGCACAGTCAAAGACCAACGTCATAATGTTTTAGGTTTCAATTTTTAACATGTAGTCATTGAATACAATTTTACTCAAATATTGAAAATAATGAGCGCACGCACGCACACACACACAAACACACGCACAGGGAAGCTCTCAAGGCATAAACACGGCTGAAATAATACGACATTAGACCATACCACTTTGATGACAATTCTCAGCAATCGTTGTTTAAATCCGCCGAACTTTTCAGGAAATATATCCTTCCTGTTCGTAATGAAGCCATCGCTCGTTATTGTGGAGATCTGTGTAAAGGCTCCATTACTCTGACAACCACCGGCACACTTATATACATCCAACACCGGAACTACCTGGGTTTATGACAAACAAAATACGCCTGCTTACGAGAGATCGATTACATGAAGACTTCCGACAATGTTTACGTCCCAACATTGAGTCTACTTGAGGTGTGATACATTCGGAATTGAGCTTTAACGTCAGTATCTATACTTGACCTGTGATACATTCGGAATTGAGCTTTAACGTCAGTATCTATACTTGACCTGTGATACATTCGGAATTGAGCTTTAACGTCAGTATCTATACTTGACCTGTGATACATTCGGAATTGAGCTTTGCACTTTAACGTCAGCATCAACGGATTATATTAATAAGTATAATGTCTAGATTAATCGATATGTTTAAATAATAATAATGGCCGAAATAACAGTTACTTTTACGTGGCTTAGCAACCTTAAATCAGGGAGACGCACATGGTCTGTAATTTACCGCTTCACCACGGGGATAGATTCTAAATAAATTTAGTATTTACAATAGATGACATATTCGGCGGAGAAAACCTTGCCAGTTGACTGGTTGGATGAGAAACTCCTCCTACTATTGTGCCACGTCCGAGATTCGAACCTCTGACCTCCCGCACGGGATGACCACGAGTAAGAAAGTCCAAAGCTCTTACCCACTGGGCC
The DNA here is from genome assembly GCA_025642065.1 of Paralvinella palmiformis. NCBI lineage: Eukaryota > Metazoa > Annelida > Polychaeta > Terebellida > Alvinellidae > Paralvinella > Paralvinella palmiformis. The sequence continues at coordinate 407,525 of JAODUP010000147.1, read as the reverse complement.
GTAGAGGCGGTTTTCGTATGTTAGTTTCGCATTTCAAAATGGCCATCGTAATAATAGGCAGTATAAAAGGAAATAGAGCCACGTCTATAAGGTCTGTTGTTGTAAGATTAGCCGGATTCCCCTTTTGTACAATACCCCTTTTGATCCTGTCGTACGTTAGCCCTCGGGATATACGAGTCCCTCATAATATACTAGAAAATGTGAATCGTGTATATCACAAATGAAGCAGATGCCTCATTGGTCTCAAATATTGATTACTGGGAAAGATGAGATACCGTGCTTCGTGGCTTTGAGTGTTATTTTTTAATACTCGCTGTAGGTTCAATATGTTGGTAAAGGACGCCCCTAACGTATGTAGCAGAGTTTGCTCAATGGACACTTACCCCAGTAGTTAAATGGAAATGTAGACACATATTCATGCAATGTATACGTAAACTGAATGTGGAGGGAATATTGTATATTAAATATGTCATTTGTATAATATTTTCATCTCATCATTTTATGTTCATCATACTTGTTTATGTCGATTGAATTGTGTTTGTCACTAATGTTATCTGTTTACATTTAAATAATAATAATATACAAAATTTATATAGCGCCCTATGTAACTTGTAAGAAGGTTACTCTAAGGTGCTTGACAATAAACATTTGATAGGCTATAAATAAAACATTATTGTTCTTACTCGTAATTTTACACAGCGACAAAGCTTCCTCCATCGATATGAAGAACAGAAGCTATTTCTTGATAACAGTATAATATTAATATGTTTTTAAAATTTTGTTTAAAAATTAGAACTTGAGGGATTCCCCAATAAAGTAATGTATTAAATTATATTAATATAAATTAATTAGATTACAATGTTTTCATCGTATCCAGTGGCCAATATTTTTTATTTGTCCATTATTTGTCACTAGGTAAATGTGTATATCCCGATTCTAACGTGTGTTCGTTGTGGGTACTTTTGCTGGGAAATTAGATGTATTTTATAAGTCCTTCCTCAAACGACAGGCCGTAAGATGTGTTAAGAAACTTTACATGACTGGCCGATTACAAACACAATAATTGCTTCTTTTAGAGAGAACAACCCTCGACATTTTCCGGATGTTGTCATAATACAGGAGCGATTAACATCAGAGGAGATCGTTTTACAAAGAGGAGATTGCTTGATTGATTGCCTCAGCCACACAAACAAACACACACACATACACACTATGAGACAGAGAGAGCAGTAAATATTTACCGGCATTTCTATTTCGTCCCCACCTAATTCGTGCTGTTCTATTAATTTCTTTACAATGTTCAACACTTCCTGAAATAGAACAAATCACAGAATGTTGTCATCTTAAAGAAATAGGAAATTATCATTTACGGTTTGTTTGTAACCGAAACTGACGGCATAGAAATGTCTAGAATGTTATACGACCTTCTGACGAATTTAGAAAATATTTCTTTATTCATCACGCGTTGATCCGGGCGATAATATGACAGTGTCCTTCGGGTTTACTTATTACCACTTCGGTGTTGACAACTGAGCGGGCGATAATACCGACTCGTTTTTCAGTAATGCCTTATGCTAGCAGTATTATGATCACTTAGCTGATTAATATGTCTAGAATGTACGACATTGTCGTGTACGCCAAACAGTGCCACATGACGCGACCTATATAAACTGAAGTCATTGCTCTAAGCTACTGGACCAGACATCGACGACTTTTAATGGAGCGCAAATACTCGGATGCGTTTTTGCTGCTTAATGTTCTAAATAAATATCTTCCTTGTACTGTAATCATACATGTTAAGTTTCGGAATTGCCAATGTGGGAGATTTATACGTAACCGGAGAGTCTCGGGAATATGGGCTTTTCCCCCGTAAATCGGAGGGTCTTGGAAAATCGGGTTTTTATACGTAAGTAGGAGGATTTCGAGGATTTATTCATAAACCAAGTGGTCTAAGGTAACAAAATACTTTCCATGACTGTGAACCACATTTTATTAATACTGAATACAAACCGTTTACATAACATCGAGATCACATACAGGTTATTTATAAAAAGAGCGCTTTCGTTTAAAATGCCGGAGATCTGTTCTCTCGTGCGGGAGATTTGATGAAAGTGCGGGAGTCTCTCGCCGAATGCGGGAGACTTAACATGTATGCTGTAATCATGTTCTGTTTTACAGCACCTTTCTAAGGTAGGCTAACTGGACCAAACGACTTATAATACTAATGAGGCTATTGACATATTTTAACACCATGCACACAACATGCAAGTACACACGTACATGTGTGTGTTTAGGATATATATATATATATATATATATATATATATATATATATATATACCATTATCAAGACTCAAACTGCCATAAAAACAATACTTAACCAGTCTTCGCCTAGTTAGGAGATTCTCAGTCACTACGACTACTGCCGTATTATCACCATCATGGAGCAACGATGGTAAACTTTTATGTATAGCTTTTGAATCTTCTCTCATATCTATTAACCACTTGAATTCTGGCCCAAGTAAGTTTAATTCTTTTGACTACAAAAAACAAACAAATAAGGCATATTATATATATATATATATATATATATATGGGGGGTGCGCACGTGCGTCCGTGTATGTGTCGGTGTGCGTGTGCGTGTGTGTAAAGAATTAGATTATTTTCTCACGGCAGCCAAACGTTACGGGGGAAGATATTTCTAAATCTGTTCGACTTAAACCGAGTATATACAGTGTGTATGTATATATATATATATATATATATATATATATATATATATATATATATATATATATATAAGTATAACCAGTCTTCGCCTAGTTAGGAGATTCTCAGTCACTACGACTACTGCCGTATTATCACCATCATGGAGCAACGATGGTAAACTTTTATGTATAGCTTTTGAATCTTCTCTCATATCTATTAACCACTTGAATTCTGGCCCAAGTAAGTTTAATTCTTTTGACTACAAAAAACAAACAAATAAGGCATATTATATATATATATATATATATATATATGGGGGGTGCGCACGTGCGTCCGTGTATGTGTCGGTGTGCATGTGCGTGTGTGTGAAGAATTAGATTATTTTCTCACGGCAGCTAAACGTTACGGGGGAAGATATTTCTAAATCTACGGACCGACGCCGCAGCCAGATCGATAAAAAATAGACAAGGAAAAAATTGTTTACATTTTATTTAAAAAATGGTTGTTTCATCCGACACTTCACATGTCGAATCCGATCAGACAGAACGAGATATAGTAATTTAGCTCGAGGACAGCCGGCAGTAGAGATATTGCGAAAGCTGGAAAGGCCAAATGTGAAAGTATTACGCGAACAATTACGGATGATTAACAATCCTATTAACAAACACGATGTTGTTTTCCGCTAGACCACCTTTACGGCGACAGAAAACCGGGAGACATATTGAGGGTTAATGAATCGCAGCTAATATGCTACTGAATGGAAATGTCTGTGCCTCTAACATTCAGAGTATAGGCAGGGTTTGAGGACTGTTTGCTATCAGAGGTGGCTGGAAAATTACTATGGGGGGGGGGGGGGTGTTTTCACTGTCGGAGAGTATGGAGGACACTGGCGTGAGAAAAGTGAAATATTCATTCGGTATTTAGTCTGAGGTGAATTTCTACATCTAATCCGTAAACGAATAAACCGGATTCAGGATAAAATACGAAACAAGGGAAGTTTGTGTTTTACGCCAATAACACCGAACGTTTAGTATGTCAAAGATATAACACGGCAGCGTCAGTGCTATGGAACGAGATGCAATATGTCGCGTCTGATTCGATGGGGTCAATATTTTCTTTACCTTATTATGGTTCGCAGTTTGCTACTCTGAATGAATTGTTAGGTATGATAATTAAAATGTTTCTTCTCTTCTCACCTCGGCTAGGATGTTAAATGTTTGATTTGGCGATGTTGAAATGATGAAATTTCTATAGCAGCTGGTACCCAAGACGCCTTGATGCAGGTGGTCTCCATTCCAGACGATCGAATACGATGACCGGAAAGCATTGCCTATATCGACTAAGGAATCAGCTGTAATATAAATCACATAATATAATTGATCTTGTCTATCTGTCTATCTGTCTATTTATCTGTCTGCTTCTTTTAGCTTTTGTTGTTTTTGTTCTCTCTAAACAACAGAACTAGCTTTATGATCGGTAGCATCTGTTATATATATATATATATATATATATATATATATATATATATATATATATATATAAAAGCTGAATGCGCGTAATTGAAATGATAATGTAATGTTGGGTCGAGAAATGGGACAAAGCCCTATCTCTCTCTCTCTCTCTCTCTCTCTCTCTCTCTTGTGTGTGTCTGTGGTGTGTGTGTGTAATATATATATATATATATATATATATATATATATATATATATATAGAGAGAGAGAGAGAGAGAGAGAAGAGAGAGAGGTCCCATTTCCCCAGCCAACATTAAATATCATATTTAGCTCACACGAACACCTAAGCCTACCTGTGAATTAATTACAGGACGGCCGACATACGCAGCCTATTTTTACTCCCATGAAATTGGCAACTGATTAGTTTTTACTCACTTGTTAGAGGATTGTAAAATACGACAGCTTCTGGCATGGATAAGTTACTGAGCAACGTCGTCCATAAATCGCTTACAAGCAAGCTAGCGTCGCATGTAATCAACGTGTAATCACTTGCATCCTTCGTACAGAGTAATGTTACATTACTTGGCATAATGGCTGAGGTACTTCGGCATCGAAGACAAGAAATCACGACAATAACATACCCTCGATGTGCAGCTGAAATATATTAATGTCGGGTTGGGTACGGTGATCAAACGCGTGAACAATGATAACTCGGTGATCTATTGTTATGTTACAAAAAGCGATCGAGAGTTCCATGTTCTCCGAGTTCCATATTTTCCGTGTCTTCATTACTTGGCTATGGATTGGATTCAAACAAATGTGGACATTAACTTACATGTTTAATGAGGAGCAAATTCGAATGCCTGTAAAAAAGCGAATTAGAGAGAACATACACACATTCGAAAAGCGAATTAGCTGGGCCCCACAGGCTGATGAGTAGCCCAGACACATGTATAGGTATACGCACATATGTATCAATATGTGGAGGTATGGAACATTTTATTTTTAGATTAATGTATGTATAGTTGTATTTGTATTTAAATTTATGGAGGTAGGTCTCAAAGGATGTTTAGATATGTTGATACTCTGTGCCTGTTGCCTCTTTATATGTACCCTGAAAGCACATTGCCCGTGCCAGACATCATATCTATTTTGATCCAGATTTCTTATTACAGCAATGTAAGAAAGTTATGTCGTTATTACAACATGTTTGAGTCTATTAGCTTTTGTTATGTATAATGTAGAATCTATATTGTTGTCCTCTTATTATGTGGTCTGGCGAAACGACCTATTAATTCATACAATGCTGCTTGATGAATTTATACTCCTGGAGTCGTTTGTTACTCCGGCAGGCATCTCAAGGGTATTTATCTGCGGGCAGAGTTCTTCCCGTATTATGAGTAATGTTACACTGATATATAAAATTTGTTAAATGTATAGCTATTATAATCCCAGGCGTGTCATTCGCAGTATCGGAGATCTGCCTGAGAAATCGCTGTTCTCGACCATGGGTCAAATAGATCGAAGTGGATAGGCGCTTTAATTTCTAATTCTACCACACCTAACTGCATATACTTAGGGACGCTAAGAAATTAAGCGTGAATGGGCGTTCCCTTAGTGATGAACGGAAACGTATGAGGGTTAGCTGTTAGGTTCGAGTAAATCGTAGTATTTACTCAGGTTTGAGACGATATTTCGTTCTAGTCCAGTAATAATCCATTGTGCGGTATTGCTACTTTGTTTTTATTTTAGTTAAATCGCTTCAGTGAGTTCATACTGAGTTAGTGTACATTCTCTTTGTTATGAACAAACTGTAATGTTTGTTAGCACGCTGAGGGTATATATAAAGCTTAGATTTTCACTTAGGTTAGAGAAGAACTTCGACGCCAGACCAGTCGGACGTGTATTGATACATGGTTCATATACGTAGGATTTATTCAGATATTCGAACCCAGAATAAAGCTGAGGTCAGCATCTGAGGTGTCGAAATGTTTTATATACAGGTTTCTTTTGGACCACAACAAATTACTGTTGAATGTAAACTGTGGTGTCAAAATAGTTTATGATATGTATGTAGCAAGTCGCCATTGAACCACACGCACGTGTTGTTTGCTGCGAGCTGTGGTATCAAATGGTATGTGTTTTACGTGCTTCCGCTTTTTGTACGTAGCCTGCATGTAGCCGCTTTCCTGTGGGCGTGACATATTTGTCGCGTACGAAAAGCGAATTAGCTGGTCCCCACAGGCTGATGAGTAGACCAGACACATGCTTAGGTATACGCACACATCTATCAATATGTGGAGGTATGGAACATTTTATTTTTAGATTAATGTATGTATAGTTGTATTTAGATTTATGGAGGTAGGTCTCGAAGGATGTTTAGATATTTTAAGGCTCTGTGCCTGTTGCCTCTTTATATGTACCCTAAAACACACGTAACACACACGTACACACACACACACACACACACACGACACACACACACACACACACACAGTATCATATATATATTTATATATATATATATATATATATATGCGCGCGCACGTGCACCCACACATACATACACCTCGTTATCAACATGTCTGTGTAATAATACACAGCAACAAGAGTTACAGCACCGACACATCTGTTCAATCTATACCTGGAAGTCGATAGTTAATTATTATAATCGACAATCGAATGTTTCATATTACCCCAATACATGTAAACAATTGTACTTGACCAGAAATATCGTACCAAAAATATTTTTAAGGATTTCAGGGAATTTTGCTGATTTGAAAGTTGGAATTATATTTCAATTTGCCATTCATCTAAGCCTACGCTAATTACCCTTTCTAATAGGTATCAATATAATCCATTACTACCTACACCACAGTTCGTTATTGAACTTAACGTAGTGACCTTATTTAAGGAGATGTTATTGTATACAATTTTTTGCCAAATATTTAATGTTATATATAGTTGTTATAGAATATTATCTTTGAGTAGTTATCAATTCTTAGACACATGCGCATAATTTCACATGCCTGTTCACGAATAAAATAAATATGTGATTATTTATCTCTTTCGTTTGCTGGGGGAAAATGATGGCTATTCGAATGCATCATTTAAATTTGATTTGATGAACAAGAGAATACGGTCATGAGATACGGGGAGGGATCAGATTGTGTTGGTACTCTACTATCACTGAGAACATATTTATATTCATACCACATCCGCCGGAAGTGGTGTCCCCGAAATGTTTATCCGGGACGAAGCAAACAAATCACCTTGCCACGAAAAAGGAAATTCTATCTCTAATTATGACTGAAAGACAAACCGTATATTTATACTTTAAATTATGCTCTCCGTCTTCCAGCGAGAGCCTCATTCTCGTCGTATTCGTTCCGCGTCGGAAAGAGGTCACAAAAGTGGTTTATTTATTGATCGTTTTTAGGTTAACGGATACAAGCCGACACACCCAGATGTGTTATTAGTACCAGCAATCTTCTCGTAATGTTAACATCGTCAGTCGGGTGGGATGTTGTTTATTTGGAGGCCAACCCGCCTCAACAAGCTCCTTCAATATTTAATGCGATGTAATATTTGGTGTTTTCATTCTTCCGTCGATCATCGACTGTTATCAGCAAGGATAGATATGTTTCACGATAGGGTAATTTTCCATGTTGTATTTGCATAAAAGCGAACAATAATAATAATAATAATAATAATGGCAGTTATTTTATATGGCTGGCTATCTGGGATGAGGGAGTACCATATGGTTCGTAATTTACAGCTCCAGCACGACGACTAACTCCGAATAAATCTAGAATTTACAAAATATAGGGCATATTCGGGCATATTCGGCCAGGATTCGAACATGAGTAAGAAAGTCCCACGTTCTAGCCGATGAGGCCACAGAGGCAAATGAGTTTAATAAAGGTAATGATAGTTCTTGAATCATTCTGTAATGTTTCCAATCAACATTAACAATACCTTACCATGATATCAATGGAACGAAACTAGTAGGCAATAAAACACGGCGTATGTAATACGACTTGAACCTTAACAGCGTACACACGAAACAAGGTTACCGGCATGTATTCATTATCCTCTGAGCTGGGAACTGGCAGTAATTCCACCGCCGACGCACGAATCTGCTCCCCTTTAAAAAAAAAGATAATGGCTTTGTTGTCCGGGGAGAATCCTCCGGCTGTCGCTTATTCATCACAGCCTCTATGTTGGAATGGTTGAGAACCCCCCCCACTACCACTCACAGAGAGCAGTACGGAAAGATGAAGCCGAAAGACCCCGAGGGTGGTCACTGCCAGAGTGTTTTACGTCCTCAGGGGGTCTTTAACATCCCCCTTCATTTTAAATAATTCAGTGGAGACGGCAGCGCTATTTAACGTGGTCAGCCACTCACGATGTTGTGAGAAATTAATCTCTGGAAAAGTTTCGACCTCTTACGGGGTTCGAACCTGTAACCGTTGGCACCGAGTGCCGGGTGCTTGACCGCTAGGCCACCGGAGCTCAGAGATAATGCTGTTACAGTCGAACTTTTTATGGCCACTCATCTTGCTGCCGAGTGTGTCACGCTGATTGGCGTAATCGACTCTTTGCGACAACCACCACCAGCGGCGGTCGGTCGGTTGGTTAGTGGTTCAACGCTTCCGTTTCCAACGTATCAAAGGGCAAAAAAAATCGGTCGTATACCTCAGCTAGAAACATCTCGAAGGAAGGTCGTAATTTTACGACGCGCCATTACACGAAGAGCTAAGCGTCGGCTATGGTAATGAGATAATTAGGTGTAATTACCATTTTGTAAAGGTCGTTTACCGAACGTTATCTCAAAGAAGCCGGCTCCGGGTTTCGGATTTATTGTCGTACGAACTTCGGGTTCCGTTAACGGAGCACGATGCGTGGGTAACTCATAAACCATACCCCCCCCCACTCGTCGGTGAACGAATAGCGGACAGAGATCACGTGGCGATGTTATCAGGTAATTGGATTTTGCGTCTGGCCGACGACGATGCGCTAAATAAGTCTCGTACCCGATGAGTTCCGGCGAGAAATGAGGAATCGGGAAGGGTTGGGATACGACTAATATTATTGGAGAATATCAATTGGGTTTTCCCCCTCTCCAATACAACACGTTGGTATAAGTTGTGGGCGATTGCTAAACGTGAACGGTGATGTTGTTGTTGGTTTGGCCATTGTTGATATTTCTGAATCCTTTAATCAGTAACTATTTCATTTGATATGTTAAAATATCTTATTGTCAGCCAATCGTACACTCCGTGTGTTAAGAATTTTCGGCGACAAAGACACCTTGAAAACTAATCGTGATGGAACCTCTCCACACGACCAACTGCCTTAATGCCACAATTAATTTGTATTCGAATGTGATCCCATATTATAAACGATGAACTCGCCCAGCTATAAGACTCGGCTTTCCGTATCTGCTTTCAGTGTCCCCGTGGGGCGCCTCCACGGCCTAACTGGTAGCGCGGTTGGCCATATATCTATAGCACCTGGGTTCAAACCCGGCCGGGCTATGTTAGATGGGTGTTCATTCTTATATTTCGCCTGATTACCTTTGGAGGTCCCTCGGCACATTTATCTCACCTTGTGCTCAAACGTGGCCGTAAACAGCAACATTAACATTCAGCGTCTCCATACATCGTGTTAATATTAGGTCATAGTTATGTACAAATCCTGTGTATTTATACCGCGCTGCGAATAAATCACACGTTGGAATCGATGGAAATAGACGGGAAATAATCGATCTAAAAACATCACCAAACTTCATCACCAACTGATTAGTTCCCATTCGCCTCACAGATAATTGGTCGGAAAGATCGCAACTGGTTCCCAGTCCTCTACTAACCTTGGGCCAACTGCAGGACGTTGACATCCCGAATACTGTTGACGTGGATCCGTGGACAGGTGGCGCCCTTTGTGTCGCATTCGAGCAACGACACCAACCACTCGACGGTAGAATTGTTGATGTTCTGATTATAGAATATATCTGTAATATATCGGAAATACGATATATGACGACTAATAGGAGGTACTCCGAATGATGATGTTGAAATAATCACCCCTCTACCACCACGACCATCATCATCATCATCATCATCATCATCAAAATCATCGTCAACGACAACAACGACCGCAATACCACCACCACCACCAATAATAATAATAATAATACTGGTAGTAATAATAATAGTAATAATAATAATAATAATAATATAATAATAATAATAATAATAATAATAATAATAATAACCACAACAACTACAACAACAGTAATATTATTAATTTATTTAACTTAACATATAATACTTACTTATATCTCGGGTATGTCCATTCGTTGATATTCCTACGATCATAAATAACATCCCGATATTGATCAAAATGGACTTTCCCATTTTTCAAATATGATGCGGAGAACCCATTAAAACTGGGTTTTTAGCATACACACACATACACGTACACGTAAACATACACATGCACATGTATACACGTACAACAGCGACCGTTTCGCCGATGTATCAAACACGGCTAGCTGCTACTCTCATATAATTCATAACGACACAATATCCGCGTCTACCCTGGCACCGCTCCGGCCCGTCTACCCTGGCACTGCTCCGGTCCGTCTACCCTGGCACTGCTCCGGTCCGTCTACCCTGGCACTGCTCCGGCACGTCTATCCTGGCACTGCTCCGGCAACCATGATATTCTACTGTCGACGTGAATCCGAAATCATGCCCCTTTTTAATCCCATCCGATATCGGGCTATCCGATAAGTGACGATGTGTATAGACCACAACGATAACAAATCATATCCGGAAGGAGAGCTGTCATGTTTCTGCGTTTGTCCTTCAACGTAGGGAGTTAAGTCCTAACCCCGGATGGCTTTAGGCCTCTAGTCATCAGTACAAGGTTAAACGTTTAATGGACGAACAAGTGGCTCTGTTTCGGTTTTTGTTTAATATCTATCTACCGATTATGACCTAATGGAGGCAGGTGGGCGGACTTCGCCTGAGCGATGGCGGGTGGGGGGGGGGGATGTTCTGATGGAGCCGAATGAACGAAATCGAATACGACGGCTACGATAGCTACCGATGGTAGCGCCAACGCACGCACACACGCACGAACGTACGAACGCAAGCACACACGAACGCGGTCACACGCGCGCACACACGGACACACACTGACACACACACGAACGCACGTACGCGCACGCACGCACGCACGTACCTACGCACGCGCACGCGCACACACACGAAAGGCATATATATATATATATATATATATATATACGCACGTACCCGCATAGCACACGCACACACGCCAATCATACACACGCGCGCACCCACTGGTTTACCTGGAATAAGGCTTTCTCAATAATGGGATCACCTATCACCTGTGGTGTTTGGTGTTAGTGCTCATTCTGGTAGATTAACAACATAACATGTTCATCGTTCGTGTCCCACGCTGACTCATTAATGATAGAATCCGAGGAGGGAGATGCGTCTGGTAGGGCTGAATGGGCCGAGGGACGTTCAAAGTGAACGAGGCGAAGTGAAAGATGATTTGAACTCAGGTGGTAGACATCTGTGGTCGGGCGCACTACCAGCTTGACCATGGATGCGCCCAAAGAGTTCATTATATTTACTATCATTATTATTAGTAGTTGTAGTAGTATTAATTATTATTATTACAATTATTTAGTAATTTCTATTATTTCGCACAATAATCCACCCCCCTCACGGCTATAATGAACTAAGCCAAAGTCCTACACATTCGCCGGCTGCTGCTTTATTTGACATCGCGCAATAAAATGACATTCAACTCATCTTTGAGGCTTATCGTTTTAGATTAATAAACGTTATTACGTCTATGAGGCCAATAAAAGGTTTTTCGACAATTGGATTGTTCAAACCGAGCGCTCATCGTCGTATCGTTAACGTTGTAGGGAGTCGCTGAGCGTTATAGCTGTATCGACTGTGGAACACCATGATGTAAGGAGAGCACACTGTAAGACAAACATTGAACAGCCCGTACTCGGCTGCTGAATGTCATCTCCAGTAGGGGACGGAAGAATCAATTGGCCGAGGCATAGCGGTGGAGATCGTTCCTTACAGATGCACCGCGGAGGAATCGGTGAATTTTTATTTATTTTGTTATGCAGCCTCCTATCCGTCTACGAGGTTATACCGCGTGTTGAGGCCAAAACACGACAAAGACGCTCACCGTCATAATGCCACTCAATAAGCCTCGGTCAAGATGACCTCCGATGTGCCGCCCGGTAAACCAATACATTGGTGCCGACGATGTTGCGGAAAATTAATAATTTTTTCCATTGAGGTAAGTGTTTACTGTCAAACTCCATGAGCCTTTAGAGGTGTCAATAGACAGATGCCCAGTTGATCATTTGTGGCAAAAATATCGACGTCAATCTTCCGAAAATGATTCCCACAATTTTTCTTTCCCGTATCCTCCCCCACGCCGCCGTCCATCCTAGCGGATAATTGACGGAAAAGTAACGTGAAATGCGTTGATAGTTGTTTGGCATCAATACTCTGGAAGGTTTCTACAAACTCGACGAGTTCGCGTCTGTATTGTTGGCATTTGTTCAAGTGGATTGTTCATCCGACACGGCAACTGAAGGTATATCATTATTGTTCATGATTGACGGAGGGCGCCTCCGTGGTCTAGCGGTAGCCCGTTGGAGCACAGATCACTACCACCCAAGTTCGAATCACGGCGTGGGCATATCTGAAGGTTGTTTCATCTTCGACTTAGCTTCGTTACATTGGCAGGTCGCTCGGCCCATTTAACCTACCATGTGCACAAAAGTGGCCGCAAAACACCGATTATCACCTTATGATTGGCGGGATGTTGGCTGAAGGTGAAGACGACGTCCACCGGTGGTCTACTCTGTCTGTCCAGTTGACGGTCTACGATGAGGCGGCTCAATCTACTCCGCCTCATCCGACTAACGGCATGTGAGGTAAATAGTCCGCACCGAGTTAACCCTGTATCGGCTCACTCCCGCGACGGATGATGGAATGTATGAATATTGATGTCACGCGAATAAACAAACGTCGAGTTGTTTACAGACGAGCTCTAAATATAAAGATACACTTAGCAGCGACGGGTTTAGAGCGTATTCTGCAACAATTGGGGATTAGCAACAACAACAACAACAACAACAACAACAATGAGAACAACAACAAAAGGTATATCACGAAATACACTTATGATGCCGATTTTCTAAACGAGTTTTTCTTATTTTGAATAATGTCATGCTTTTTATTGTTGTTGTTGTTGTTGTTGTTTTAGAGTCTAATTGGTTGTTACTTTCAAGCATATCCTTTACTGACTTTCTCGGTACTCATTAATTATCTCAAGCTTATGCACACCTTGGGTAGACTACACCATGCCAGGTAAGTAATAAGGTTCATAGATGTAGATGTTCCTATAATATTATATGACAGTCATCAGAGAGTTCGAACCAGTTTTATTGATTGCATTTTTATCAAAACACGTAAATAATACACAATTCACAGTTAAATTTTCAACCACCTGAGACTTGACCTTTTTAAACAGTAATAATCTTTAAATAGAACTTCTAGTCGGGAAAATTGGCGTTTATCAGATAATCATAGGATATGACCTTCATTTGTCATTGTAATTCCAGAAACCTCCCGATACATCATTATCTGAAATAAAACATCCGTCTATCCAACGAGTGAATGATTACTCCATTTATCCTCGGCCGATGGCCACATATAGAACACATAATGAAGGCCGGAGCTGTTATTGCTGGATGAAACATCCTATTACCTGGAAATGGCCAACACAAAGTGCTACCGACTATGCCATGAAGCATATTCAGTGAGATCGTGCAATTTATAAAACGCTGAACCAATACCGGAAGCAGCTATAAGTTCTAATGACTTCGGAGTCTGTGGCTCTTCCATAACATAAGACACCGTGTACTAAGCTGAACCAGATTGGAGGTAATTATACAAACCATTGTCAGCAGACAATTCACTTGTTCAAAAAGAAAGAAACAAATATACTTTTTGTACGTTTTTTAAGCTGCGAAGGATGAACAGATCTTTATTAAACTTTTGGTTAAAAAACTGCCATCTGCTGATAATCGTATAAGAAACACTGACAATGTATAAGGCTGATTAAATAATTTGACACATATTTGTACAGAGTTCGATTTAAACTATCATTATATACATTATAAGATGATCTATGTTCCATAGTTGTCCTTTTTAGCGGGTTCTGGTCTAGAGCATGCCCCAGAACCGTGTTTTTTGAGAATATTAAAAAAAAAATTAAAAGCAAAAAAAAATTGGTTATAATTCGAAGTACATGTTTTAAACAACGGTTTGGGTAAAAACCACACACTTTATCTATACTCCACATATTCAGCATTAACTTCATATTTATTTATGGTGCGCATACAAAACACGAATTATCGGCTATTAATTGCTATGCTTATGACATCACCGAGGCAAGAGCACTTCACGATCGGCCATTATTGCGTATTTATATTGCAAAGTGTTAATATTTTATTGCGATTTTCCGGCTACTCCGCTGAGAGCAATAAGTAAATTAGTAACATAAAACGGAAACCACTACCCTGATGAATCATTGTGTAGTGGGTAAGTACGACTATTTTCCCAGAAAGAAATAGGCAAATATAAATTTTGACACTCACCGATTCGATTTGTGAAAAGATGAAGAGAGATGGGGGGGGGCTGATGAGCCGATTTGTTGTTACCCTATTCATTAATTTATTTCTTATTTATAATGTATAATTAACGCTAGGTGTCGTTGTACCTGATGCTTGAACAAATTTATTTTGTTCCTCTAGAATGTTACCTGTAACGCCCGAAATGTTTCGGCATGATGGTAATTCGGTGTGAAATTACCACAATATTTCAAAATGGACAGCCTAAAGTCAAATTCACTGCGAACAACACAAAACAGCCGTTTTGCAACGAAAATATTCGGCGATTTGGTCAAAACCCCCAAACCATTCCCCAAACTGCTGCCATAATCTTCTGATTTTCCCATTTTAGGCAATGATAAACACAACAACTGACTTACGGACGGACATTAACTGGCTGCTGGCAGTGGTATCTCAGAGAATCTATCAAATACAATTATGTGGACATATGGTCTCTGAGTTGTTTTTTTAAAGTGCTGATGAACATTATAAGCTGATCTTCGTGTTATACTGATGATAGTATCGTTTCACATATGGGCTAACTTGAAGAATTTGAAGAACGTCCCGTAGTCCATGGGATCGACTTATGTAAATCCATCAGATGACAATATATTAATTTTGGGCCTTATCGTTGTCTTTCGCCAATATTTTAATTCGAAAATGTTTATTCAGGGAACCACACTCAATCTTAAAATGTATAAATTAGTTTAGAGGTTTTCGCATTCAGTGTTATATACTAATTAACTATGGGTGCAACGTAACGGAAGTTCTAGTTGTCGTCTACAGATTCCGGATAAATCTGGTTTATTTTAAGGTGATGATGGGATGGGATTTTCAAATTCAAACGTTTTGTTCACATGAACTAAAACTGTTATTTCATGTGTCGTCATTGGTAAAAGATGATGATTTGTGTCTTACGGCCACTTTTGTGCACATGGTAGGCTAAATGGGCCGAGCGACCTCCAAATGAAGCGAAGTCAAAGATGAAACAGCGTCCATATATGCCCACGCCGAGATTCGAACTGAGGTGGTAGTGATATGTGATCCAATGCGCTACCAGTTAAACCACGGAGGCGCCCTATCGGTAAAAGACCAAAACGCATAGTAGTTTTCGTCTGCTTGAGTTGAATCTCGCACGATGGCGTCATTTTGAGTGTGATGCACATCCGGAACTCGGGCTTCATTCACAACAACAGTGACGGCATTTTTACCCCCGGCATAAATTTGAATAATACGGTTCACTGGCCGCCATTTGGTGTAAAAACGCTAGCACTATTACTAAATCAATGAACAGAGTTTCTTAAGATCCATCCAAGAAGAGAAGATGGACGAACAGGGCGATAATAACAGATTGAAAAATCGATCGCACTCGAGACGGGTTTGAGCTTAGAGCATTTTGTAGATAAACTAATGCGTAGAAACAAAGGTCAAAAAACATGCCGAGATCTTATTGGATATAAGATAGTTTGTTATATTTATTATAGTTATATGTATCAATGCGGTGTTGACCAACATATTTCTGCCATACTTCTAATCGAGTTTTAAATGCGTATGATCTATAATTTATCCTCGGTGTTCAGGAATCCTCGATCAATTGCGGAGTAACACATATTGATTAATCAGACGGCAGCTTATGGGGAATTCCCAAAATGACCTTATTTTGTACGACTTAATCTCACTAAATCGTCAATGTTTGATGTTTTACAGCCACCTTTCTGCCCAAAACTAAGCTAATGGGACGAGCGACCTCCAATGGTAATGGAGCGCAGTCAAAGATGAGAGACCCTTCATCTTTGACTTCGCCTCATTACCATTCGAGGCCCATTTAGCCTACTTTGCGCAGAAAAGTGGCCGTGTATTATTGGGCACTAGCCACTCAGATTTCGGTATGTAAGCATGATAGTTACAATTGTGCTCATTTGTAGCGGCTTGGGCAGATTTCATGATTACTGAACGTAGTTTCGAAGGAGCATCCGCCGCGTCGTCATAAATCATGAAATGGTGATACATCCCACCGATTGTTCGATGAATATATTATTTAGATTTAAACGTTATCTTTAATGATCAATGGGTTGATGAAATAATGCACCTAGGTTAGTGGAGGCTTTAAGGGGGAAGAACTGAAATATTCCTATTCAGGATCTGACCCAGAGAAAGTACACGGGGTTTATTGCTACTTTCGTCTCCGGGTCGATCACCCCCCCCCCCGTACGAACGAAGAAGAAGCCATTTCGATATTTCAGAAGTTTCTAAAACGACTTCGAAATATGCTAAATAATATACATTCAAGTTTGAGATATTTTTCAAATACGTTGATTTTAATACGTTTAGGTCGTGAGCTTTCCACGGATGAGGCTGGCTCAGAAATAAACAAAAAATAAAAACACAGACGAAACACATGTTACTCTTATAATCAATTTGGTCTGTTTCATTATTATGTTATGATGTGTAGGCGGTGAGTGTACTGGCGAAGCTGATAACGAACTAAATGGCTTACGTCATACCCAGCCCACCAGATACTTTGACTGATGAGATACAAGCTGCTGCTGCTGGAAACAGATTAATTATCTACAACTGGGAGCTATTTATATTACGATGTTTGTTTGCTGGTTAAGTCTAATTTACTAATCTCCTTACGGTTATTATTACTACCATGACTATGTTTTATTATTATTATTACTATTATTACTATTGTTATTATTTCTAAAATTCGTAAATTTAATTGTCTATAATATAGAGTGTTTCGGCCCAAGTCAGATGACATATTATTTTGGATATTATTATATTACATATTATTTGCACAGCGCCTTTGAATGGCTCCGGCTAGTAAGGGCGCTTTATTAAATATACATTATTATTATTATTATTATTATTATTATATATAGTGGATGGAGTATTTGTTACAGCTAGGAGTATTATATCATCAAGATAACTCCTGTCGCTTCCTTGGAAATGACAATAAAAATGATTGTCATAACTCTTATAATTATAATCCATAGCATTAAAGTAAAGTTTTATGGAACCATTAAATAACTTCGTTATTTAACGTGCAGGCAATCTATTAGAGAAATAATCCATCGATTCACCAATCCATTCATCTATGGCTCAAGTGATTGATAGATCTGTCCGACCAGCCATCTTCCACCCATCCATCCATGCATGCATCCATGCATCCATTCATCCATCCATCCATCCATCCATCCACCGAAAAACATGCAAAGTCTATTCACAACTGTCGTATTGTCCATTCAGCAAATAGTTATTCACAAAGCGACTTTCCACAAATGAGATTTACACCAAAGTCTTGTATTAGCAATTCAATCATCGTGTCCTCCGCTTAAAGAATGCTATCCGTCCTCCCGCTGGCTACAGAAAGGTTATTAGAAAAATACATAAACTGCGACACCGGATGACAAGATGGAAACAATTTGCGCGCTTCGCCATTTTGCACCAATTTAGCCGAAGGTCGAGGAGACATTGGTGGGAAGTGTTCCGATCTGTTTTCGTATTTATCGAATAATTGACGCATGGGCACATCGAAGTCCGGTACGAGATCGCGTGCCGTCTGATCGCGATTGTTCGGCACGTTTGAGTTGGCGCCAGCGTACAGGAGAAGGTCAACAACGCGATGGAACTGGTTGCTGGCAGCAAGATGCAGCGCGGTGTTTCCCTGGCTGTTGGCCTGATGCAGCTTTACCCCGCACCGCAGCAAGAAGTGCGCCGTGCTGTCGAAGTCTTCTTTCGGTCTCATCCGCCGATAGTCGTGACTCCTGCGCAGCACGTAATGCAGCGCCGTCTGGTGGTCGGAGTCGAGCACATTAACGTCGGCGTTGAAGCGTTCGATCATGAAGCAAACGGTTTCGTAAAGACCCCGTTCAGCGGCCAGATGTAGGGCCGCCTTCTCGCAAGCATCCTGCCCGCAGGTGATCCGGACGTTTATATCGACGTAACGTGAGAAGAGGTCAATGAGCGGAACGTGACCTTCCATGGCCGCGATATGGAGTGGACTGGCCCCCTTCTGACCTCTTTGGAACACCTGGGCGCCGTGTTCTAGCAGTATCCGGACGAGTTCCACGTGACCATACTTGGTGGCTATTTGGAGCGGGGTCATGCCTTTTTTGTCCGGAATGCAAGTTGTGGCGCCGTGCGACAGAAGCAGGCGGCACGAGTCGCAGTCCGCCCTCTTCACCGCCAGATGGAGTGGCGTTCGGCCGTTGTGATCCGGAATATTGACGTCGGCGTTCGCTTCGACCAACAAGCAGACGGATTCGGGCAGCGAACTGTTTATGGCCACGTGCAAGGCGCTGACCTTCACCTTGCTTCCGCTCAGAAAGGGCGGCTCACCGACGAAGTTGACGCCGACGCCCTTCCGGAGGAAGTACTTCAGGATCGTCGGATCGCGCAGCTTTGCCGCAGCGAGGATTACGCAGTCGTAATCCGGCGAAAAGAGGTCGCTGGTCAGCTCGCTAACGCAGGCCAGAGAGAATCTCTCGCGTTTCTTTAGTCTTGTCTCGTACAGGTATCTCACCTCACCGAAGTCATTCTCTTCCACTGCAGACAGGATCTCGTTAAATAGCCTTAAATCTCGCGGCATCTTACCACCGGCACCTGTTTAAATAATGATCGCTGCATTAGTAAATACAGTAAAAGTTGGTTATAAATAACCAGGATTAGGATATAACGAAATAGTTGCTTAAATCGAAGTGGTTAACTGGTCCGGCCAAACGTCCATTCACTTCCATAGTAAAGAAACTGGGATATAACCAAATTTTTACAACGAACACTTGCTTGAATCGAAATGATTTTTCGGACCAGCAGCATTAAACCAATAATATAAATGCAACAACTAATATGATGATGATGATGATGATGATAATTGGTGTTTTACGGCCACTTTTGTGCACAAGGTAGGCTAAATGGGCCGAGCGACCTCCAAAGGTAATGAGGCGAAGTGAAAGACGAAACAACCTTCAGATATGCCCACGCCGGGATTCGAACACGGGTGGTAGTAATCTGTAGTCCAGCACGCTACCGCTAGACCACGGAGACGCCCCCAACTAATATGAAAATGAAATTTATTTGCATTGTTTTTACGACAAAAACATGCAATTTTATTGTTACGTTAGGGTTTGAGTAGATGATGAGTAGTTATTGACACCTGTCACGTCAAATGGTATTGTGGCGTATGATAAACTGCGAACGTTGAAATGGCTTGCCAACCTGCTTAGAGACAATTTTCTATCAGTAATCAAAATCAGTGAGCTCCGGTGGCCTGGCGGTTAAGCACCCGGCACTGTCTCTACTGAATTAGTAAAAATAAAGGGGGGACGTTAAAGACCCCGTGAGGATGTAAAACACTCAGCGTATTTCGGCTCCATCTTTCCGTACTGCTCCCCTGTGAGTTGTGGAGGAGGATGTTTCTTAATTCTCAACCACTCCAACGTAGAGGCTGTGCCGAATAAGCGACAGCCTGGGGATCCTCTCCGAAAAACAAAGCAGCATCAGTAATGAAATATCGCAATGGCTAGCAAAGCGTAAAGTAGTATCTACTGACACAAAGTTAAAAGATCTTGACGAAGTTGACACGAAAGTGAAATTTATGACTCAAATTGCTGAAGTGTGTGATGTTCCGTGTAGTACACTGTCAACGAGGTTGAAGAACAGAGATACCTTGAGAAAAGCTCACACATTCCCCTTAAATTTCATAATAACCAACTTTTACTGTACCGAATGTTGACCTCTGAAAGCGGTATTGATGGAAATATTAAATTCCTTTTATCTTGTAGTCAAACAGTCGAGAGCTAATTAATTTGCTTTTATAATTTGTGTTAATTGTTCTTAAACTTTATGTAATTCAGTACAAATTATTTGTTAATCTTCATTTGTTTGTTTTTCTTCGCAATTAGACATTTAAAATAAATCGTGAAATAAAAGCACACTTTTGGTCACATGATCTGAATTGAAATGCCTGTAATTTAGAAGATAAAACCAAACTTCTATCTGAAACTTGTACACCCGTAAGTTTCTAAATTTGCAAAGCCATTGAATGACCGCTAACGATTTCGTGTTCTTTGACTTTGAATATTTCGTCCAAGTTATCGTATTCATGATTATTGGGACTATTCCAAAGAATTATGTTTTAGTTTTGCGCAATTCTTCGAATATAAATTTTACTTATTGAGTTCTGTAATGTTTGGTCAAGTGAGAAATTTACTGAAAACATGTCACCGACGTAGACTAGTAAGTTTCAAAAATGTGTTTAATCTGAAGTAACATATTTAGTTGATGTCAATTACGCTATTATGTATGCCGTTGCATGTTATGCAGCTAATACCGTATTTAGCCATTTGTACCATCTTATACTACGATATATGCCAGGTTACTCCTATGTTCTCTCCGTATGAATAGAGACACTGAATGGGCTTAATTTGCCGATGTTTCGTTAAACAACATCCATCCATCCATCCATCCATCCTTCCATCCACATGAATAGAATTGACCGCAGACGCAGCTCGACGCATACTGGCCGGAAGTTTATATTTTCATATCTCTCTATCCGTGGAACAGTCAGTTGAAAACTACTTACTGCGTCATGACGAAACAGGAAAGCTAACACGACAATGATATATGAGATATATTAAGGGAAGGTGACCATCGTTTGTTTGAGAACAACGAGGTCAAATTCTGGATTACTTTCTTCTAGCACTCATGAAGCCAGCTGTGTTTCATAACGACAGCCTTATGTTTGAAACGACGCACGAGACAGCAGGTTCTCGAGTAAGCCATGTTGTTTTTGTTGCGAATTAATTTCCATACACACTTACCTGAGTTAGTCTAGGATGGGTTCTATTTGAAGAGATTCCTAATTACCGCCAATCATCTAGACTCATTTACGGCTTCGTTAACAACAGATTACCGACTGATTTTCTCTCCATCGGCGCAACCACCTTTTATACTTCGCTAATTAACCGTACCGATAGTGGTACGAATATTATCTCCGTCGACGCACACACCGATCTCACGGTTACTGATCCAGACGGACTATTCCAAGTGGGCACTGGCATGATTAAGTGTCTGTCCGATAAACGAGCCACTCCTCCGTCTATAAGAATCCATACCAACCACAAAACAACGAACCTGGCACTGACTGAAAGACGTATAGGAACAAAAGGTGAGAGTCAGACGATGGCCGGAGGGGTATAAAGACAACCAGTAGTCTGTTGGCTGCTGGGATAGCTCGGCTTTAGCCTGAAGTCAGATCACTGACCGTGGTGGCATGGCTTTTGTTTGGGAACTTGGTCTAGGTAAGTCCGGAGGGGGGGGGGAGAAGTCCTGATAACTGCACGGGACCCGGTCGACTCTTCCGGGCGAATATGGTGAAAGCTTGGGACATCGGGGACGCTGATAGTTGTGGTCGGATCATGTCTCGAACGAAGCGCATATGCTTTGGTGCGGAATTCCCGATTGGTTTGGTGACGTTTGTAACAAGAATAGATCAAAAGTCTGCTCTAATCGCACTTGGAAAATTTAGCTGTCGGATGGACGTGCTAAGATCCGAAATATTTTGGGCAATAACGCCATCTTGTCATTTCAACCGCTTGTTTCCATTTGTCCCTGTAAGTTCCTTATCATAAACACAAATAATAAACTACCTATGTATGAGCAGATACACAGATAAATCACTTATCAATAAATAAAGACCTTGTTACAGTAGACGAATATACATGCTAGATAGTCTTGTTGGGAGCTGAGAACATTTATAGACCGGTCTGCCACCTAAAATATTGTCTAAATGTCTACATCGAGGAATTGAAAACAAACAGCTAATATCTTTGATGTCGTAAAGCGCCAAACGGATGTCGTAAACACTAATAAGTAACCCGATAATAGTAAACAGTCACTTGGGTGATGTCGCAAAATTAGTATTTACTATCGCACAGACTATGTGTATAATTCTGTAATACGCATGTCGATTGTATATTTAGAGTGGCAGCAACCACTTTATCAAACAGGCTATCGGCGAAGACTAGAAATGTAACATATGTTGATCATTTTACATACCTTCCCATACTCACCTGTTCAAGGTTTTTTCTGGTCATCGTTGTAAATAAGTTCCATCCCTGGATATTTCTAATTAAGACTTAGCTGCCTGGTATTGGGTTTTTCACTGCACAGCGGCCTTTATCTTCTGACCGTCTTTACTAAATTCGCATTATAATTATTTATTATCATTATCGTTGCCTGGAAATAATATTCGATAATCGATAAAATGAATCTATTCTAGGCACCGTGTCACGCTGCGCCATTGACCTTGTCAATAACGGCCGGAAATATATCCAGGAACGCCTTGACCTTTATCAAATATTCCCCGATTAGTCGCTATTCTGTAGGCAAGAGAAAGAACCCTGTTTACGAATAATGATAAATAATGGCTTTAAGCGTACCGACTCCGATGATAAACTAATGGTATTTAGGTAGTCCTCTACAACTGAAGACGACCGGTAATTGGGAGCGAAATTAATCATCAACGACTTTGTTTTGATAACATACTATAGCCAGGTGTAACTGATATAACTGTCTAGGAGTGGAAACGATGTATAGGCACACGGGGGAACACGGCTGTAACCGAATGCCCGATTTTTTCCACCCGTATGTATACGCAGGCAGGCAGGCACGCACGCACGCACGCACGCACGCACAAACATATGTATAAATAGACGCCTCAACTTGTTTATATTACACCTATATGGAAATAACTGACGTACTTATACAGATATTCACTGAGTTTCCATCATCATGTTGTCTATTCTTTATAAACATATCATTTCATATGTGTGTGTGTGTGTGTGTGTGTGTGCGTGTGTGCGTGTGTGTGGTTGATATAAATTTAATAAATATACATTTACATTTGATCCATTGTTTTATAGGTTTGACTTGGGATAATGGTTTTTTCGTCTCCTTTACACTTTGTCTAGAAAGTATACTATTTTCGTATACAATTGTACTAGTAATAATCCCCATCAGCACTCAAACAAGTACTCATTTATCACCAAGTCGACCGTTCAGAAAGATGAACCATTGGTAGCCGGTTGCAGGATTCGAACGAAGAACTCCCTGTTTAAAGTACATCACCGTTACCAATTAGGCTACAACGACTCGCCTCTATGTCTATCTATGTGTTGCTTGTTCACATTAAATAATTAAGGCATTTGACAATATACTACATAATAAACCCATTTACCCACCAAATAAACTAGTTAATATAATAATAATAATAATAATAATAATCTTTACCGTTATCACCATACTAAAATTAATCCTGGTCGTCATCATCATCATCATCATCATCGTCACCATCATCACCACTACCAACACCACTAACACCTACACATCATCAGCATCATCATCATCATCATCATCATCATCTTCATTGTCGTCGTTAAGGGTCTTATGTAATTAACCCACAATAGCCAGTGCATGTTAGATAAATGATTAACAATAAGTAGACCACTAGATAGGACATTAATCAATTAATTACTTAATTACCTGGCCTGCTGGTGCATCTTCCCCGAGTACACATTACAATACAGGTGAGCGCCTATACTCGGCGAAATAATCGACGTCCTGGCAGTACCCCTAGAGAAACTCGGCCTATCTTCACCTGGTTCCAGCTTTCCGTTGGTTCAGTTCGACAACACAAGGATACAACAACAACAACAACAACAACAACGAGAAGGAGGAGCCATCAGTCGTACGACTTCTGGCAGCTGAACGGAGTTCATTGTTGTTCGATGCGTGGGGGGGGCGGCTCGTGGGCGGGGATGGCGTAGAGGTATTTATGCGGATGATGTTCTAAGCCGTTGTTAAGGCCTTAGAATATCTCGGTCGGGTAGCCGGTTATATCGGCGGCGGCACCGTTCTGACAGAGATGCGCATTCTAATTATCTGACGCTAACGCTCGCCGGGTACTTTGACCCGAGTCAGATGTTAAACGCTGTTGTTATTGATATAAGCTTACGTCTCCGGGGGTCCCACCGACCGTTCACCTGCTGCTAGCTAGCGGGGATGAGGGTGACCTCGTCCGGACGGGGGGTGGGCCGAGTTTATACGTCCTTCGGCTAATCTGGTCGAACCTGCTCCGGCACGGAACTGTAACATTCGTCCCACTCTCGGATAAATCTCATTTAAAACGATCCGGCTTCAAGTACTCTGAGAGAGCATATGGAGTAGAACTGAGTGTAAATAATCATTAATCCTAACAGTTTTTACATTTCAATATACGACGTAGTAATGGCTGGTTATGTTAGAAATAATTTGTATTCGATCTCTCGGTCATATTAATTCGACTGAAAAGTAAGGGAATAATGTCCCGATGAGCGCTACTGAGAGGCGACAGGAGCGCATAGACGCATAAAGATGTGTATAAGTGATTAGATGCATCCATCTTATTCCCGTTAGTCATCGGGTACACTTTCGACACTCGATATGTGACAGTCAGTTCTCAACGTTCACTCTAGTAATATGGCGGTGAGGCATCGCCGCTCCCATCACCATCACCGGCACAAGCCTCACCCGGTCAATCCATCGCCAAACGTCGCTATCCTGACGGTCATCACCGGGCCTTTCGTCATCACTTGCTCTTCGCATTCGTCATCTTCGCCTCGGTATCTGTTAGATCGGGACAACCGAGGTCAACCAGCCCGGTGATGTGTATACCGTAAACAAACTCTGTTTACGGATGAACCAAACCGGGGATTAGATGCCGAATGGAAGCGTCGTAGTTCGTTTGTATCGAGGCATCCAAAAGTTTCTTTGTTTTAATTGCCTGAAGCCAAATGAGTCGGCTAGGGCGCCTCCGCGGTCTAACTGGTAGCGCGTTGGATCACAGATCACTACCACCCGAGTTCGAATATCGGCGTGGGCCTATATGAACGGTGTTTCATCCTTGACTTCGCTTCATTACCTTTGGAGCTCGCTCGGCCCATTTAATCTACTTTGGGTACAAAAATGGCGGTCGTAAAACATCAATCATCATCATCAATCATCATCACCTAAATGATTTGACTGAATTAGACAATCGTTTACCGTCGACGTCGGCGGTAGGCGGATTTAGGTATAAGCTAAACAAGCCACATGTTAGTGCCTCACCATCCGCCTCAGCTTCACAACATTTCAGATAAATTTGGAATAATCTGTGTTTTTCAATTTGTTGCGGCGACCCGAGGTCTTGTTTTGGTGCGTACTCTTGTGAGATCTTATGATGTAACCTGGTTTTAACTATCTTATGGCCTCACCAAGCCTAAATCCGGTACTGGGTGTCGGTTACATAAAGATAACAAAACACCGGAAACCGATAAAGCCCGAGTAATTATGGCCCTTTAAACGGAACAGCCAAATCAGGGGGAAGACCGGCAAAACGGCGGAATGGAGGGAGAAATGTAAACACCGACATCTAACGGTCTAGACATCGTGGCTGCTAAACCTATTTACTGATCAACATTGGCCAGTCTGATCCATTAGACTGGATGTAAATAAACTGGATGGTGCCAATTAATTAGATCGAATAAGCTAACCAATACATATTGTTCTCATAAAGTGAAATTGCCAAACCCACAACCTTCACCGTCATTCATCCAGCATCATCTGTATTTCGCGTTGCTGGTTTCTGGAGGCGTGCGCACCTCTCACGCAACTATTCAGTCCTCATCGCTCTAAATACCGACCTTAAGCTCGGACGGATTCTCGTTCATTAATATGTGAACTGAAGCTCGTAAGTGACTGAGGAAGTGGAAGTTTTGTATTCACGCTCAGTATTAGTACACACCTTGCGGCTCTCCCCGGGGAAAATATCACATAAACACAGCCAACACTAGTATTCGAACCCGAAGCTGAACATTTACAGCTCAATGCGCTAACGACTACGCTGAGACAGTACGCTGCGGATTGTATAGACTTAAAGAAACGTACTGAAAATGATCAGCCTCGAACCTGTATTTCGCGATTAAATACCGTGTACTCCACCAACTCGGCTGCGGCGTGCCATTACATCCGTTTCAATTGATCCGTTTCCGGATAAGACCGATGTCTGTTTGGAATCACCGGCCTTTCAATAAGTGGATCCGGGTTCTCGGAAGCAGTCGATGGCCGAAGGGCTCCAGGTAAAGGCATCTGCCATTTCTCACATCAGCTTCGGTGACCTTATCTATGAAGAAAATGAGAGATAACGCGCGTGATTGAGGCGTGGGAGATATCTGTTTATATTTAATGCCATTAAGCGAGAGCGACTCGGCGTCTACCGCCCGTTAACGCCGTGACTATTCTACTTCCGGTCTAGATCCGATCTATCCGTAGGTCTATGTTACGTTTTGATGTAATGTTTATTCCGGATTCGATGTTCTAATCGTAGTTACGTGATTGTTTTGTCTTACTCCAGTGTGAGTAACTGGCTAGTGTACATAGGGCCAATCAGTACACTTATTTTTATGATGATGATGATGATGATGATGATACTACTACTACTACTAATAATACTAATAATAATACTAATAATAATAATAATAATTACTGCCACTTTCTGCCAGTGGTCGACTAACAGAAGTTAATAAGAGGGAATAAAAGATGAAACACCTTTCACATATAACCCGACCAGGATTTGAAACCACGCACAAGAGCTCTGTTGCCTACCGCGCTACTAGCTAAAGTATGAAGACATTCATAGCACCACGACCACTACTACTACTACCACCATTACTACTACTACCACCACCACCACCACGACTACTACTACTACTACTAATAACAATGATAATAATAATAATCTTCTCTAAACATAACTCCGTCAAAGAGCATCCAAATGGTAAGAGAAAAAATAGCTGACATCTCTGTTAACATTTTCTAAATAATAAGCAGTAAAAAGCATGATTTTTAGAATAATGTTGTGAAATATTAAAATCTGTAATACATCTAATATATAGAGACGGTTTGTTTTGGGACAATGCCTCTGAACTATTAACTGCCATGTTATAACATCTGTCCTGCCATTTCCAGAATGATGGAAATGTTATTTATTGCATAAGTTCAACTTCAATCAGCCGAGCTAAGTAATCAATAACGTTTATAGTGATGGCCTTGAACAGGAACTGCTGGATGTGGTAGAAAAACATGTTATGTTAAGGGTAGCTACCGCAGGGGCAGTAATACTATATACACGTAGTAGCTAGTAACTATCTATCCATGGGCGGTTATATAGGTTACAGTTAATCTGTATAATCAGGTCATTCATTACCCGATATTTTCAGCTAATACGTCTGTTGCTGAGATTTAATACATATTACCTGATAATTCAGGTAATATACATATTACCTCATTATACAGATTATAACACACACACACACACACACACACACACACACACACACACACACACACACACACACACACACACACACACACACACACACACACACACATATATATATATATACACACACACACACACACACACATATATATATATATATATATATATATATATACGGACATGCACAGGAACGAACACACGAAAGTTTGTGGACTTTGTAATAGTTCAGATCGCACCATTATCTATTATTATCACTCAATAAAGCGTATTTTATAGCGCAGCATCACTTCAGTGGGATACACCCCAACGCCAATAATCAACAGTCACTGATCACTAATACAATAAGTGCCCGGATGTTACTAGTTAGTGTAGAGTGTTATATGGAAAGGTGTACTATCTATTATTAGGCTGTGACCAACTGAAGGCGCCCTCTATACAGTACAATCGTGGTATCGGTGTTAGCCAATCACTCGAATTATCGGTGGCCAAGTCCTGGTCCATTAAGCAATCAAAACGAACATCAATCGATTAAAAATCTTCCCGCCAGCCCACTTATTCATCCCCCCCCCACCCCCGCCCATTGCATCCAGAAGTCCGTGGAAAGCGGATATCATTAGCTCACAAAAACACCCCTTCACAACCAAATCGGTCAAGAGTCTGTCAAAATGCGTGCGCAGGCTCGGACTTTGTTTTGCCGCGGCTGAGTTCAAAACATTACGCCAACATCGCGCCATCTTCTTTGATGTTCGGCGCCGAAACAAAGACGCCGACGGACTTTATATCGGGAGAATCCATATCCTGCCGCCATCACCGCAGCCGGCAGAGGGAGCTGTTTGGAGAGGCACGGATGAGGAAACTTGGCTATGTTTGTGTTCATTAATGGCTTTGTGATCGACGAGGATGTGCTGAGAGCAATTAACAAGAACTACAGAGAGAGAAGAGAGAGAGAGAGAGAGAGAGAGAGAAGGGGGAGGGATATAAAACTGGAGTCAGACTTGAAAATAACAGAGAAACGGCTGCTACTTCACGATTTATTTATATCCCGGTTCTTGTAAGAAATACTTTTATTTTCTATGAGTGGAGATGAGGGTATGATAGCATTTTAAGTGATGGGGAAATTAATCCTGATGATGATGATGATGATTGTATTAGTAGTGTCAACCACCGCGACCATCATGATGCCACGATGGCGAACACAATCATGATGATAACCATTTCAAGGATGTCTAGGTATGTATAGATATGTGGTGTAGAACATTGTATCTTTAAATTGATGTATAGTTTTATTTATATATAGATTTATGGGGGTATAGGTTTTCCAAAGGACGCTTAGAGTTGTTGGTGTATTGAGCCAGTGCTACTATATATGCATCCTAAAACACACAATGCCCGTGTTAGACATCAGACCTATTTCGATTCAGATTCATTATTACACCAATGTAAGAAAGTTATTACATGTTTTCCATTACAAGAAGTGCTATGTATAATGTAGAATCTGTATTGTTGTCCTCTTATGTGGTCTGGCGAAGCGACCTATTAATTCGTACAAAGCGGTTTGATGGAATTATACTTCTGGGGTCGTTTGTTACTCCGGCAGGCATCTCCATGGGTATTAAGCTGCGGACAGAGTCATCCCTCATATTATGAGTAATTAGGTTACACTGATATAGGAAAATTGTTAAATGTATAGCTATAATAATCCCTAAGTGTCATTCGCAGTATCTGCCTGAAATCCGTTGTTCTCGACTATAGTTCAAATAGAGCAAGTGGAGAGGCACTTTAATTTAGATCCCACCACACCTAACTACATATACTTAGGGACGCTAAATTAGGCGTGAATCAACGTTAACTTAGTGATGAACGGAAACGTATGAGGATTATATGTTAGGTTCGAGCAAATCATAGTATTTATTCAGGTTTGTGACGGTATTTCGTTTTAGTCCAATAATAATCTATTGTGCAGTATTGCTACTTAGTTTTTTGAGCCAAGTAACTTAACTGCTTCCATATGTGGGTAGTGTATATCTTATCTCGGGTTCAGCAAACTGTAATGCTGGTTAACGCGCCAATGCCCTATAAGAAGCCTAACCTTTCACTCAGGTTAGAGAACAACTTGCGACGCCTGACGGTTTCAAAGGATGTTGAGATGTTGATGTTCTGAACCAGTGCCACTATATATATATGCTAAAACACACATTACCCATGCCAGATATCAGACCTATTTCGATCAAGATTCCTTATTACATCGAAATTTATGTCATTAGTTTTCTGCCCTTGTAAAAGGCTCAGAGGAGACAAAGGCATGGTACACTTTCTGTGTGAGTGAGTTAGTTTAGCATTGCACACGGAGGGAAACAATGATATTAAAAACACTGTGACTCAGCTTCACACATCAAGGCTGAATGATCTGAGTACGGGCCAGTTCACAGACCAGGTGAGTATTTCGTATACATGTGTGGGTGTGGGTGGGTTCAAAGATGAGGTATCGTCCGAACACGTGCTATATATTTATGCTAAAACACACATTACCCATGCCAGATATCAGACCTATTTCGATCAAGATTCCTTATTACATCGAAATTTATGTCATTAGTTTTATGCCCTTGTAAAAGGCTCAGAGGAGACAAAGGCATGGTACACTTTCTGTGTGAGTGAGTTAGTTTAGCATTGCACACGGAGGGAAACAATGATATTAAAAACACTGTGACTCAGCTTCACACATCAAGGCTGAATGATCTGAGTACGGGCCAGTTCACAGACCAGGTGAGTATTTCGTATATATGTGTGGGTGTGTGGTGTGGTTCAAATGAGGGGTATCGTCCCCAACACGGTTAGACATCAAGAATAACTCACTATTTTTAATTTTCTAAACCTCATAGGCAGATATTTTCATATTTAACTGATTGGAAAATTAGACGTCTGCCCAACTGCACATATAGTAGGTACATCCCTGATTTAGATCTAGGTGAAACACCTGCATGCAAAACGTAGAATAGAATAATTAGGATGTTTCTGGTCCTCTGGTTTTCACAATGTATACCCATCCTCTTGGGATCATTGTGCAGCGATATGGGGTTAAATATCACTTGTATGCTGATGACACACAGCTGTATATATCACTGGATCCTGACAATGAGTTAAATTTCTCCTCTTCCTTGAAGAAATTTTATAACATTATATTGCTGATATTAGGCTACGGATGACTCAAACTCTTCTAAGATTAAATGATAATAAAACAAATATTTGGCATCACCACATTGTGTTAAATCCCTAAAGACACCAGCATTACAGATGGGTGCATCTTCGATTATCCCTAATGGATCAGTAAAATATCTAGGGGTTATTTTTGACCAATGCATTAATATGTATGAACATGCCACATCAGTATGCCGAGCTGCCTTATATCATCTTAAGAACATCCACTGTTTAAAAAAGCATTCTTGACAAGAATCACTTGTAACTGTGGTTCATGCCTTTGTTACATCTCGTATAGACTATTGTAACTCCCTGTTATATGGCATATCTGATTATCAGCCGCCTTCAGTGAATTCAGAATAGTACAGCTCGCATAATGACAAATACTGGAAAATATGATCATATCATTCCAATTCTTTAAAAACTACACCGGCTATCTGTTAGACAGCATATCTATTTCAAGATTTTATTAATAACTTATAAATCTATTAATGATATGACGCCAGAATACCTGTGTAAACTAATGTCCATTAGAAAGTCATCCCGAAAACTCAGGTCATCCAGTCAGATACTGTTGCAGGTGCCAATGACTCGGCTCAAGTCATATGGTGATTGAGCGTTTAGTGTTGGAGCCCCCACTTTGTGGAATAAGTAGCCGGCAGAAATTAGAAATGCGTCGTCTCTTGAAAATTTAAAATCCGTTCTAAAAACACACCTGTTCATGGTCGCTTACAGAGATAAATAATAATTATCTTTTAATCTCTTATATGATTTTTACAGACATATTATTTGGGGTATTATTATATTACATGTTATTTGTACAGCGCCTTTGAGTGGCTCCTGCTAGTAAGGGTGCTTTATTAAATATACATTATTATTATTGTTATTATTATTATTATTATTATTATTATTATTATTATTATTATTATTATTACCACTACATAAATCATATTCAATCGCAGGATATGTGACCTGTTGGTCTTCAAAATCAACGCCAGCAGCTGCTGTCACGAGATGAAACTTGACATAGGCCTGGCAAAAAGGAGTCAGGAAGGCAGCCAGCGAGGCGAATGCTAACCTTGTAGCAGCGAGAGCTGAAGAACAGAAGAGGACGCATCTATGCTGTCACTGAAGAGAGTAGAAGAAGCGTCACAACTATTTTCAGCTAAAATAATTTCAACGCCACAACTATGTGTGAGCGTTGGGGTTGGATTTCACTTTCATACAGGTAATAGCTGTGCACTGGTAGTTCCTAGCTTATTATACCACCGATGAAAACTTCCACAATACACCAATCAAAGATATAAAAAAAAACTTGCAATAGACAAAGGAGAAGAGTTCCAAATAACTTGCAGTCAACAAAATATGAACATTTAGGCAAGTTACGTATTATGCAATAATTTCACCATTTTTACCTAAATAAGGAATTCCAATGCTTTAAGCTCTCTTACAATAACTACTAGAATAGGCCAAACATACTGACTAATTAAACAAACTATAACAAATTCACCAAACACACATATTTACATCCATTAGTAAAGTTCACCAAAAGCAATTTATAATGTACCATTACATACTGACATTTTACAATAAACTTGGGCACATTAAATATGGTTATTACAAATAGTAAAACTTCACGCTAGATGCAATATCCAATGACGTACAGCGTAACCATGGCATCTGAGATTCAAAATCACTTTCAAATTATGACACATTAAAATAACTGATCCAAATTACTGACCATATCATCCAAACTGTCTAAAGTATCTGGATCAAATACACCGAATCACCACACTGTGGGCTGCACAAATGATCCTAACACATGTAACAAAACACTATTATAAGAAAGAACCTAACTGGCAGAGTACAGTTCACATAAAATTTTGCTAATATTCCTTTTATTTATATAGTACAACATATATTGTGAACATCCATCAACTCCAAACAGGAAATATGGCAGGCTATTTACTTTTAATACAGAATATTACTATGCTTCTGATCTATTTCACAATCAATGACCCCGCTATGGAAGCTTCACGTGCATTATTACCCCTAATTGGCACAACAAAAGATTATAAATATGCGGTGCTGCCTCCTTGCGGTTAACATGGTAGATTACCAGCAAATTTAACAGTATCGTTCATACAGCGCAAAAATGAATAGATCCAAAAAATTGAAGACAAGCGATTATTGTGCGGCCCATCATTCCTACAACAGTCGAGGAAAATGTCCAAGACTATCATTTTCAAATTTACAAGGGAGAAAAAGAGGTAGGTAACATGTCAAATCTTCCAAGTTTCTCTCCCTTTTAAGCGTTTGTGTGTATCATCCTGTTGTTAAGGTATTCTGTAAGTCACTTTGTGGGTAGTTCCTGGTAACTAATCCGTTCCCTCTTGATCCCTTTGTCAGCAGTTGGTAGTGGTTCAGTTCTTCTCACAACAGGCCTACACTTCTTGCACCTGAATGCAGATTTTTCAGCAATACATTTTAAAGATTATTTGCATGTCCTCCTTGTTTTAACAAGAGATGACAAAATAGTTCTAGTATGTTGAAGCCTGGGAAGGACGGTTAAAGGATGAGGCACAGCAAGTAATGGAGATTGAACTGATGGAGTGGACAGGCGTATGGTAGACAGATGCAGCACAGCAAGCACTGCATTTGATGGAATAGATTCAAATTGACTTGATGTTGAAGGATGAGGCACATCTGGAGTTGATGGGGGCATGCCAGCACAAGATTTCTGCATGGGGGTCCTATAAACTTTGACAAAATCCTCCTTACGATCCTCCTTGAATGTTTAAACTCCACAGGATCAGTTAGTTTTCTGTAATTTTCCAAGGACGACAAGACTTATTAATGTGGATCAGGAGCACCAGGTATTGTTTTCAGTAACTTGTGCACTAAACCAACATGTCTATAATTTCTGATCAAAAGGTGAAAATATGTCCCTTCTTTAAATCCTGAACACCCGATGACAGTAAGCTGTAGTACTCATTGAGGTGAAGTGCTGCTTTCCTAGAAGTTGGAGGTGGACTATCAAACAGCCGACAGTTCCTTTTCTTGGGAAGCACTTCAGTCACAGGACCTGAAAAACAAAGACAAGAAGTTAGACAAACCTGCAATTAGCTTGAAAATCAATTGAAATCCTACTTCAAGAATATTAATACCAGTAGTCATTAAGTAGGATAGAAATAGATTTAAAGCAAACTTCCCAGACTTAGGCTCAATGAAATAAAGTTACTTCTCATGGCTGTATCTCCTTGATTTTGGGATTGGTGAAGTTCAGTACATATATTCAGTACAGCCTCTATGTTGGAGTGATTGAGAAAGCTTCTCCCCACCACTCATAGGGTCAAAGCTATAATATGTGATCAGGAGTCAAATAATCAGTCAATGGTCACAAAACTAGGAGCATCTGTTAGCAAGCCATATTTTATGCACAATAATAATCGCATCATTGTCTTCTATGATCCACCACATGTATTAAAGAATATACACAAAACTCTTAAAAAGTCAGATTTCAAAGTTGGAGAGAACAATGTGCTGTGGCAACAAATTGTTTTATTTTACTGTAGCGATCAGGGAGGGTGAAAGGGGGGGGGGGCACAGAGGTTACCCTGGTGCTACACAATTCCATATTGCCTTCTGACAGATCATGGTCGTATTTTGTACATTAGTGATTTGTCTAACTGTCAGCAGGATATCGATAAATTTCTATTTATTTCTTCCAAGATACCTGATGCCATCAGATGTCTCATAGTTATTTTTTCCCTCAAACTCTGCTTAGAGTAGAGGTAGACACTATCATCATTTATACAGCGGGATACGTTTCTCGCAAAATAAAAAAAAATGGTGTTTAGTAAATGTGCTGCAGGCTTAGTTGGTCTTTTAAATAAATTAAACTCTTCCCATGTGTTTATTGCTGCTAAGTAGTATCAAGATCTTCCTACTGGTGGTCTTGTTGTACCCAGTTCAGATTTAACGGAAATGTGTGTACATTGAAAGAAGCAGAATTCCGTAATAATATTGAAAAGATCCTCCACATGAGTAAAGTTAGATCTATACTAGTGACACTTATACTGTCAAAGATACAAGGAAAGTTAGAATGTGATTCTTGTAAAACATTACAGTTTGTTGTACACTTGTATATTAATATCCATCTACACCATGTTTTACGTGTGAATAGTAGATAATTCAATAGTTGCACGTGTAAAAAGAACCGTAACATTTTGAAATTAAGGCATTGTTTATTGATCTGTGTCATTAATTATTATTTCTTCTGTCTTTATGTACACCTGTAAAAGCTTGTAATTATTACTTTTAAATTCAAAATACATATCCTGGACTTGTATAATATCAGTAAATAATATAAAGCAGAACATATCATTTATTGAATATTTAAGGATTACATTCACAGCTTTCTAGTTGTGGCTCTTGTATATGATGTGTGTTATTTCCATTTCATATTACATTCATGTCATGTGCACCGATTTAACTCACAGCCTTGTTTTATTTCCAGAATATATTTGCGCTCATTGCCCAATATATTTTTAGCTTGATGATTATGTGAAAGAAACATAACATGGTGTCTGAAATACATGATCAGTAATAATAATGGTCATATACACACATAGGTATCACGACACATCATAACGTACCTTGGATCGTAAAAAAAATAATGCAAAAACTACACTGTGACTAGGCCTACTTATTACACTTTTCTACTGCACCAAATGAGTGGCAAATCCAACTTTCTAATTCAGTTATAGTCCCAGCCCACTCATTCTCTATGCTATATTTATTTAACGTTTATCCTTCAATATATCCAGTTAGACTGTCTAATGCCTGTTTAAAGCCGAC
Organism: Paralvinella palmiformis; assembly: GCA_025642065.1. NCBI lineage: Eukaryota > Metazoa > Annelida > Polychaeta > Terebellida > Alvinellidae > Paralvinella > Paralvinella palmiformis. Next base: position 371,203 of record JAODUP010000147.1, on the reverse strand, counting down.
TTCTTTTGTGAAAGTCCATTCGAAGATAAGTAATAATCTACCATGTTTTCCGCAAGGCGGCGCTGCTAAGAGTTTTGTTTTGTTTTGTTGTTCGGGGAGAATCCCCAGGCTGTCGCTTAATCAGCACAGCCTCTATGTTCAGGGTTGAATTCCTCCCCTACAATAGTCGGATAGATTTAAAAGCCGAAATACCCTAGGGTTCATGTCCTCATTTTAACGTCCCCCTTTATTTGAAATAATTCAGTGGAGACTAAGAGTTTATTTCACACAATGCCATAAGCTATCGCCCGCTATCCCGTCTTATTCTATATGGTCTTTGGCGCAACCCTAATCACGGCGTTCACAACTAGAAACAGCACGTACCAACCTAGTCATCGTGTAATCTTCAAATATGTATAAATACAGGGTATATAATGCACACCTGGGGTGGGTCACCACACACCCTGCTTACGTATGTGCATCATAGAATATATAAAGCATGTTATGCTCAACACCCAGCTTTTGGGAAAATACGAAACACTTTTATTACAGCTCAGTCAAATTATTATAGACTATTTTTATTTGACCAATATTTTTATTTGACCAAGCTATTTCTTACTATTTACACTTTGTATAGTAGAGAGATCACTTACCAGACATCTACCAGCTTACAGTGTGAGAAAGGTTTCACGTTATGACATTTCGTAAATCAAATATTGCAACATGGTTCTTATGATAATCGAGCATGTGCAAAATAACCAAAATCTAGTACGATTTTCTCCCGCTCCCCACAACGTGAATTAATTATATTTTGCGGTCCTGTACAAAATCCGTTATTCAGATTTGAAATAATCTTCCGTTTGCATGAGTAACCAAAAACAGTTCGCATCGATGTTGAGCATGGTGTCACTCTGCCCGAAGTCACATTGTGGAGTTGTAGACTTTATTTCTTTCTTTAAGCCTGTAAAGAAACACCGAAAACAAAGACTACATCTGTTAATGAATAGACCAAAGAATCTGCATTTATTGATAAAAGCAGAAAAGGTGACTTTCATGTAATTTATACATTATGCCGTTGTGATGTGGATTTTTGCGGCATGGAAAAAATTCAGTTGAACGGCACGCTGCCAAAGATAAACATAGGTTTAACACTCGTATTGTTGGTACATCATCACCGTTATAATTTTCTACCGTGACCGATCATTTCAAGATAACAAAATAATGGCTGTGGAACTGTGTAAAGTTTACCATATTGTGAAGCATCATCAGTCACACAGAAGTATTGATTGTCAAGTAAAAGATGACAAAGAAATATGTAGTGACTCATCGATAATGAAAGGTGTAACATGTGGGAAAACTAAAGCTAAAGCTCTGTGTGAAAATATTATGGTACAACACATGTGAAATGCATCAAAGAACATGGTTTGCAGGTTTGAAGTGTTTTCCAATAGTTTTGAGATATCATGATTTTGAGAAGAGAGTGCAGCATGTGTTACTTAAATTTTACAGTGATGAGTAACCAATGGGGCTATAATAAATTAGCTACCTCATAAATTAGAGACACTAACTTTGGGTAGGAATATCTTGTCTGCATACACTGCTAACAATGCAAGTGTAAACTATGGAAAACACAACAGTCTTTATCCGAATCTGAAAAGAGCTCAAAATAACGTGATTGCTGGAAATCGTTTGGCCCATATTGTGTAAAATGGAACAAACGTTGCTACAAGGAAAATGGAAATTGATGTTGAAAATATTGTGCTCTAAGTGTATAATGATTTCCGCATCTCAGCAAAAAGAACCGCAAAGTTGAAGGAATTCAGTGAATTTGTTGATGTTGATAGTTGCAGCCTGTTGCAGCATGTTGTGATGAGATACATTTCCCTTTTGCCATAAATTGACAGAATACATAAGTGTTGGGAAGTCCTAAAATGTTACTTCCATCTTACCCAGATGTGTCTAAGAAATGTGAAACAGACCTCATTGTTTTCTATGAAAGAGCCATAAAATACTAAAGTGACAGGAATGATTTTTCTAAAGGCAGCTTTCATAACAAATTATCAAAATTGTGCCTGGGAAGTGCCATAGCGCTTAGAGAATTGTGTGATGCAGCCAAGGCCTGTAGCCTTCAAGATATTATTATGAATGAATTACATGAAGAGTCTGGGATTATGCAGGCAATTGTCAGCATTCCTGATGTAGTAGACAGCCAGATTGAGGAACGCTGTCTCAAGATGTTTAGTAAATCTGATGTCCCTTACAGAAACCTGCAGAAGGTATATGCTCTATTCCATGCTGCATTACTTACAAAGAATGAGGTTTTCTCAATGATGACCCCAGGTTAGAGAAGCGAGAGAAACCGTCTGCAAGTGGACTAAGTCAAAGCAGACTTCCAAATATGTAACAATTTATCAGAAGACTGCCCAGCCATGTACCAAATATTCCTGGCCAACAGAAAACTCTTGGAAATGGTAAGCAAAGGTAAGAAGAAAAAAAACAATTTGACATCCATGGTAAGTAGGCTACTTCTTTAGTTTCTGAAGTAACTTAATTTTGTTAGTACAGTCTGTGCTTTTTAGTAAAAGTAAAAATGAATATTCATTTCTTCCATTTCTTCCAATTCTTTATTTTCACTAAACGAATGCATATATATATAACCTATGCAGTGGGTTAAAAAAATATGTTAAGAAAAATAAAACAAAATAACATTCATCACATTATAGTGATATCTGACAAATAACTTCATATATGTCAACTTATCATTAAAACATATTTGATTTAGGCTAAATCTTTACGCTTAAGACTTTAGTAATTAATTTGTTAAGTACTATAATTGGATAATTAATCTAGTTTGCTATTATAAACTAAAAAGTAAAAGCCAGCATCATGCTGAAACCACATTCAAACCCAATCTTTCACAAACCTAGATCGGTGCCTTATGCACTCAAGGACAAAGTGGAGCAAGCGTTGTGTCGACTTGGAGTAATGGTGTCATTGTAAAGGTTAAATGAAGCAAGTGGGCAGCCTCGATTGTGGTTGTGCCAAAGGCAAATGGATCAATCAGAATATGTGGAGATTATAAAGTCACCATAAATAAAGTCGTGAGGATACATGCTATCCGTTACCAACAGCTGCGGACTTTTTTTGCCAGGTTAGCAAGAGGTAAGGTGTTTACTAGGCTTGATTTGTCAAATGTTTATCAGCAGCCAGAGTTATCTGAGGAATCAAAGGAATACCTCACTGCGAACACCCATAAAGGACTTTTCCAGTACCAGCGCCTTGCATATGGCATATCGACAGCACCGTCGATCTTTCAGAATGTTATGGATCAAGTACTTAGTGGATTGGATCATGTTACGTGCTATCTTGATGATATCTTGATTGCATCATCTAATCAGGAGAAACATGAAACAATTCTTGAAGAGGTCTTACAGAGGCTAGACCGTGATAACATTCGTGTCAATACTTCCAAATGTAGCTCCATGGAAGCTAGTATAGAGTACTTAGGCCATAAAGTAGATTCAGATGGACTGCATCCCACAAAGGAGAAAATAGCATCTATTTTGGAATCCGAAACCTAACAATGTGGAGGAACTTCGTATGTTCCTAGGTTTAGTAAACTATTATGGCAAGTTTATGCCTAACCTGTCTACTAAGTTAGCCTCTGTGTATTTCTTGTTAGGAAAGAATGTTCAATGGAAGTGGACGCCTGAGTGTGAGAAGGCTTTCAAGACTGTAAGAAATGTCTGACAAGTGACAGTCTACTTGTACATTATGATGTAAAAAGCCATTGCATCTAGCATGTGATGCATCTCCCTATGGAGTTGGATGTGTAATTTCGCATACCATGCTGAATCGCGATGAACGACCTATAGCCTTTGCATCACGTACATTAACACCTATAGAGAAAAACCATGCGCAGATAGAGAGAGAAGCTCTAGGAATCATCTATGGTATTCACTGGTTCGATAAATACTTGTATGGAAGGGAATTTAATCTAATAACGGATCACAAACCTCTCACTCCCATATTTGGTCCTAAAACGGGTATACCAGTATTATCAGCTCTGAGGTTACAGAGATGGGCATTGATACTGATGGCCTATCAATACTCTCTATACTGTATAGGAGATCGGAAGATTACATAAATGCTGATGTGTTATCGCGTTTCCCAGTAGCAGTGTCTACTTTAGCAACAGAGTTACGGGTGAATTATTTTACCTATACCAACGATTTACCCATTACTGCTCAACAGATCAGTGAAGAAACGCGGAAAGACAGAGTGCTCTCAACTGTGTTAAATCATGTGCTAATTGGATCATCAACTTTATTTAGATTTGCCCAGAAATTATATATATATATATATATATATATATATATATATATATATAATATATATATATATATACATAAAATATATAATAAATATACATAAAAGAGGATTTAGTTTAGTATTTTATAGCCTCCCAACACGCAACAGCCATCCCGATCCACCACCACCTTTATTTACAACGTACAGTAAAGTCCAAAATACCAAGCCACTTCAGAAAGTTTGTAATTTGGTATTTCAGTTCTCCCTTTAGCAAATTGTACTATTAAATAAACATTTGTTTACAATAAATTTATGAGAATTTGCTTTTGTTTTGGAAGAAAGGCAAATTCTCATAAATTTGTTTTCACATATTGGCATCAGTTTAATTGTATATCGAAATAATTGGTTTAATGCAGTCTGGTATTCCGCTCAATGGAAAAATATTGTACTTATTTGGGCAGTTCTTATTTGACATTTTATTATATATTGAGGCTTGGAAAAAATAGATACAGAATGATTAAGATAACATGTTCATTAGGTCGATTTAAGGGCTTGCTTGAATCTTTGCCAGTTGATCTGTTGCTGCTAACGTGTTTTTTGTTCAAATAAATAATATCACTGACTTTAAATGTATAAACCTAATGAATATTTTATAATTTTATAAGCCGTCTTTATTTGACTAAATAGATCATTTATGAACCTTATCCAACATATTTATTTTACATATATAACTGTATCAGACAAATGTAAACGCTGTTTATTACTTATTTTTGTATTTATTTCTCTAGTTTAATTTTAATCACTTTCCTCGTCAGCTATCGCACAAGATTTTGTTAATATGACCACTGTACGTTTTGTTCCGGGATTAGTAATCTAAGAGCTGATGTTAAACATTTTATTTTATAGTTCCAAACTATTAGTGACAATCTATATAAAGTATACATAAGATAAAAAGATTATTTCAGTTCTGAACCACTCTAATATATATATATATATATATATATATATATATATATATAAAACCAGAATTTCATTTACGGTTTACTCAACAACTATGAAATGATAAGAAAAATATAGGACCTAAACACTGTTATCATGTATACGATAATTATTTGCCATTCTGGATCAAATGGTTTTCCCTCTAAAGTTCAAAGTCATAGTATACAATAAAATGGTGCTACAAGTATCTAGGTTATCAAACACAGGCTTATAGCCTATAAACAAAGTGATCAATATTGGAAGAGTTCAATTTACAGCTCTTCTTTACTATACTTATCAAATAATATTATGGGTGAGATATTGGCATGCAACCGACGTTGGGCCACCAGCTGAGATTAACGAGTTAATTAAAACCTTTAATACTAAATGTCTTCAATAGTACTATAATCATAATTTTCTCATTTGAAACCATTATGAAAATATTACTTCTCTGTTCGTTTTGAAAACCTCATGGTGATGTCTCAAATTCCAAAGTTAGCTATACCAGTGTAAGCCAGGAACTCGCTGTCTCGGCCATATTGTCCTGGTTGTGACCATTGCCAAGGCTAACTAAAAACATTATCCTTCACCATTGTATTATCTTAATATAACAAACATTTATTTCTAATAACAGCCATTAACATGTATTAGTACTTACCCTATTCTAGACAGTGATCAAATTCATGACAGGCTTGTCCAATTGCTAAAAGAAAACTCACTATAAAGTCACTACGCATGCTAGATTCTAAATACCATATGAAAGTGTGCAGATTATAAGCTATATTTAGACAGTCCATATATCAATTAACCATTCTATATAACGTTGCGCACAGAAGAACACGACGATGTGTGAAGATGATGGTGGAAATAAGAAGGAACTAAGATTTATAAGCCGAGGTCAGTTTTATATAATATGCTACATATGTGTGTCCCCGTTATTTATCCCTTGAGTTTCATCTAACCATAGACCCATATTGGATTTGTTAATCCTAGTTTACGCCGAAACAGTGAATAATCGACTGCTTTTTAAGCCATAAGGAAAAGGAAACGAAATGCGACCACGATGCATTTTAAACACGTACTTCCTATGATATCACAATATTATATTCTATCTCTTATACACGATGCAATCCGAAGATGACCAATAAGGACAAATAGAGCCAACTGCTAAGTCTATGAGTTGTTTGATGTTAGTAATCTCAAATATTCGCTATGTTCAGAATGTTCCAATCATTCCTGGAACTAATGTGTTGGAGATATTGATGTAAACCGTTCGGCAGGAACATGGTATTTGGTTTGGATAAACAATACGACCTGAGGTATCATATTATATATTCCGCTATACCAAACAAAACATGCATAAACCGAAGAAGACAAAATACCGAGTAGGAATTATCAAATATGCTCTACCTGAGAGAGGCCTCATCCCCAAAGACAACAAATAGCTGATCCTCCATATTCATGCGTCTGATGCCAGTACTGCCTGATGGAGTAAATGTTACCACAACTCGTGTCCTACTAAACGATAGACTTCATCCTGCACTTGTGTAGATATGTAATTTTATCTACTGGATCTATTGTGATCGACCTTGAAAGTATTCTGTGTCAAATACAGTCACGTGAACTAGAAACAGAAATGGATTTTCCGGAGGGTAGAATATCAGTCAACCATTATGGACCCCACTCTGGAATCCAGACTTGGGGTAATCGTAATCGGTCATCGATTGTAATCGATTACATGATATCTAGTAATTGTAATCGATTTTCCAGATGCATTGTAATCGTAATCGATTACATTGTAAATGTAATCGTAATCAGCGATTACTTTCACGATTACACAAGATTTGTCATGTTATATCATGCCAAAAATAGAACTGATTTACCCATTGACGGACTGCACATATTTATGCACATGATGATTGTCAGAGTCTGGATCAGTTAAATTCTTACATCCGAAGAGAAACTGACCGATCAACAGCTGATATCGTAATATGCATATGTTTATCCTTCCAACAACGTGGATATGGACTTATTGGGTTAGTTAAACATACAGTTATACTCAATAACTAGATCCATTTTAAGCAACGTCGTCAACGCAGGATTCCGCCAGCGATATACTCAGAAGTTTGAAATCACCTGATACAACCTCATAACGCTTCAATCTTCAGAAAAAGCGAAAAGACCATGGGCTTCAAATATTTGTACGTGAGAAGGACAAAAACTTACAACTATATGTTTATTAGCACCAACTGAACGCGCGTACCATGAAATATGTATATTCACTGCCTAGGATCCAAGACGCTCTGGATAACCTTGGTGATAATACATTTTTTTGGCGCTGTAAATATGAAAAGTGGCTATAATAAAGTCGGACTTGCAACGATTACTATAGGCCCACTTAGATGTTCCGAGTACAATCAAATACCGTTTGGATTATATAACGTCCCAGAGAGCTGCCAGTGACTTATCGATGAGTGTCTGGAGGGAATCCGTAATGGTGAAGAGCAGTTCTGTGAAATCTACCTCGATGATGTAACAATATCATTCAGATCATTTGATGAGCACTTAGATCACTTGAGGCGAGATTCCACGGGGATAGAGTGAAACTGTCACCAAAGAAATGTAGTTTGTTCCAGGACAATGTTTGCTATGTTGGACAACGGCATTAAAGCCAATCAAGCAAGACAATTTGATAAGATCCTAAATTGGCCATCACCTCGCAGATTTGTCTAAGAATTTGATAAAATTTGTTAACCTAATTATCAGTAATTTATTAACTATTAGGGCATATTTTGTTTCAGCTCCTTCCTATTTCCAGCCATCATCTTCACACATCATCGTATTCTTCTGTGTGCAAGTACACATGTCTTTTAATCCTCGGTCCAAGCCAATCACAATAAAGCAAAGCTAACGCCATGTATCAACTGCAATGGTCTAGGCCGCTGGCCATGTGGTCACTGGTCTTCAACCATTTGCTCATGGTCTTCCCAGGTTACAACACCGCATCACCTCTCAATGCAAGCCAAGTTGTCACTTGGAAATGGCAAACGTAGTAGCTACAGTGAAGTTGAGTGATCCGGATTGAATGCACAAGACAGTCGTGGTGTATTGTGATTACCTTACAGCGATCTCTGTCCAAACTATAGGTCACGGTTGTGATCCCTTTCTGTTTAGCTGTGCATATGAAATGTGGCTTATGTCAGCACTGGGTCAGTTCAAAGTTATCCTCACACACAAACCAGTTAACGAACTGGTTATTGCCGATGCACTTAGTCGTCGACAACTGAACCCCAATCTTCAGGGAAAATGCTCCACGTTGGACACGATTAATAGATGACGTACCACCGATAGTATGTTCCATATAGAGAGTGGCATGTAACTAGTGCGGATAGTCATGTCCTAGAAATAACAATGAGTATAAAGAAGCGGCATGTATTTCGGCTGGGAACTAACACCAATTACAGACATTAATTTGATGATTTTTTGCATTATACACGACTTATGCTACGTGGACGAGGACCTACGCAGAGTTTCTCTTCGTGCCATAAGGGCTATCCAGAAATAATTATATGGGGGTGGCGTGAGGCACTTTTTGTTACCGCCATCACCCACCATTTAATTTTGTTCCTAGACCCACCACCCAAATTTATTAATTTTTAATTTACACCCAACCACCCATTATTTAAAATGTAGCTCGGACTAATTTTTCCCGTTAAATATGGCATCTGTATATGAAATGCTTCCGTTTTATCAAGTCATCTCATTTTGTAGGCCATGTACAAAGTTAGTTATAATAAAAAAATCAGATTAATACATTTTATGCAAGTTTACTAATAAATATCTTTTATTTGCATGATCTGTTAGCTTTCTAGAAGTATGCATTTGTGATAGTATTCATCCTAAATTGTGTTTTAGACAGTGATTTGTTGTATGCCTTTCGACATTGGGCATATAGTATCCCCCGGATAAATTATGATAGTACGCAGCATCAAAAATCGGTTTACCAGGTCTGAATAGGCAAATCACTGTGGTCTTGATGTCATTAGATTCAGACATATCTGAGGAATAAAATTAATCTTGGAGGATACAAGATCTTTTTTACAGCAGACTTCACTGTGGACAACAAAACAATAATTTTGTGTTCACACGATAATAATTCATCACGTAGATGCAGTTAATCCCGGGATCTTAAATTCTTAGGAAGTTATATAAAAGTCTGCGTTCATTCCACCAGTGTATACTTAATTAAAGGAGTGTTCACAGTGGGAAGTCTCAAATTATACAAAAATTATTTCATAGATTTTATCAATCCATTCCCTAGCCATAACATACCACAAACATGTATAGCACACACGTCAGATGTCAATACCGTTCACGATGATATTGACAAAATTAAAAGTTTTTCGCCGTCACATTATCTCCGATGAGATTCATTTCTTCTTGATTCTACATAAAATATACACGGTATTCAATTTCCTGACACCAACCTACCACCAGGGTTGGGGCGATTATAGGACAAAGGTAATCGATTACGATTACAATTACTTGAGAATACCACGATTATGATTACGAGTGCATTCATTTTGACTGTAATCGATTACGATTATGATTACGATTACATTGTAAAGTAATCATGATTACAATCATGATTACAATGTATATAACACAGTTACATGTATAATACCGATATAAATAAGCCACATTGTTTACATGTTGCACTTTCTGGTATGTTTATAGAGAAAACTGAGATTAGTGCAAACAATATCAATGGAATTGTTTGAATATATATTTAGTAACGAAATGCATCATGTGTGACGTGACTATAGGCAGGTAAGGTCTATATAATAAGTAGGATAATTAGAATATAGTCAAACCCCCAACTTCAATCCCCACTGTAACTTGATCACCTCTGTAAATGGAGCACTTTTCACAGTCTTAAATTATTGCTATGCTTCTAATTATATTGTTCTTCTATAACATGACCACCTCCCAACTCCGTACTTCGACCTTTGATCTCCGTCTAATGCCCACGTTTGTCATCCCGTATGTCGATCTAGGGCCAAGATATAGCCTTGTTTAGCTTCACTATCGCATGCGTTAATTTAATTGGTTGCTTATCATCCGACTACTGGCCAATCAGGATCGTTTGGAGTTGGAGTTTAAACGACGGCGTAAGAAAGAAATCATGCCACGATTGTTGGCTGTGTGACTATCTTGGGCTTAACCGTGTGAAAACAACACGAGTTAATTTGAAATGTTTATATGACTTGTGTCCAGGTGAGCAACTGTCTAGTAAGCAACTGTCCTACACCGGGCCCGTTGGAAATAGTATCGATGGAATATCTCATATTAGAAATGGCTAAAGTTGGGTGGTTATCAGCTTATTTCATAAACCACCTCACCAAGTACACTGTTGGTAAATAGCTAAGACCACCGCAGATCCCACGTTTAAAGAGTTTATTGTGCAACGCACAATGATTAAGGAGATAAGATCGTGGTCATACAGATCAACACTGCTATATGTGTTAGTGTCACCTGATCCTGCTAAGAAACATGACTGGAAGTTATTGCCACTAAATTGTACTAAATACCACAATACCAGATACTCACTTTAATTCCCTATGTTCGATCTGTGTTAGATCTGGTATTTGGGCTTGTTATAAAACTGAGGGGAAATCTGCGTAGAGCCTATAAACTAGCATCGTCTAAAAGTGCCGTCTAAAGGTGCCGTAGTAGATGCCAGATGGAACTAGCGACCGAATTCTCGTAAATATTGTGGCTTACGAGGGTAAACACAATATCGATGATCGATATTCTCGTATATCAAATGCCGTACAGCAAGAAGATGGGACTGGGTCAAATCTGCTGCTCCCAATAATCTTTTCCCGATTGATCCATCGAAATTATCATATTTAGTTAAACCAGAGAGCTTAAATAAATAGTCTTTGGTTAAACCTAGGAGAAGAAACAGGGCTAAAACTGTTGATGTTCCACGTAGTGTTTCGGGGGTTATCAAGAATTCTGACGAAATGAATAGCTATCGATCTGTATTAATAAAAGCGAATATGTGTTTGTTGTCTGCGTGTTCGCAAAAAATTAATCAATTCGAAATTATGCTTTCTTATAGTTATTTACATATGATCCCGTAAGACATTGAATGTAGGCAGTAAATAGAATGATCAACGAACTATCCTTAAGGTGAAGGCCAATCGGTATCGCCTGGCGGGTAAATATCGGATATGGTAACGGTTTGATGGGCCCTTATTTGTATTGTTGCCAGTAGACCTAGTTGGTAAAACTGTAAATGAAATAATAGCATCATTAAAATATAATTTGGCTTTCTCGCCACAGGTTCCGTTCTTCAGCGAAACAAAAAATAGCTTAGCTACTTATTGGTTTGGCCTATTTACCATCCTTAAATGATAAAATATTTTGTTGGTGATTTCAAGTTATTGGCATTTGTCAAATGTATTTTGTGAAGTGATATGGTGGGAGTCGTGTGAACGCGAAGCCATTTAATTGAAATTTTAATATTTATTATTAGGCTACTTAATGCGGGGCTCACTTTAGTAACAAATTTGGCTGAGTAAAAGTTGCTAAAAAGGCAAAATTTCCTTCATCAAATAAGATTCTTTTTATAGAATTTTTCAACTGTCTAAGTTGGTAAATATATTGTTCTATAATGTAAGTGTGAGTTAGTTTGACAGCTGGTTTTGATATGAATTCATCAGTTTATAATAGTACATGACACTCTGTTGTGTATAGTAGTAATAGTACCGATATTATACCCATTTATAACAGTAAAATTGTGTAATGTAAATTATTTATTAAAATCTTACAGATTATATGTCATTCTGCATTAACAAATTGCACAAAATTCCTTTTTTTTTCGTTTTTAATCTTTGGACACATATACTGAGAGCTGTCCGGTTTCATTAAATCATGCAAATATGGACAAATCATAAACTATTCTACCATACAAAGATATTCATATAAACCTGATAAAGTCCAATGAATGAACCAGTGTCAATTTAAGAAAAATATATAGGATCAAATTAAAAAAAACTAAAAATATTATATAGATATATTTATTTTAAGAGGTTGAATTACTTTCCCCACGACCCCATCTTTGAATATTTGTCTGATGCCACTGTAAACATTAAAAGCCTATATCTATAGATCCAGATCTACCCAATTGTTGTTTTTAAATATCAGTCAATATTGAAGCCCTTGCATTTGCTTTAGAGTTAGACCCTTTGTCTAATCCCTCTCCCAGACCCGCCCTTCTACATGGATTCATGCATTAATTTATGGGGGAAACTGCCCAACATCCACATCTCCACAATACAGAAATTGATCCAGAAATTATACTTATTATGCTGATGACAGACATGTGCAAGGTTACATACATGTGTAATAACAGGATTATATAATATTATACCTTTCCACATCATGGGTTAATTTGTCTAAAATACCCATCATTGAACAGTAGGCTTGGCATCTAAATTGATATTACTCACCACATGGCTTTTCTTTTCAGTAATGCTGAGATTATAAGCCAATGACAGTCATTCTTTTGTTAGTCCCCATTATAAACATCCATTTTCACATTTAATTGTGATTGGTTTATTCAGCTGAACCTTCCCATGCGAATGTTTAAATGTTAACTTCACGTGTAATGCTGTATCAATAGTTACATGTATAAAAATCGGAAGGAAAAAGATTTGGTGAATAAAATCTAAAGTTTGCTGAATTTTAGCATTAGCTGTCTGAGATGTTGCCACCAAAAGGCTTTTGTACAATTAGCTAAAGGGCCCATTTTCTCTTTCACAAATTAGGACAGACATTCGTAAATAACAAAAATGTGAGCAGCTGACATGAGCCTTTTGAATGATGGCTTATCAAATTTGCTGATTTCTTTCCAGATGACATCCAAATCTAGTTTTTCCCATGAGAATTTATCCCAAACCCAAAGGTTAAAAATCTATACTTGTTACCTCTTGTAGCATGTGCACTGTTCATGTTTCAGTTTGTCATCAGAACCAATCATATATATATATATATATATATATATATATATATATCAGTAAAACTGTGTGTGGCTTGTGATAATTTGTTTTCATGATTTGCTCCTTCCAAGTGCACACAATTTTTTATATAATAATTTTATTAATAGTTCCTGTAATCATGGAAGGTAGCCTAAAGGTGTGAGTATGCTTTCATCAGTGCCTTGATAACATGGAAAGTATACAAAAGTGTTGAATTAAGAACAGTTGCAGTTTTAATCTATGCAGTGTTGATATTTTATGTTTGTAATATATGTTGAATTTTGTATATTTACGTACACTTTCATACAAAGAAAACTCTGTGGCAAAATTGGTGGCAAATGGGTTTCACTATGAGTAGGACTAGGAAAGGGGCTCAGCCTTGAGTAGTAAATTAGTCATGAAAACCTTGATGGCAACAGCTCCCATTCCAGGTAGTTCACCTTCACACAAAATAAATTGTGTTAATTAATTTTTTAAATTATTTTGATCATGGCTTATTCTGATTAAGTGCTGTTGTGCAATAAGTTTATTATGGCTTATTTTGATTACCAGGTAAGTGCTGTTGTGCAATAAGTTGATTATGGCTTATTTTGTTTAGTGGATAAGTGCTGTTGTGCAATAAGTTGGATAACTGAATAAGTTTTATACTTAAAGTTTACAAGATACAAGTCACAACATAATATCTGACCTCCTTTCATTTGGGGTCTATTCTTGCAAAAACACACAAATAGCAATGTAAGAAGGTCAAGAACATTTTCTGTATATTGTTACAAATCAAAAGAATAAATCATTTCATTTTGATGTCAGTAGTATGAAATGTTGTTTGGATATATATTTGCTAATTTTTATTTAGTTAATTTGGCAAGAAAGTATGCATATCTGTCAATATCTTCCTTAAGAAATGTTTTTCTTCTTATATATTCTCACACTATTGATGATACAGTATTTTAGGAGAAATCCAACCTTAAGCTTAACAAACTGTTTGAAGTAAAGATTGATACACATTTATCAGATTGAGAAACAGAAAAAGAATCTTTTACATTGGCATAAAGGGCATAGGGTTCTGTTGTGAGTGAGAAATATAAACCAAAAAATGTAAATTCTGAGACTTGTATGTTGTAGCATATTTGCTATCTTTACTTTCGCTTCTAATGATCATGAGTAGCTCTAATATTCAGTGTCTCAAGCTGCGTGGAATGCCATTTGTAATAGATAATTGAACCTTTTGTAATCCAAAACAAATAACTTCCAGACTATTCATTTGCAATCGCTTGTATTTCAAATATGTTTAATTCGTGCAAACAGATTTTATGCCTGATGTTATCAGGCTTTAGGTAGGTTACAAAAGATAGCTAGAGTAATTTTGGAATTATAATTCATTACAGTGATTCGGATGATAATTTGTGTGTGATGATTTATGAACTGTAATAACTTTGGCCAGTCACATAGAGAGCTATGCCAGTGATGAAAGATCTGTTTATAATATATGTGATTGGCTGCACAATATTATTATGATTTCATTTTGATAGTAGCTTTATTTTGGTTCAGTATAGAATCACGAAAGGTATTATTTCAAGCTGGCAAACCATGACTCATTTGAAAACCAATCTCCGTAAAGTAATATGACATCTATATAATACTAATATTTCATTAATGAAGAATATACTTGGGAAACCACGACTTGCTTTTAAGCTTTTGTTAAGGCTAAGTACAGAACCCATTCTCTTCCTGAAGTTAAAGTATTTATGTACCTTTATGTACCTTCTCATTTTACCATCTTTTCTTTGATAGTAAATTGATAATTCTTTGAAATAATTTCTTTCTCCAGAATCTAGCTAACTGTCTTGTGTCACTTGTATTCAGAATGAAGGCTAAGAAGAGTAAAAAGTCTTCGCACAAAAACGGTTCCACGAGTCCGGTAAAAAATGCACGTGGCCAGAGAGATATTATATCTATGTTCCATCAGCAGTCACACGGAATGAAAAAAAAGGAACGCTCACACCCAGCAGTACAAGACAGAGCATTAATTTGCCATGATGCATTACCATCTACATCTTGTCGTCGAGCTGATAAATTGAACATGTTATCATTGAAAAGAAGACGAGTTTGTATTTCTGAAGATGAAATACCATTCAGTGAACAATGTGATGAGTACTCTCAAAGCATGTCAGGTTCTTTATGCGCTATAGTTCACAATGGAGATAATTCAGAAGTTACTACTAACTGTGTAAATACTGAAAACTCAACTGATACATGTTTTGCTTCTGGAGGTACTGAGCTCAGTGTGGATGCGTCATCCTCTGAAATTATTGATTTGAATTGTAATGATGAAAAACGGGAAAAGGGTGATACAAAAGATCTGAAACCAAGACATCACTCATTATGTCTTCCAAGCGACAGTGGTGCTGAAATCTCGGAACCAAATACTTCAGAAATCTCAAAAGCTGGATCTGAGGTGCACGTCCATAGCAACTCGGTGCATCCTGAGGAAAGTGGTCATTTGGAAGATGATAAATGCTCATTGGATTTAGCTGAATTTCCAGACGAGGATGGTTTTGAGGAGATCACCGGACAATTAGTTGGTGACCAAGATCAAACGAAAGATGAATACAGGGTACCTTACTATCTAGAGAACTTCCTTCTGATTATTGACACAGTTATGAAAGATGAATATTATCACAGCCTATTTGATGATCAGGATTTGTTTCACATTAGCATATTTCAGAGTCTTTCAGGTGAGTTTGCTCTTGGTCATCATTTTTGGTAAACATTTGATTAACATCGGTGCCTTAATATGTTCAAAATACATGATGCTCAAATATATTTCGAGTTAGAGTTAAAGATTTAGCTACAGAACTATTCGCCCATCATTTTAACGCACAGCTTTGACTTTGGTGGATTCAAAATAACCTGAAATAATCTTTGTTATCCTTCATATTGTGTCACCACCAGTGATACAGATATATTATTTCATTGATGACTCTTTCCAGTTAGAGTTATATAATTTTAGCTCCGGAACCATTCACCCATCATTTTAAGCACAGAGCTTTCACTTTGGTCAATTCAAATTAATCTGAAATAGACTTTATCTTTCTAAAATCACTACTTGTACTAATTGTAGTATCTGATCAGAGCTTTTTAACATATTATTTCGTCACCAGCAACTTGTAGACTGATATATTACCTCATTGACTATCAACTACTGGTAATGGCCCCGTATGGGATGAATTCTGGCGCGTGTTTCATTATTATAATTCTTAACTTGGCTACAAGGTTCTTGCTAATGGAATGATTTACAGGTGACTTGAAGCAATTTGTTCTTTTGATCAAATTGTCAGTTCTGAGGATTTGGATCCAGGATAGAGTTAGTTTGCTTTATTCACTGACTAATTAACATGACCTTATACTGTCTTCACTTGAGAGAAGTTGTGTTTAGGATAACTTTACAATTTTCTTCAATGTTGATCTAGTTGTTGCAATAATTGTCAAAAAAGAATATATATACTTTAGCAACTTAAAGCAATTATAATTTCATTTGTTTAGTGAAGGTTGTCATTTGTTGTTTGTTCTCTGACATCAAATCAGAATGTTGTGTTAGTTTTGTTAAATTTAAAGACAACATATACCTATTTACTGTCTGAAACTGTACAGTTATTAATCAAACAGTTAATTATATGTACACAATACACGAGTTGTGTTGTGTAGTTTGAAAACATCTGCATTTACTTTCTATGGCAATGATTATATATTTATGCATCCCTGAGGGCAATTTACTGTTGTTTAGGTATTTTTGAGCATAAACTGTGAAATACTCTTTGCTTTCCATTAGTTTTTGGTGGAATTACTCATTATGTTTCATTATATTGTATTATTTTGACAGAGTTAGTCATTGTGACATATTGATCACGTTCAGCATACTTTTGATTGATCTTGAATTTTTTATGATTTAACTGTAACAGCGTTAATTATGATATGTGTAAACATTGTAGCATGCAGCCTGATTGGCAAATGTTAGGCAAAGATATCTTCAAACACATAAATGGTCAGTCTGTTTGTAGAAAGTTGCCAGATGCTTTATGTGCGGTTGATCCAGAGGCATCACCGTTGGCTGACCAAACACAAGATTCAGTATCCAAAGATCGCTCCAGATCTCTCACCTGTACTCACTGACCTTATCTGTGCTGGCCTGTTACTTGATGGTTAGTGGGTTAATAATTTATTTACACATTTACCCATCTCTACATCCAAACGTAGAAGACACACACACACACTAACTTTTCTATTCATTAGCAATGTAATATGTTTTGAAATTTAAAAATAGGTAATTGTTTGATAAACCATTTTGCTACATTTGCCTATTTCATGATTTGCAGCTAGTTGCATGACAGATTTAGAGGATGTTTTGATAGCTTTACCAGCACCTGATGTAAAGGTTCTTGCCAAGACTCTAAAGCTGACTGTAACATCCATGCAAAAAGATGATCTTGTTTCTGCAATTCTGCAGCACAGCCAGCGAGGAGGGATTAGTAATTTTTTTGGCGGAAAAGGGGCAGGTAAAGCTACATCGAACATGATCATGAAAAGGTAATTAATCGGACCTCAGATAAAAATATGCATTAATTAAATTTTCTGTTGTTTATTTATTAGTTCATGGAAATCACGTTATATCTAGTTTTGTTTTTTATCGTAATTGTGATTCTTTCATTACTTAGAATCTAACCATTAGCGGCATTCATTTATCCATGAAATGTTGTGTTTATTAAATTGTGTTACAGAGCCAGGAACCTTTTGGGGTCATGCTACAAGCTGGATTCTAATGTTCGTAGTGTGTTTATGAGAATAATGATATTATTTGGTTTACATCGGACCCGTGGAGAAGATGACGATGCATTTGGTGGCCAACAACAAGTGTAGGTAGCAAGTAAATATGTTTGATAGATTAGGAGTGTAGCGCTCATAGTTATGTCGAAACATGCTAATGTACCATATATACTCGCGGTTAAGTTGATTGTTTGGGGTGGGAAAAGGGAGTTCTCAGAATCACCACGACTTATACTCGCGTCATATTTCCTACCAGCTGAAGGAAATATGTTTTGGCCATCCTTGACACACAACACTATAGGATTCAACCCAATAAGAGCCAGAGTCGGAACAAAATCGTCACATTGCTGCCTACTAAACCATTAGTTATTCAATAAATAATAATTAATTTTCATCAAACTGTTATTTGGATTTCCCAAACATGCCAGTCTTTATGTAATGATACTTGATAGTCACACGTTGTTACCTACTGATCCATCCAGAAGTGCTGTGAAACAATTAATTAATAACACTTGTCAATCAAAGTTACAATCGGGCATGTTTGTGTGAGCCAGAGTCAGAATAAAATCACTACATCGCTGCCCATTAAACCATTATTATCCAATAAACAATGATAAATTTTCACCAAACTGTTATTTGAATTTCCTAGACATATACTGGTCTTTATGTAACCATACTTGATAGTGAGATGCTGTTACCTACCAGTACCTCCTGATGATTAGCGATACAATAAAAATCAATGCTCACATTGCAAACCTTGCTCGCCAGTTGCAGTGAAACAATTAATTAATAACGCTTGTCAATTGAAGTTATGATCTAGCGTGTTTGGTGTGACAAGTTCATTTATTAATGATAACATCAAAGCGACTAGAAATGGTTTAGAAAACCACACAGGCCGTTATAAGTATAACCGGAGAGTGTATGTCACTACTGGAGCTGGTATGCTTGAAGTTGAACAAAGCTGTTTAAGGGTGATTATAGAATTACTGGATGGCAGAGTGCAATACTTAAAACGTGGTATTTCTAACAAGATGGAACAAAAGATGATGCCCTGTATGAAGATTTTCTTGGTGAAGGTGTTGCTGAGACTGTGGCAGACAATGATGGCTATACTGATTATTATGACAATTCTCCTGCTACACATCAGATTCTGGACTATGACTGGGCTAGCTTTTTCGTGGATGACGAGAATGATTCCGATTTTTAGGGATTTTAATCATATTGTTAGACAGAAAGTTCTTTAAAAACTGGCAAGCCAATACTTCAGCAGTCAACCTCAACTTATACAGTGGGCATATGCCCGAGGAAAGAGTTACAGGGTCAAAATTGACCTCAACTTATCCGCCGGGTCGACATATATATGTGGTATTTAGAAATTTTTAAAGATCCTAAACATGTGATCTCCTTATAATTAATACAGAATATGCATTCTGGTAATAGACAGTAATTACTACAGTAATCAAGAATAGGATAAATTAGATAATTTTAAATTAAGTTTTCAGATGTTGATGAGTAGCCTCGGTCATATAAGATATCCACAGTACACTGTCTCCAGACAGAGTAAAATCTTCAAGGACAGAGCAAGTTTCCTCAGGTAATAAGTAATAACAAATATTGGTAAAAATTTTCGTTTTATATTCGTATTTATAGTTCATGTTCTACTGGAGTTATATGGTTGATTAATTAGTCAAACGCAGACCATGTTAAACTAATTGATGCAGTTGTGTTGCTCTTTAATTTTAAAATTGATTAATTGTGATGTTGAAATTGATTGCAGATTTATAGCTGCTCTGCAAATAGAAAGCGAAATGGCCGAACTGCTTGAAAATAAGAATTATGAAAAAGCGGATTTATTATTTAAAAAGGCAACATGTGACAGGAAGGAGTTATTAGAAGAAAGAGAAAACCTTGAGTTGGTGTCTGCTGCTTTTGTTGTTTTAATCATTAATAATTTATAAAAAATACCTTACCATATGTATTTTGTGTAGAACAAATATGTTTGTGTGTGTGTGTGCCGAGAGAGAGGAATGCATTTTTCAAAGCTCATTAATTACATAATCTGATCATGTTATTGTGGAACTGAGCCCAGAATTGCAGGTTTTCTCACATTTGCTCGCAATATTTAATACTCCTAATCCAGATATGAAAGAATCCTGCCTGAATATCTAAGAGCTTATACAGCTGGTGCCGTACACATACGCATCTTGTCTCTGGGTGTTGAGTTGCTGCAATACAAGAGACAATATAAAGAAGCAGTACAGCTATTGGATGAGTTGATAGGGCAAGATGTCTATCATGTTGAATACAGAGGCCGATGGTATGACAGACTAGCCCTTAACCTAGATCATCATCTCAAGGAACATGGCAAGGTTGGTAGGTTTATCTGACCTCATGTGTATATGTGATTATATTATATTTGCCGTTATTTGAACATATATGATTGACCCGATGTGACACATACTTATCTTAAAATATATGTGGCATATTTCTTTAGCATAGAACTAAAATATTTTGAAATATTTTCTGATTCAAGATTTTCTTCAGTATGTTGTATGCATAATATAAGCTTATTTTGAATAGACCTGAAGTCAAGACTGAAAAATGTTGACTGAATGATGCTTTATCAGATCATGTGGTAATAGTGTACTTGGAAATGTTTTAGCATAGATTTTAGCATAGATCTGCATTTCTCAGCTTTGTCATTCGTTGTGTTTGAACCTGTGAATTATGTCAGCTCTCGATCAGTCAAACTTTGTATAGCACCTTTTGGCTGAGGCTGGTAGCAGATAATTCCATATGTAGCAAAGTCATGAGATGACAGTCTGCATTAGTTTCCATCCTTGCAAGAAATGGTCATATTTTTTAAAATTTTGATGCATGAATGTTTCATGTGGTTTTGTATTCATTTATCAGTTAATGGTAGGTGCACTAAGCATTCTAATTCGATTTTTATCATCCATTTTTCAGTCAAATGGCTAAAATCTGAAATTCTGATTGGCCAAAATTTACTTCGATTAGCCATAAATAATGAACAGAATGTAAATCTGCTTTATTGTCCTGTTCAAAGTAGCAAGGAAACATGTCCATGCACATGCACGACCCCCCCAACACACACCTTTGCAAGCCCCTCACACACACACACACACACACACACATGTTCATTACCATACAGTTGATTGTTCTTCATTTATAACATGCACACACACATGAATATGTGCTTGCATGATCATGTGAACTAAGAGTTAAGGTGCACAAATAGGAATGTGTCATGTATATCTACCTAAAGTTTGTTATATGGTTCTCTTTAATATTAGATCTAAATGAACCTCGCCTTTGCAAAACACTCCAGTTCTAGTAAACTACATTAGTTAGACATTATACTTCTCAGCATTGAAAAGTCCCAATTTTGAATTGGTCCCCTGATGAATCACGCAGAGATTATATTTATGGGTATCAGTGCCTTATTCCATACTGCTAAAACACACACACGCACACACACTGTACTTCTTAGTCATCAAATGCCAACAAGTTCTGCCAGATAATTAGTTTAAAGCACATGCACACACATCAACTCGCACACACCTCAACAGTCGTACATGGAGAAAATTGTATTTGGAGAATTCTTGTATGGACTAGAAGTGTAATTGGTTTCTATATTTTAAGGCACTCGACAAGATAACACTAGCACTAAGTGATACATCCGTACGCACAGGACGTCGTCTCTCACTGTATCAGCGTGCTGATAAAATATGTCACATGGCCTGTAAGAAGAGATCACTACTAGAGAGATGGACAGACTTTGAAGCTGATAAATATGGTCACGTAAAAGAAGCACCTAAGGTTAGAGTACCATCAGATTTGTTCATAATATATGTTTTATACTGTATTAGAGAGTTTATTACACATATTAAACAAGACCAAAAACCTGTTTATGACGACTGCCCTGTTTCAAATTTTTTTATTGTATCGTAACTGAACACATGTAATTGTTTCCGTATCAGATCATTCGTTGTCATATAGAGTATACTGTATATGACACACTTAAGTTAAGTCGGTATATGGGTCAATTTACATTTATCTCAATTGGTCTATTTATTACGGATTGGAAATAGTGTTTTTGTAGATAGTGGCTTCCGATTATGATGCTGTTTCTTAGTGCACTTTAACATATCGTATTTAGCATAGGTCAGAAATTATTGCTTACCATTACCATAAGTCGCCTACATGACATCAGTAATTTAGACTACCAGTTACTTTCTTTATATTATGGTCTGTACTATTAGAACATTGTATAGTCAGCAACATCCTTGCTCAATTTGATAAGTGGTATATTAGTTATAGTTCTTAAATAAACAGAGATTCTTTATACTAAAGCAAAGAATCATGGAGTGAAAAAACCCCAGAGGATTACATAGTTTAATACCTCAGTTAGCTATGTCTATGAGTATCAGTGAGTTTAACATATTTCAGTTATGAGTGACAGTAAAGAGGGGTTAGTGACAGAATTTGAAATGGCAGTTGAACAAGAACTGGGTTTTTTAAGACACTTTAATCCATAATAAAAATGTGGTATGTCCCACTGTGGACGAAATATCAAAGGAATAGTGTGTATAGGTGTGCTATTTTATATTAATATGTCACAGCCGTTATTCCTTAACATGACTGTTTCCTTTTCAGGCATATATCCAAGGAACGAGACTGGCTTGTGGTCAGCAGGGGCCCTTATACATTAGTAAAGAAGGTGACAATGTAACACTGCTTACAAGAGTGGAAGATGTTGCACTAGCTCATTATAAATCACAAGGATACACAGAAGGTATAATATCCTGTTTGATATCACTGTGGGTAATTCTGTGGCAGGTTGCATTTTGACCATATTTTATTAGAAAAAGAATCTTTTTCCAAAAAAAAGATTCATATTTGCCAGACTTAATGTGATGAATGATCCCGAGTAATCAACACAGCTTAACCTGGTCAGCCACCCATGATATTGTGAGCCAAATAAAACTGGATTCCCATGATATTTTAATGTATGGGACAAAAACATCCATGGCCACCTGAGGGTGCAGAATAAAACCCCATCATGCGATATTGTAAATGTTGTGTGCTGTAACGGTCTCAAAGAGATTGCAGATGTCATAATTTTCAGTTAAGATATTTCTCGGGTATGCACCTGTATCCCTTAAATGGTTTTTCGTGCCAATGATGCTTGCCAAGTACACAGGTTAAATTACAATCTCACATCTTTTTCAACCTAAGGGGAGCTCGCCCACATTGGCTAAGTCTTAGAATCAACACTGACACAACATATTTTAACTGAATCTGTCTTTTGGTATGAATTTCCTTGAAATTTAAGGCTAGTAACTTTTCTTAAGGGCAGCCATCTTTTAATTCCCTTGAAACTGTACCCCTGTGCAGTGGGAGGTATTTAAGTCAACAATTATGTAATATTATAACAATTAATATCAACATTGGTTTTGCTGATATCTAGTCCACTTCTTTATATATTCATTCCGTTTTACCTCTGTGGTCTAT
This sequence comes from Paralvinella palmiformis, assembly GCA_025642065.1. Classification (NCBI taxonomy): domain Eukaryota; kingdom Metazoa; phylum Annelida; class Polychaeta; order Terebellida; family Alvinellidae; genus Paralvinella; species Paralvinella palmiformis. The sequence continues at coordinate 347,531 of JAODUP010000147.1, read as the reverse complement.
AGAAAGTTTGGTGGGTCACTGTGAAGGGCACCAAGGGAACGTTTTATATAACTGTAGGGCACCAAGGCTAACGTTATCCCATAATCTGAGTTACCAAACTGTGCTATCCCCCCATTCATCCAGTCAAAATGAAGATTGTGTACACACTTATAAGTATGATATTTAGCAAAGCATGCATAATAATAATACATAAACATGCAAATATCCCTATTATTTATTGGAAACCTAGAGTGCAATCCCATCTTATGTATTCTTCCAGGAAACTTTTCAAAGTAGCATACTACAAGGCTATCCAAATACAATTAATCAAAGAGAAAATCATGAAGTTTCTAAATTTAATTACAGTCGTAATATCAAGCAGGAACAAGAATACTTTAAATACACGTTAATTATATGCGAGAAGCCATTGATTGTAAAACAAAAATAGCCTCACCATAATATGTAACTTGTTGTCAACTTAAAATTAGGTCAAAGGTCTCACTGGTTTGATATCAATATAAGAATCTATGGTAAAGGTGGATTGCCTATTTTTGTTTGTTTTTATGTTAAATCCTATGTACTTGACACTTTTTAATTTTAGAAGATAATTTAGTGAGAAGTGACTGTATTAGGTTTATTTCTTAATTTATGATGCTACCATCTGTAAGTTCAGATGCACTCATTCTAGGGGAATGATTAGATTCTGTAGTTGAAACCAGACATATATATGTCTCTATTTTTAGAGTTAGTGAGTTAGGTTAATTCTAGATACTGCTGTTTCACTTAGGTCATGTAGACGAGAGGCTATATCAAGAGACTTTAATCTACATTGTAAACATTACATCAAGTACAACCCTTTTGATAGTATTTTCTTTTATGGTAGGTATCCACGGTGAAGGCAGCACTTTCACGTTCTTGTTTGCTCTCTGCTTTTGGGATATCATCTTCATGGATGATATTCCAGACACATTCTACAATCCATATCAGATTTATCCTCTTGATTGGGGATCTGACCATTTCTACAATAGCAGGAAAGCTGCTATAGACAAAAGGCTGGCTGAGATACATGATGCCAGTACCAGGGTTTGTAAATCTTTCGGCTTTTATCAGAATTATTTCTGATTAATTATTTGATATCCTAAATGGCAGATGTTGCTACTTTTTATTTATTTATGTAGGAACATAACTAGTAAGTATTTGAAGGTTTACCCATTTTGTTCTTGTGACTAGAATATCCTGGTTTAGATATTGTCTATGTATTTATAGAAGTTGGAGAAAATGTTGCAGAGCAGCTGGGAAGAACACGAGAACACTTTTTGTATAGGCGTTAACTGGGACATATTTGCTGATGTTGATCAGGCCAAGGTTGGATATAAAAAGTATTGTGAGAGATAAAGCCATTATAAATGATATAATTTGAAAATATTTAGATGTAACTGTAGATTTACTTCATTTCTGGTTTATAGACTTCATCCCGCTATATACCGATTTCAATACTCGGGTTGTGGTATTGGTTTAAGAGTGCAAACCAGAATGAACTTCAACATTAAATACTATTTTCTATTACCTATTATTTGGTATATGTATGTAATTGCCTGTTTTTGGAGATTGCTTAACTATTAGTATGGAAACTACACTGTATTGATCATGAAAAGTAGCACTGATTGTAAAACATGTTACACAAACAGCAACCAATATCTTTCACACACACACACACGGAAATGATATCAGTATTGGAGAATATTTATCTTTTATAATGGCATCCTATTTATGTGTTATAACTTCTAATAAAAAGTTATATATTTGTATATTTTTGTGTAATCTCTTATTTAATGCCAATTAATAATATACTGAATAGATAAACTGAATAGAATTGTCTTATTGCTGGTTATAATTATGATAAAAAAATTATATACTTTCTGGCATAAATTTTAGATCAATGTTGCATTAAAGTTCACAAGCCTAAAATGTGACGTTTTCAGATAAACATTTCAACAATTTATTAATGTGAAAGTTATCAGGGAATATGTAAACATTTGTCTGGAATCATCAGAATGATCTTAAAAATAGATATTATCTTTTTGAAACACATCATTATGTACTAAATAGTCCAGCAAGATAATTATCTCTGGCATTTTGGTTTAATGGAAAATACTTACATTTTATAAATATGTTTTAATATGGCTTCTCTGTGATTTCTACAGCATGTGTATATGTTACAGAAATAAATTTTAAACAAAGATGTTTTTATTGTTGCTTAAAATAGATTGGAGAAACAAGCTGATGATGTAATGGAAGAATTATTATTATTGTTCTTTTTAGGGAGGTGGGGGCTAATAAGAGACTAATAAGAATTTTAATTGCTTTTTCTGAAGTAACATTTAATGCAACATTGTTTACAGGGATTTGTGAGGTGTTTAGGGGGATCAGCTTTGTCTGGCATTCTACAGCGATTAGCAACAAACATGCGGTATGTAGGTGGTGGGCTGCCGGATCTAGCCGTCTGGAATCCAGACAAGAAAATACTGAAGGTATGCCAATGGTTGTTCTTAAAGAAGGTGACAATTTTTCAAACATTAGGCAGTGATGTTTCAATCATGATGTGTTTTTATTCGAAGATGGTGGAGGTGAAGGGGCCCGGTGATAGGCTGTCAACAAAACAGATTCTGTGGCTGGATTATCTGATGGACCTTGGTATTTCAGCGGAAGTATGTCATGTACAAGGTAAACAAACAGAACCTTGATTTGTTAAGAAAATCCTTCTTTGTTGTGTCTTTAAAATGGCAAGCTTAATTTGTTGTAAATCTACCTACTTATTAGTACTAATGAGTGTTTCTACTAATTATGTTGCTCATTAGTGGAGTCAGCTATAAATTGATAATCATCAATTTAACAGAATGACGTAGTAACTGGTGTCAGACCATTTTTCTGTTGTACACATGATGCTATGAATATCTGGCCATGCTGAAGACCCAGCAAGTCCCTAGAAATATTTTGATACATTAGTTTCTGACATGGCTTCTGTTTGATGTTGTGTTGATAAAACGACGGTCGTTTTTTATAAAGTAATATTTATTAGGCTTTTGTAATGGGATATTCTCATTACAAGATTTCTGCTAACGGAATCTAAAATACACTTTTTCCATTCAACAGCCATCAGCACCAAGAAGCTGAACAGCTAAAGGAAAGTAAAGAAATCAGAATGAACAAAATGTATCTTAATGCTTAGTGTCCTTAATATATGATATGGGTTTTGTTTTAAATACTTCAGTACTTTTGTGGTTAATTGTTACACTTGCTGCTATTAAATGGTGTTAAACAAGATAAATTTGTGTTATATGGTTTGTATAATAATTGTTGTGTAACATGTCTGTAGATATTATTTTACTGACATGTTATGTAAAAACATCAGTCCGCTCTCTTTTGGATATTTATGCTCTACATTCTTGAAAACCTTTCATTCACAACAACATAATGATTACAGCGAATGAACACGTTTAAATTATGTTTATTTACTCTTGCACCATTGTATATCAGATGGCACTTTTTATAGTGTTTACCTGTCAACATTTACTACAAATGCTCTCGTTATTTCTGTGTTTATACTGTTCCATTTTTGGTTCAATATTTATTTTTGTATTCTTACATGCCAGGATGAAGTTGATATGAGATTACTCTGCAGCATTAACATCATAAATACTGAATGATTGAGTGAAAAAACATTACTTTAACAGGCTTACACTCGCCCACAGTCACATGCATACTTATCACATTTAAGACACACTGGTACACCATACAAACTAGGGTTGACATGTTCAGCTAAACATCTGTTTTGGCCAAAGCTGGTTAAACCCATTTTCATGTGTAATTCATCGCTTATTGATAAATTAAAACAAGCAAAAGTTGTCATAAACATTTAATACCCACCTAAAGCACATAAATAACAGAATGTACACACATTACACTAAACATTAACAAAAGTCTAACTCTGGATTACCACAAAGTTCTTCATAGCATGAGTCTAAGTTTTACTGGTTTCTCTAGAGCCAACCTGTTAATGTAGTAGCTTGGTTGGGATGGCGCCACATTTAGGAACATTTTCTCGATTGATGCTGAACTGGACATGCTAGCAGATATCTTGATCTGCCAAGTGCAAAATTAGGTATCCTTTCTGGTCATCCAATTGGTGAATAAAATTAATCCCCTACACTTCAGTACAAATTAAGACAAGCTCAAACAATCACTGAACAGAGCATTTCGATTAGGCAACTAACAAAGCTTAAATACTGATGTAGTAGTACTTGTTTCATACCAATAGCAGAATACCTCAAATCTGTTTTTTAGATTGTGATAGACTGCCAATTATCACCAAAGAATGGTCCAATGAATATTAATAAAATATTTGTATTGCTATATTTTTATTATATTAATAATAACACCTCATAGATTTACGTCATTTCAACATCTATATTTTCTAAGTTAAATATATATATATTTGTGAATCAATATATAGTCTGTCCTGAGAAACACCCAGCTGAATCATGTAAATCCCAGTTTTAGCCCGCTATTCCGTACTAAACTAGTTTAACCGGGGTTAATCTCCAACCCTGAAACAGACATACCTCGTGTATGTATAACAATTCTCCATTAAAATATATAAAGCAGCGCAAGGTAGTTATAGGACATGACCATAACTACAAAAGGTAGAAAGTTGTTTTAATATACTAGTTCCTTGGCAGTAACATGATTTGTTTAACTAGATTATATAATATGGTGTTACTTTTAGTTAAGTAAACAGCCCCAGTATATTAAATGGCTTCTGCTTGATAGACGAAGAATGTTTGTAGACTAAGCCATCAAAATTTCACAGTACAGCAAATATGGTAATCAGTATTTGTAATGGCACATGCAGCACAGTAAGAAGTCCTGTGAGTATCCAATTGGAATTTATATGATTAACTGTCAGTGTATAGCAAGAGAATGTGATAATTCATGCAATTATCCATGTTAACATCTACTGTCGTAGGTAAATAACAATAAAAACCAGCACATTGCTCACATTTTTAATAAATTTACACATTTGGGTTTCTGTACAATATTTGTCAATAACACCAATTATGATTTAATTTTGTCGTAATGCCAAGTGCTTTAAAACAATTATTAACAACAATTTTAATCAACTTGTATTCTCCGACCATTACTGTAAGATGGTTCATAAATTACAAGTATACTGCGAGATCCTGAATAATCACTTTTAACAATAAACAAAATGACCATAAAAACATTACACACAGCAGCAGAAATATAAAAAATACTGAAACTGTTAATAAATTTATTAAACATAATAATATAAAACTGACCTGAGTAAAAGTAAAGAAAACACGAAATTATTTCACCATACTTAGTGCATCCATAAACCCATCTGCCTAAGATTGGGTCTTAAGTGTACATTCTGTAAATAATACTTCAGGTGAAAGAACTAATATATCTCAATAAGGAAGGCAAATCTCCAATGATGGTTACGACATGACTAGCAGTCTGAACTAGACTTGTGAACAATTTACCTTGGAACGACAACTTTTGATGAATCTGGATATCTTGGGTTAGACACCACACCTTTTCCGAATTTGAGCTCGAGGAATGCTTCAGCATTATTAGGAGCAGGAGCTTCAATACCAACAAAATCAATCTTGCCAAGTGGCTTAAGAAACGATTCAGGAAATGGCATATCCTGCCTGTGTGTTTTGAACCAAGTCTTCTTAGTCATGGTACCATTATGTGAGAAAAAAGGAAATATGTCGACGTGCAAATGATTGGTGGCGCTGTACTGAATACGATAAAAATCCCCCTCTGGTGCTTTTTCCCAAACGAAACCATCTTCATCTTCATAACTTTCTTCCTCGCAGTTGACTAGATGCGTTGACTTGCTGATGTCATCTCTGTACATTCCTATATCGACATCGTAGTCCCATGGAATGATGTCACTGTTTCTAACAGCACCCAGCAAACTGCCTCCTTCAAGCCAATATCGGATGTGCTGCCGGTCCAGAATCCGGAATACGTGTCGGGCTGTGATACGCAGAGCCTGAAGACAGCAAGGTGGAGTCCATCGTCCTTTGTAGATGTAATCGGGCATGTCATTGTGTATAGTTCCAAAACAACGTTCAGTATGCTTGCTGCAGCCAAACCATTCTTCCTCTCCATCCACTTTCTGAAGCAGTTTCACACCAAACTGTGTGAAGAGTTTGCGTCGACGTTCTTGCTCCAAAGTGCGGTGCTTCCAAGAATTATGTGGATTCTCATAAAGCTTGACACTGGTTTGCCAGAGCTGGTGCTGCTGCACAGCTACCTTCCAGCCTCTGGCTGAGGTCTGGATAAATATGGATTCATGCATGGGCCTCGCAAATGGTGAAGATAATTTGATTAGATCAGTTCTACTCATTAGAAGCACAAACTTGCCCATTAAAACATCACAGTTATTAGTAGTGGTACTGTAGTACTGAAGTGTCCATTGCTTCAGCTTTACGTTCAGTCCGAAACATTGTAAATTGCCAGCTCCACTCACCGGCCAAGCTAACATTCTGACACTATTGGTGTTCAGTTGTGATTCAGCCAGTCTAAGAATATCGGACAACACATTTGCTGACGATGTACCAACAGTAACCCCATCAGGCACCACTAGTACGTATTCAGAATTGATCCATTGTGTTAGGACCATATCAACATATTGCCTAGTTATGTCGGTTTCGAATGAAACTAACTTTACTTGATCCAAAGGTGGCAAATCGATTGGTGGGTAGGGTAATGTATCTGACACAATGACAAATGATACATTTACTGGGAAATGATCCATGAAACTGTCCACCATATTTTTGACATCGTTTTCAAAACCCTCAAACTCACGCAATACCACTGTCAGTTTATATTTAATCATAGGCTGTTCAGAATGGTTCATGCAATCTTTGATTTTCCTTTCAGAAATAAAATACATCTGATCTTGCAGATAAGCCAGATATATTAACATTAAAATGTTCATGAACACTGCCGATCCGAGCAGCATTCTCTGCTGAAAACGGAACATTCTGAAGGTGCAGGCTCATTAATCGTGATAAAATCATTTCATGTCAGTAGCGTTCTTTGTGTATACCTGCAAAATACAAAACATATTTTTTAAATATATACAGGTAATACAATATTTGACTATAAATGTGCAGCTAATATTTTACTTTATTAATAGTTTACTTAGGTGGTCTGATGAATAGATGCAATACATAATGATCAGTAAACCGATTCAAGAAAGGAATTAGTATCAAGTGTAACATGGAGAAGAGTTCATTTATTTCTGTGGACAAAAGATAGGGTCTTTCATAATCAGTTTTATTTATAATTAAACTGTTTAAAGGTTAAAATTATAATTAGCTCTACTTTACTGGTTATTTGGTAGACTTATTAGTTGATATATTAATAATATTTATAAATAATATATATTATTACTCATAACTATTTCTAGATGTCAAGATGGCCTATTCTATAATCATTAAATTGTGGGCATTTAGATTTAGACGGATACACTTTTTAGGCATTCATAATTAAAATGCAAATCATATGCAGGCCATTACATTAAGCGATTGATGCTTGCCCGGTGCAAGTAAAAATAACCCCTCATTTAGCAATGAAATTACCACTCATACCCCAGCCCACGGTGACAGCCAAACATCAAAGACAAACGGTCACAAAGGCACGATCTTTATTTACTTTTCAACTTCGTGGCCTGTCAGAGGCTGTCAGCTTCTAGAAGTCAAGTGCGAAAAAAAAGTTAATCACTTAATCAATGCCAATCATAATGGCATGGATGAATGGAAACTATTGCCATAATACCATCAGTAACCATGCCATGCCATGGTCATGGACATCCGACATGCCACATGTGACATGGTATTATCATTATGATTATGGCAATAGTTTCCATTCATATCGTGTCGATGTTATATTACCGTACAATACATACCGAAAATAAATAAATCTGTAATCCTGTTTATGATATTTGGTGTTTCATTCTCCAGCTAAGGGAGTAGATGTAATCATTTTATCATGTATAATAATCAGTGAGACATCCGATCCTATTAAATTAATTATTTGAGCTCGTCACCACAATGACCACATCGGACATCCTCATCCTGGCTGTGAAAGGTCAAATGCTGATTTTTTTAATCAATTATTACTTCCGATAGGAGACAATAATAGTAAGCAAGAGAGTGCAAATAACAATACACACATATGTAAACGCTAAACAGTGGACGTATTAGATCTAGATCTAAAAGAGAGATAGACAGTAAACGCATCCAGTCATCTTAAGCCAACAACATATCATTACTTCAGAAATTGGGCTTACTATTCACCATAAGTTTTTAGCATTGTAGCAGCAGAGAGCTTAAATATAAACAGTCTTTGGTAGTAGTTTCGTTTTAATGATAATCATGTTCTTGGAATATATATATATATATATTATATATATACGCACGGGACTGAAAACAAATTATTTTAACATGTATTTCTGGGGGTAGATATATGAGAATTATATACATAAGATCGGAATGATACAATATGAAACTTAAGATGCACTAATTAATACTCGCGATATTTAGTAATTAAACAATTTCTGCTGTCAAGCACATATAATGTGGTATTATTCTATTTATATTCCATAGGTGGAAGCAATCATCATCATCATATATATATATAATTTATTATATGTTGATAATTAGTACTCTGATGTTGATATTATTCATTGATTAATACTTATCATTATGCTTAAATATGATTATTATGCAATAATATAGCATAATTAAACATAGATGTCGATTCTTACGAGCTTGTAACAACTTTATTTGGATGTATATATAGTGATAGTAATTATAAGTAGTAGTTCTACATTTTTTGGGGTGTCGGTAGGCTATAGCAAATTTTGGTAGTCGATCTAGAATGGGGGAGATTCGATCTGTACATATATATGCTAACAATACGACTAGACTATTTATATCATTACAATTAGTTTAATTGGTATTAATAGATAATAAAGTGAGTTTTTTTCCGGCTTCATTTGGATCCACACACATATATATACTATATATATATATATATATATATATATATATATATATACATACACACACACACACACACACACACACATATATATATATATATATATATATATATATATATATATATATATGACGGGTGAAAAATCACGTACGTGACTGTGGCATAACGTGCAAATCCTCAATACTCCAAAGATTAACTACCAATGCCGGTAAGAAAACCAAACAAAATTCACTTGGATGATCAACTTTTTCTGAAGTATCAGTGGCGGATCTACGGGGGGTCAGATGATGATGATGATGATGATGATGATGATTGTGTTAGTAGTGTCAACCACCTCGACCATCAAGATGCCGAACACGATCATGATGATAATCATTTCAAGGATGCACTGGTATGTATAGATGTGTGGTGTAGAGCATTGTATATTTAAATTGATAAATAGTTTTATTTGTGTATAGATTTATGGAGGTATAGGTTTCAAAGGATGTTTAGAATTATTGATGTTCTGAGCCAGTGCCACTGTATATGCACCATAAGACACACAATGCCCGTGTTAGACATCAGACCTATTTCGAGCCAGATTCCTTATTACACCAATGTAAGAAAGTAATATCGTTATTACATGGTTTCCGTTACTAGATTTGATATGCATTCAATTCAATCAATTTATTTCAGAATATAAAATTCCATATACATATGAATTATGATACAGTGAAGTATATAATACACATAACAAATTATAAACAAATTATAAATTGAGTATTTTTCTCCATCTAGCACAAGAGCTAGAATGATAATAAAACAAACTAGAAACAATGCATTGTACTAGCAAATTGCTAGTAGCACCTAAACGTGTTTTAAAACTATAAACTTGTTTTCTGTATATATTATTAAAGGCCACTACAACACGCTTATATGTATACTGTTTATACGTTGACCACAAATGACAGCCATAGAAATTGCAAAGTATTGGTCTAAATAATTTTACTTTAATACTGGAGGAACATGTTTTGAAGCGACTGATAAGCATATTCCCTCTTGAATAAAGTGACTTAACATATCTCATGATATCATCATCATCATCCTGCTGTTTGTCATGTATAATTACACCTAAATATTTGCTATTTGTCACGAAAGTCAGAGGTAGATCATTAAGACAGAGAATAGATACAAATAAACTATTCAGTGAATTTTGTTTGAAATACATACATTTTGTCTTTTTCTCATTAAAAATAATAAAATTTGAAACAGCAAAGTCAGAACATATATCAAGTAGTTACTGGAGAGCTGAAGATGAGAGAGCCATGATACAGGTATCGTCTGCGTACATTAAATGATTTATGACATTGAATGATTTACTAGAAGTTTCCAACTGAAACTGTAGTCTATCTAACAATAATAGCTCCAAGATCTTGGAAACAACACTAGTAATGGCAATATGCCTGTAATTGTCTTTGTCTGTAATACGACCCTTTTTATTATGTATAATAGGAACCATAATACTCCCCAGAAGCTTACAAGGACCGCCTCTTTGGCCTCATGGGTAGAGTCTGAGACTATTTACCTATGGCTATGATCATTCTGTGCGGGAGGTCGCAGGTTCGCGCCTTGGCCGTGGCACCATGGTAGGGGGAGTTTGTCATCCAACCAGGCAACTGGCAAGGTTTTCTTCACCGAAAATGCCAAATATTCTAAATTCTTAATTTATTTAGAATTATTCTCCGTGGGGAAGCTATAAATTACTGACCATATGCATCTCCCTCATTTGAGGTTGCCAGCCACGTAAAAACTGCCATTTCAGCTATTATTCGGCTACTAAGGTAAATAGTTGTGTGGAAACATGGCATTAAACAACATTGATAACAAACCAGCAATCTTAGAGTGTGCATACTTGCATTGAGTCAGTACCTACATTTACCATATATATATATATATATATATATATATATATATATATATATATATATATATATAGCATTATATTTTCGCTATTTCCATTTGGGTACAATAAATTAATTATATACAAAAGATTGATATGATAACACATAAAGATAACATATAATTTTCTGAAGGCTGAATAACTTGTTTCAATGATAAAGTTGCCTTCACGTAATACAATATATGAATACTTATTAGCTACAATAAGTAATTTTGTGCGCGATCAATGGGTTATAGATTATATTTCAGAGCTTTTATCGATTCAGATCTACATTACAATGGTGCCTACAAGCCACGCCTTGAACAGCGAATAGGGACAATACAAAGGAGCGGATCAAGGCCAATATGTATCGCTGGTCATGTTATCTATGTCAAGATTTTGTACGTGATATTATAGTGCCTACTGGAAACTGACCTTTTTTATAATACAGGTCAGTCTCGATTAACCCAAAATGACTGGTGGATATTAATGGACGAAATAATTTACGGATAATCGAATTTTCGGATGAACGAATAATTCACAATATAGCCGTATGTGGTGCGCATACAACGTCAATGGACCATGGCCGATTAGCCTAGATAAACATCTGATATTTATGGCATTTCTATCATAAGCAATTTATTAATTATGACGATAAAATCTTTCTTGCATTGTAGTAGATAAACAGTTATTCATACTTCTAATTGACCATTTCTATTTATTTACCTATAATTATTACGGCCGATATAATTCATAACCAGTCACACATCAAACTGTCCACATCCCTTGGATATACCCCTTCCTTTCATCCACGCATGCGCTATTGTATCTAACTTGCATATGCAAATAATATCAGACACAATTAAATAGCGCTATCAGTTGACCAAATTTAATCGTGAACTATTTTAATTTAAAGAACGATTTTATGCCCTGAGATCTCTGTCCTTCTGCTTTAACCTGCTCTTGTAGCAGACGGAACACTATGATATCTATAGGGTCAGCATCGTTTGCTGCCTCTAGATAAATTAGTAATTGTTCCCAATCCTGGAGAGAAGGACGAATTCCCAGACTCTGGAAAACCTCAATAGTCGTCCCTATCCCTAAACCTGGTGGCAAAGGCCACAGACCAATATCTCTCCTCCCTACAATACTAAAAATCATGGAGAGACTAATTCTCACCAGACTAATATTTAAACTCCCCAGACCAAAAAATCTCTTCGGGTTTACAAAAGGCAGATCAACTGTCGACCCAATTCTACATTTAGTAAACTTAATCACCAACAGAAGAAGAAAAACCCGATCCGGCACAGTCTACACTGCCTTTCTGGATCTAGATAAGGCCTTTGAAAGGGCTAACCACATCGTCATCTTAGACGCTTTAATCTCCCTGGGCATCAAGAGAAGAATGATATCGTGGGTAGAAGACTTCCTAGACAATAGAGAAATTAAAGTTACAGTCCAAGGGGTAAAATCTGACTCACACCCACTTACTACAGGTTCCCCACAGGGCTCCGCCCTCTCACCTACACTATTTAACGCCCTAATTACAGCACTAATCTCCACATCCTTACCCCCATGTGTCGACATCCTGGCTTATGCCGACGACATAGCCATTATTTCACACGGCCCAAGGCCGGCCAAAAAACTACAAACCGCCCTCGACACAACAGCATCTAAAGCCAATGACCTAGGTCTATTTTTCTCCACCGCCAAAACTAAAATAATTGCATTCAACACCAATTCAAAACAACACAACACCTTCCATATAGGCAAACAAGACATTGAAATAGTCAAACAGTACAAATACTTAGGCGTCATCATAGACAACCACCTCAATTTCAACAAACACGCACTACAAACAAAACAAAAAATCTACTCTCGGCTAAACATAATAAAAATTATTTCTAATGTTAAAGCAGGAATAAACACAAAAATCTTATTAATCTGTATAAAGCCCTAATTCAATCCATACTTCTTTATGCGCCCCAATCTACCTACTTGCATCTAAAACGGCAATTAAACACATAGAAATAGCACAAAGAACTGCACTTAAATATGTCTTAGGACTCCCCCCTACTGCCCCCTCTGCCCTTATCAGCAGAGAATCCGGCATCCCCCCTATTGCCCATCTCATTAGAGGAGACACAGCCAAATACATATTAAGAACAGCGACAAAACCTGACCCAGTAGAAATCACATTTAAAATACAAGAAAGCTTACACAAAGACCCCAGAGTACACATTAATAAAAGCTGGGCCATGAAAGCAGCTGCTATTCAAAGGGACATGAGAATTCCAGCAATCCACCCTCCGGATGCCAAGGAAACTGCTCCATGGCGCGACTACCCATTTACCATCATTATCGTAAACAGAAAATCAAAAACCAAAGACCCACAAGGGGCATTCACTGAGGCGTCGGACAGGATCTCTTCCCTGAACAGAGACCAGGCAGCAATAAACATCTACACAGATGCCAGTGTCCGCCAGGATGGAAAATCTGCCTGGGCCTGTTTTGTGGAGGGAGCACTCCGAAATCCCTGTGGAAGACTCCCCGACCACACACCAATCACTCTAGCAGAACTTCACGCCATACACGCCGCCTTCGCATGGCGAGAGGCACAAGACAGACACGAAGACACAATCATACACTCAGACTCGATGGCAGCCATCAAAATCCTGGCACAAACTAAAACACGAACATATCCAGAAATCACAACTAAAATTATTAACTGCGCCTCTGCATTAAGCCAACGTGGCAGTCTAACCACTCTACATTGGGTTCCCAGCCACACAAATATCGAGGGTAATGAACGAGCCGACGCTCTGGCCAACGAAGCCACTAACCTAACCAACATCCTACACACAGAACAGACACCAGGTGCCTACAAACACATAATAACAGAATATCTTCACAAACAAATAACACCAAATCAAGACACAGCCAAATTAAGTACATGGTACAATAAAACCATTGTTCCCGGCATTCACATCATAAATAACAGAATAGCAGACGTACACATACGCCGCCTCCGCTGCTGGGTGCACACAAAAAGCTTTGTCGGCCCAAATAATAAAGCACTCTGCTTACATTGCAATCAAAACTTCGACCCCGTCCACTATCTAATTAATTGTCCCGCCTTCCCAGCCTGCCGACAACCTCTTAAACAACTCTTAACTCCGGCACAACACAACCTAACCGACACAGAAAAAGCAGTCATTGTAATACGCAAAGTCACAGCCACGCCACACATAATAATACCCTTATTTAAAAAAGATCCCTACATCTGGCAAAAAACAAACACACAGTAAAGTTTTTGTAAAGGTTCGGCACCGGTACGTCCGGGACCGGAACTTTACAAAGTCATTTTCAGATACAGAAACTCTACGGAGAAGGACTCCACCATAGAGGCTGTGCCAAACAAGCGACAGCCTGGGGATACTCCCCGAACTACAAGCAAGCAAGCAAGCAATCTTTGATGGCTTCACTATGTGTGGGCACTTTGATGTCCGGCATTTCGTAGTCACTTTCATCATCTGATGGAGGGGGCGACTTGGCATTGTTTGAAATCATAGGGGTCACTTTTAATTGTTTCTTTGACGTTTAACGGTCATTGCAGAATGAAAGTAATTATAGGTATGAGTGTCAGGATCATTTGAAAGGTGTGAATTTCCTGGTTTGCTGAACAAAATCAACGCAAAATTAACCGAAATATAATGTTCGGCGGACAGATATACTTATATTTCGGTTAATCGATCTATCGGTTAATAAGATTGCTGTTGATCGAGTCTGACGAGTGCTTAATTTTGTAAAACATAAACGAAGTTCAAATGGCAAGGAACCTCATGCACAGGGAGTTCCAATTTAATGCCATATGTCTTGGCCATGCAGTACCAAAGTCTTCCAATGGTACCAATAGTACTGGATATTAATGTACGGACGTTAGTGTACATAGATGTTTATGTACCTGATTTTAGTGTACGTCTGTGTTTGTGTACCAGACATTAGTGTACATTGAAAATATCAGTAAATCCAAATCCCGTTAAGCGCTATTTGTTTTATGACATGGCCCTAAACGTCATTGACAAACTTTGCAGAGCTTGCTAAGTTTGTCTTGGAAGATCTTGGAAGATCTCTGGAATTATTTAGATTTTTGATCTTTTGATTTTTGAATAGCAACCGAAGGTATGAAGCCAATAAAATGAGAATTCTCAGATTGGTAGGGGCTTCAGTTACAGACACTTCGACATTCTCTCTGGAATTGTGAACAATTTGTGATTTTATTATTTTAGTAATGTTTTTACAATGTTTAATTTTAAAAATACCTTTAAAGGTTTGAGTAATAATTTTTACAGTATTTTATTTTTTAAATAGTTTTACTATTTTGCACAGTAACGTTCACCTTTTTTTGTGAACTTACATCTATGTACACTAACTTCCGTACACTAATATCGAGTACACTAACGTTCACCTTTTTCGTGCACTAACATCCAGTAAACAAATATCAGGTCCACTAACATCTATATACACTAACGTCCGTACACTAACGTCCAGTACATCCAGTACACCCCGAAACCCTTCCAACTGATACGTGGGAATTCATCCCAACCCTCCATGTCTGTCTTGCATATTGCTGGAGATGCCACAAGAGCGAAACATGTGAAACCAGCTCAAAAGCAAATTGAACCACTCATGCTTTCGACGCGAATCAAAACACCCAGAACCCATTCAAAACGACGCCAAATTGAAAGAAAAAAGGGCGCCACACAGGTTCCGACGCGAACAATCGTAACTAATTAGGCAGAGTTACTGCAATTAAAGTTGCCATACGCAACGGACACAGGTTCTACGGCAAGTTTTAAGCTACCACTGGCACTCAATACAATCAGTCAATAACAATTCAGCCTATAGACATGAAAAGCAAATTGATGAGGATATTAGTTCTGAATCGACAGCGGTCGCATTGCAGAGCCACCACGCAGAGCCACAATGGGAGGCGGCTGAACATATATTTTGGATTTAAAATAAATAAAACCCATACACAACCCAACCCACAATACCACAACCCGAACCTAATCCAACCCACAAGACAACAACGCCGAACCCAACCCAACCCATAAGACTTAAACCCAAACCCAACGTGATCTGAAGAAAAAGTTCAACCCGCCCAACCCGACCCAACGGGTCAACCCAACCCGTGCTGGGCTCTGCCACACACTACATCACTGACAAGGTTTTTTCCCTTTCTCCAACCGAGATGGTTCCAAAATAGGAGACAGGAATATTTCGAAGGTTTGAGGATCTCGATCGGATACCATTCTGAACAGAATACCCCAACTGCACATTTCATCATATCTTGTGTTTCAAATGAAAAGGATTGTTCACTGGGACAAATGTTTACCCATAGGATGTAGCATACATCCTCTGGTTTGTTTGAGGAATCAAGCTCGGCTATTCAATGGCTTATTGCCACCATCTTGCTGCGATTAGCACCAGCCATATACTAGATGATTTCATGTTTGCATCTGATTCTTGTAAATGTAACAAAAAAAAGCTGAATATATTCTTAGCTTTGGTAAAATACATTAATATTCTAATCAAGGATTCAAGCGTGATGTTCATCTTCCCGTTACTCTATAAATATACCCGGACTCATGCAAGTATTGGATGCCTGTCACAATTAATGTACCGATTTGTCTTATGTCTGGTACCTTTATTTTGCCCAGCAGGATATTTGTAGGCGTTATTGAATAGTGAGCGTATTGCATTGTCTTGGCGTTTGTCTTCAGCAAATCTTAAATCCTGTTTTGTTTTATATTTACTTTTGCCGATTTTTAAAGGCGATTGTCAATTAAATTCGGCCATGGAATAGCCAAGCATGAGTTTGTGTGGTTAAACAAATTCTCGCCGAGTCAACGACTCACACACCTCATAGACAGAGACAAGAGTCGATAGTGAGCGGATAAACAAACATATTTCATAGACGGTATATCAACTACATTGCTTATTATCTGACTTCGTTTGGTTTACCTTTGATAGTTATCGTTTCGTACCGCAGTCTGATATTTTAATTATAAAAATCATATCCAATTTATAGATTACCACCTTTTGTATCACCATAAATGTGACAGCAAACATAGATTACTCTTGTATACAGTACTGTAGGCGGGTGAAGCATAAATTTATAGTTTTATTTTCTAAACGATCTTACTATGATTTTATTTCTTTTTGTGAAATAAATGAGTACTGGGTGTTTTTTAAATAAATACGATTAATGTCACGACACAGATCAACATATAGGTTTATTTGAGAAGAGTTCAGACCATATATATATATATATATATATATATGCTAACAACAATTCATTGATTAACATGGAATTCAAGCTATGTCTAGCGCTTGCAGTCACAAACTTCCAGTTAAGAGGTAGATAAATCAATTAAATACATTATATGATATATAGAAGGCGTTTGTATTATTTTTGATTCATTATTATAATTGTATAGATCTAGTGATTTAATTTTAAGCAATAGTTTTGAATGTCATTATATTTAACTCTATAAAATGAGGTGGCCGTCAAAAACAGAAAAAACGAGGTCGCTCTCAAAAACAGGAAAGAAAGACTCGTGACATCTAGGTCATGGTTTGGTGGTTCGTGCCAAATTTAGACACACTTGCATAAATACGTATACACGCATGCAGCATAGCGAACTGTTTCTATTTCTGCCGCCATTTTTTTGGCACACGGTAGACGAAATGGGCCGACATAGCGCGCGCCCATACATGCTATAGGCCTACATGTGACCTCGAAGCTGAATACGAAGACTGAAGTATTAGATCTTAGATACGAGTAATTAATGCGCTAGCTAAAATATGTGTATCTACTTGTTTGCAAACGGCAGCCACCCTCTGGAGTAGGCGTACAGAACGGTCTTATGTCTATACTAAAGGAATATCGCGAGACACAGTCGTCCGAGAGCGGATTACTGAACCGTGCAGAACGTAAACACATCCCCACATTCAGCGGCTTCTTATCTCGAATGTCTCTATATAGGGTCAAACGGATAACAGCTATACCCGTATATTTGAAGTCTTAGTGACGTCAGTGTCTGACTCACTCGCCGCGTATCGGCGACACACAATAATGTGATGATACCGAAAGGCTCGAATTAATAACCGTTAAAAAGAAAGCTCCACAATCATAATACAAACATGACAGATTGCTTATAATAATAATTCGCAAAAAAACTGTTGACTCACTGAGAACAGTGATTTACACAATTCCCTTATATATATATATATATATATAATGTGTGGGTGTACATAAATAAGTGGTGTGTGTTTGTGTGACTTGTGCTGAAGACATTTTACGGATTATACTATAGGACGGTTTATAGTTCAAGTGTGGTTGTCAAGCATGTCTTTCTGTGGCTACCTACTCAGGTAGAGAGAAGGGTTTGTCTGCGTCCGTGCTAGATACATATGCGCATATTAACACACGACAGACGGGTAGAGTTTAATGCGCGTTACCGAGAATAGGTGGGTTTGCAGTCGGCTGACGAGCGGCCCCGTTTTGGGACGTGAATCATTACTTATCGGCAAACTCTTAGCCAAAGTTTCGACTTGTCGGAGGCGAATAGACGGCCCGTTTGGGATGGACACATTTCGAAGCGATCATACTACCGTGTGTCGAGAGGTGTAAAGGATTGAAGTTGTTGACCATTCGTTTGCGGGAACAGTACGTGCTCCGTCTTTTCCATGGTATTTTAGATCGAAAACTAACCGTAATATCGACGCGCTACTTCGTCGATCGAGCCCGAAGCGGAATTGCGAAGCAGCACGAATCCTTCTCATCTGTCAATCGAACGAAGGCAATTCGGCTGAAGCGGGTCCATCCCGAAGTGAAGCGTTGGCACAGCATGCCACAGAAGCGCCTTCCGATTGACGCTAACAGCTGGCTCCTAGTAAGGGATTCTATGATACCGGTTGTTGCTCGAGATGGCAATATCTTGATGCCGTTGAATGTCCTTCGAGGCGCCTCCCATGTGCTAATAGACGTAAAGGTCAAGAGCTTACCGGCCTGTCCGGTTGAAGTGTCATTCCTCAATGGGCTCTGCAAAAAATCCGGATTGACGTTCAATTTCAGCAGAGACACCGAATTGGTCAGACTGGACGCTCTTTTGGCATTGTGTCCCGACGTTCGGATCGAAGCCCTGCACACCAACGACCCGCTGAATTCGCTGATAATGCTAAAGAATTCAATGCCACGAGTCGGCAGGACGACTGAAACGAGCATCGCACTGGAGACGAGTTCCAAATCGCCCAGCGCCTCTGATCAGCCGAAAAGTAAGTTTGATGGCTTATCGAATCACGACGAGCTGCCCAAGCGGAATAATTCGTCGGAATTGGCAACGAATAGCCTGTCAAACAAGCATCTACACGAACCATTTCCCGTTGGTAATGTTGTCGATCAGGATCAGACATTGCCATCCGACATAAATCCACCGCCTTTAATACCGATAGGTAACATCGAGGATTTTTCAGGCTTAAGGAGTCGTGGATCGGGAATAATAATGTCCTGTAAAACGGCCGACAACCAAACCGAACGTCAAGAACCGGATTCCGAGAGGAAAAAAGCCGTAAGTTTATATCCGTACGCAGCGTATGTCACTTGCTAGATGGGAGAGGGATTATTCGGTGTATGTGTCGGTGTGCTAAGTGTGTGGCAATGTTTATGTTCACTTAACCTTCAAACCGCATTTTCGTTGATACGCAGGAAGAAGTGGAAGCGAACAAAGGTAAATCATCCACCGATAATAAAGATATCGCCATTCCGTCTCCCCCGAAGCCCGGTAAAATTATTTCCGATGTGGAGATCATTCAAGTGAACTGTTTTCAGAGGATGCTGACTTGCATTTTGCGCGGTAAGTTGAAGGCCAGGTACGCACTGGTCGAATCGGTCATGCGACTTTACTTCCCGCAGTGCAAGCTAGAAGAGTTCATCCAGTATCTGGCCAGCGAACTCTCTGTGATGTTACACACCTTGAAGAAGCGAGAAGAAAAGGCGCTGATCAAGTTTTACGGCATTCCCACCGATCGGCTCCACACAAATCTGATCATAAAGTTAAAGGATTTCGTGCCCAGAGTTGCATGGCTACAACATCGTTTTGGGAACATGGACGCACCGGAACCTGTAAAGTCTTTTCCGATTCCATTTTGTTCACAAATTAACAACGCGGAATGTGTTAAGGCTCTCGCTTTTCCCATTTGCCCAGTTAATTTACAAAATAACAACATCGAATGTGTCACGTCGTCTCTTACTCTTCCAGTTTGTCCACAAAATAAATATGTCCAGTGCGTTAAACCTCTTACTATCCCAGCCTGTCCCGTTAGTTCACAGAACAATGACACGGAGTGTGTTAAACCCAGTACTACTTCAATGTATCCAGCATATTCACAAAATAACATCACTTTACAGACTCATGGTCAGAATATTGATGTAAATAAAGTTGAAGTAGGTGGTGGGGATGATCAGCTTGTTTTAAAAGTTACTGATTCCCAGCGTTACAGTTCTAAGGCTGATTTGAAACATGCTGGCATTTCCATTGGTGGAGTAATGTCCAAACATGTCTCAAGTTGCGCACCTGTTAATCAGGTAGGGCCCAATCTAATGCAGTGTAGTAAGCCACAGCAACATGACTGGGTGGCTCAGTCATATCCAGTGTGCCCAGAAATAAATACAAGAAATTTGGATGTGGATAGCATGAAACTGCCAGTTTGCAACATGGCGGATGTCGCAAGAATGCAGTGTGTAAATTATGCTTTCCAGCAGAGAACGAGTGAAATGCCTAAAGTGCCACTGGGGAATGCAATCAAAAGAATTCATTGCAGGATTAACAGAGAATTTGAAAATTGTGGCTCTGTTAGCAACCCCTATTACTTTTGTAACCCTTCAGAAAGTCTCCAAAATAATTCTTATGCTAACCATACAAGTCGGAAGAGATTGCACAAACCTGCCAGTCTTCCTTCAAAAAGATTGGCGACAGGCATGACAAATGGATTTTATCCACTTAATCAGTGTGCATTAGACAACCCATTTCCCAGGTTGTCCATGAATTTATAGATAAGCACAATGCTTTTGAACTCATTCGTAAAAAGGTTTTTATGCCACATACAATTAAAGAAGCTTAATTACAGAATTATTGTTTTAGTCGAGTTTCCTTTGGTGGTTATGTGGCGAAATTGTATATTTATCAACTCAATCCAAGCTGTAAGAATATCAAATGCTTTGTGCAGTTGCTATGGTATGTGTTTGAAAATTGTAAACGAATGTTAAGCATATGGTTAAAACTGCTGAACCTCACATACTTATTTATAGATTTTCAAAATGGCTGAATGTCAGCAAAATGTAATAGCCATTTACATGGCCAATATATTCATGTTTAATATTTATATTTATATCAGTATTAATGTTAAATTTGTTTTTTCTAATAATTTTATTATGTTCAAATACCTGAATTGTAGAATATTGATTGATGAGATGATGGCTGAAAACAATGTGTTGTTAATATACAGACAATGACAATGATGAATTCAAGATGCAATAGTAACACTTTTTAATTTGAAACTGTACAGCATGGTTTCAGGTTTAAACCTACAGAAACAAAACTTCTTTACCATCCTATATGAGCAAATCTGTATGTATGTATGTATGTATGTATGGATGACACGTTAAGGATAATTACATGATACACTTCAGATCACCAGCTTGGGCTAGGGTTCAGTAAGTGGTTATTTTATGCAGAATTACTAACATCACAAACCAGAAAACATAGAGCACATATCATGGCATAAATGCACATTATTTATTTTTATACATGATTAACTGGTAACATCTGATTCTGGCAGACAAGGGCATGAATATATATTTGTTTAATTGGGACAGTTTGTCACTTTCATTACACTAAAATGGAAATTAGCAGGTTTGTGATTAGCTAATTTGTGTATTCCTTATATATATATATATATATATGTTACAGTTAATTTGTATAATCAGGTAATAGGTCTAGTGCTAACTGAGATTTTATACAGATTACCTGAAAATTTCAGGTAATCTATTACCTGATTATGCAGATTAACTGCAACAGACACACACACACATATATATACAAATATATATTTTTTAGAAAATAATTAGTGCTTCAGATTATACAACAGATATACAATTAATTATCTAGTATCACTAGAATGAAATAATATACTGTAGAGTATTGCACAATTATACAAGGTAACTGATAATAATATATGTCGAGTAGAGAATGACACGAGAGACTCTTGTCTAACAATCCACATATTGTGGTACCATTATTTACTTGGTAAACACCACTTACACCTTTTATAGAACACTCAAGAAATGCCCGTTTACTCTGGCAGTTGGCAGATTTTTTCCCAAATCAAGCTCTTAGTTTGTGCAGATTTTCTGCACATCTCCAGCATTCTACATGAATAGTATACTGTCTTAAGTCACCATATCGATGCCATCATGCTTAGATCGTGCCTTTATGCTTAGATCATGTCAGTCTGAATCATGATCAGACTGATTGATACCCGAGATTACATTTTAATCAATCCTGAGCCATGCTAAAAAAAGCACAAATCACACAAAAAGTCATGTATATATATCTATCAAGAGCTGCAAATAAACATAACCAGTGGTTGATTAAATTTAAATTGCAGCAATAGATACATAACTATGTTAGTAAACAGTGTCATAAACCAAAAACAATCATCAAGCTTTGTATTTCCATTCTCTGCGGCACATCGGACACAACTGACGATCTGGCTGTGAGTTTAACCACTTAACAATGCAGTGAATGTGGTAACAATGTGTACACTGGCCCCACACTGAAATGAAAAAATACGTTAAAGTAATGAGATGATGGTAAAAATATAAAGAGGTACATTTAATTGAATGAATAATTGTACATCTTCAGAGTCAAGCACAATATTATTCTTGTTACACACAGGCACACACACACACACACACATATATATTTATATATATATAATTTTGTATGTCATACCTCAGCATTGCCTTGTTCAATCAAGACAGTATTAATCATGACGAATAATAATTATACAGTAGGGTCATCTATCAGTGATTACCCACAATGACACTGGTTTGTTGACAATGGTCAAACATATGAACTTGGGGCTACTACATCCAGAGGAAATGAGATGATGAGGCTAAAGCTACAGACACGGGTTATTGAAAAAATAAATATCTTACAGACACAGATAACAGTTGGGTTTGATCCCAAAACCTCAAAATATGGAGTACAATACATTAATAACTGTTCTATGGGAAAACTCACTTTAACCCATGCTAAGAAATGATGCTGCTTTATGGCCATTTTGGTGCACATGGTAGGCTAAATTGCAATAGTGATCTCCAAAGGTAACAAGGTGAAGAGAACAATGAAACATCCTTCAGACAAGTACGTGCCAAGATTTGAACTCGGGCGATAGTGACCTGCCATCAAGCACTGTACTAGTTAGAACCCACACTGATGGTAAAAGGTATTTTAACAGTTTTTAAATTTACGGGATTTTTGCACCTCAAAAGACAGTTTCTGAATGCAATAAGTGTGGATGAAGTTGCTACCGTGACCTCTGAAAACTGAATACAAATACTTTTCTCAGATAACAGATTACACATATCATTCTATTTTCATCGTCTTACCAAGTGGACAGTCATCTCCTGGCAGCTTACAGTCTGGACAGCAACCATCAAAAGGCATTCTACAGATACCACAGTTCTCATCGTTGGCAACCCACCTCCATGTTGCAACAGCTGTCCAACTAATTACGACAACAACAACAACAACAAAATTAAAAACACAACACTGGCACAACAAAGCAAAGAGAAACTATGGAAGAGCAAGAACTCTTTTTATCACTTCACCATTAGTAAGGAAGTAAACAGCCAAGATAGACTTAATGCATAAATAAAATATTGACCATAACTATATCATTGCTTTAGTTAGATCATCCATGGAAGAATACATGTCCCCCCCCCAAAAAAAACAAAAAACAACAACCAACAATTGATTCAATAAACAGGCTTTAATTCTAAATATTAAAACTAATAAATATTACTTACCCTTGATACGAAACAGCACATGTAAAAGATAGAAAAATATAGTTTATAATATTTTATAAAGAAATATCATACAGTAAAGAAATAATTAAATCAAGGATCATAAACTTACAGTGTTTGTTTACAGAATAAGGCTGTAATTATGAACCACTTTAATACATCAGAAGCAAGCAAACATTTTGCATTCACCTTTTGGGAATGCAATTTTCTGAAATTTAAAAACCAGTTGTTCAGAAGACATGAAAAGGAGGAAAGCCCACAGTAGATATAGTTATATCTTAATCAATAAGATAAGACACAGTGAGTGGTGATAATTCCCTAAACATACCTTTTGTATATAAAGCCTTTACACAAATACTGCTTTCAGTTGGTACATAAAAGTTTGATACATTATAAACGTGTACTTCTTTTTGGTAAAGTCATAACCTTTTCTCGGAGGAATCTGGTATATTTCATGGTAAAACCAACAAATAACGATTTCACACACACACACAATCATCAATCACACACCAATCACCGTCACAGGGGGAGAGAGAGAATGTGAGAAAACAAAACATGCTATTCCTTTTAGCAGGAAACCACAACAGCTAGTGCTTAAATTCAGTATCTGCAGAAGTAGCGACCCTGTGTCGGTCTCCTAAAAGATAGCTTTCAGATAAGAATCCCAAAGATGACAACATTAGTTTTGTTTTAATTTAAATAAAAGTCAAATTAATTAGCGCTATGCTTGTTTTTAATGTGTGCTTCATCGACAACCATTTAAAATCATTAGTTCTACTTCTAGCCGTGTACTGATTCAGCTGATGGGACAAAACAATGTGGCATGTTAAGTGTAGAATTGGTCATTATTAATTATTTAAGTTTGTCATGAGCAAAAAATAATAATAATAGTATTTTATATAGCGCCCTATTCAACCGAAATTGCTCTAAGACACTTAACATTTAAAACACATTCTGAGTTCATATAGATCAAATACATAATAAACTAGTTTAATATTATACATACGTCAATTTAAATAAATGGGTTTTACGAACCTTACAAAATATGTCTTTACTTGCTGCGTGTTTAATGTTGGCATACTTTTTGCTTATTTTCACATCATATGAAATAAATTAAATGTCTACTTTGAAATAGATTATTTTGCCATTCTTTCACATTTTGTAAGGTTTCACTTTGTAAAGATGATGTTTATGTTAATAGTAATAAGTTTTCCGTGTTTACTGGTCTACGTCTCGTGTATGTGGATGAGAGGGACACTTCGTCATGTGTGTGGGTTGAATAGAATCCGGGACATTTAGCCAACGGACATTTAAATTTTTGATTATGTTTATGTGAGTTTTCATAAATATAGTTGTTTCAATAAATACAAAACATTGTATGTAACTATTTTCGTGATTCATTGTACAAATGTAACAAACACAAAGTGATGTGTCATATTCTAAAACTTCAAACACAGATGTTACATATAGTCCACAGCTGTTATATTCAATTGTCATAGTGTATGTAATTGAATTTTATTCAATTCATTGTACAAATGCAATGATCACAAACAAATGTCTCATACTCTAAAATTTGAAAACGCAAATATTGCATATAATACATTCTTTATTTCTGACATGTTGTCAATATTCCTATTATTAAGTCTACATCGTATACTTTTAATATATTTATTTGTGTTATCTATATTGTTTCCATATTTTATATTTCTTAACTGGGTGCTAAGTATAAATATACTTGAATAAAATATTGAGTCATTTAAGAACAGAAGAAAAAAACATAGCGAGCCATAATAATCTCATTTAAATTTATCGCTCAAATAATGACACGAGTATTTCTTTATAGTGTTTGTAATTAACAAATATCAAAATGCTCAATGACTTCAATGCCATTCCATGTCTTGTGTACAGTTATTGAATTTTGGTTTAAATACGGACGTATATCTGTATGATTTAAAAATGTGTGACACAGACTACCGGTATGTCACAGACTCGAGAATCATATTCTCGGTTATCCCACATATTATCATGCAACAAACCTTGTCGGATCAACAAATTCTGACTGTACATAAAACAGAATCACTGTAAAGGAAGCCAGATCTAATTGCTCTGGGGCTCTTTTATCCTACTAGCCTATAGAAGCCACTGGTTCCAGGTGAAAGGAGTTTAGTGTCATTGGGGATGGTCTGGTCAACTTGAAGGTACACCAAACAGAAGCACTGTAAACAAAGCCAGATCTATTTGCACTAGGTGACCCATTTATTTGATAGTGTCTTTCACATACACGCGTTTTTATTAGCACACTACTCAATATTTGGAGTATGGACAGTTGCTCTGAACTTTAATTCCCTAATAATTGGTAATATTCATCCCAATAATTATATAGGTAATATGATACTAAGAAATATATTTCTGAATTAAAAATCATTTAATTTTTTAAAATTTTTCCTCATTAACAATTCACTGGTGAGCAAGTGTCCACTTTTTCATTTTGTTTGGTGAGCAACTGTCCGGGTGAGCAACTGTCCTACACCCTAATATTTGACACATGAATGTCTACATGAATAGTGGAATATAACAAAATAATGACAGTTATTATTCTTCTGCACACAAAGTGAAGATTGTCTATCTGAACAATTAAATATCTAATTCAGCACTACCTCTGAGAATCCTATAGCAGAATACCATCTTAAAAGCTTTACTGTTGCATAGAAGATTGTGCACTTTAGTGTGAATATTTACAAAGTTTGAAAATATTCGCTCACTTGATGCTGATGAAACTGAATCCATTGAACATTTTGTGTAGTGGACTATAATTAGCTTGCTGATGATCACACTTTTTGCACTTTGCACATTTCTTATTTCCAACGGCAACATGTAAAAAAGGTTCCCAAGTGGAATTCTCTAGTCTTCCACCTTTATACAGTACTAAAGGCTAAATATCAAATAATAATCACAGTATTAGTTCAATAATTTAAGCCAACATGTAGGTATGTATCAATGTAATATAACACTATGATCATGAGAAAGTGTAGCACTGTTTCAAATTAAATTCAGACAGGCTTTCTATACTGAGGTAAAATGAAGTAACATTTTAAAACTATGATATATCACCTGGGTTATGCAGTCACATCTTAGCAACATTACAATACATGTATGTGTCAACATTGGATAGAGGATTATTCTGAGACTACTAGTAGTAGTACTAGTTAGTACTAATAGTAGTAGATTATCTGCCGTATATACAAGTAGTAATTACCCACAAGCCAGATATAGTTAAGTAGTTAACGGTGTTAATAACGTCTGTGTAAAAAAGCTCCCAACCCTGACATATCATTATTTATATTTATGTATAATACCGGAGAAAACAGTATATATTAATATAAATATACAAATTGTACAAAAAACAGCAATAATTATTATGTTGCTAACATCTTATCTAAAGATAGGCCTATATTTACAACATCCATAAAGAGAACATAATACTGACAGAGCATACACACTCAAAAATATAACAATATACATGTAGATGTAAGATGAAAATTTTGAATGTTGGCAAATGTCCCCCCCTGCAAATATTGGCTAAATGTCCGTTGGCTAAATGTCTGGATACCAGTTGAATAACGTACGGAAATAAATCTTCACTGACAAGATTGTGTTATAATGTCAAAAACACCACACCTTCGGGATGATTGTAGTACAGATATTTACGGGTAAACGCCCTAACGCATAAGGATACGGTTCGTTGGCGTATAGCCAAGGTTTACTCATAAATGACACACATTTTGAGGGGGTGGGTCTGAAAGTAGATGTACCGCTTTCTATACACGTGCACACACATACACACGACTATGCTCGGCATATACTACTAGGCACACCCGATTTAATAACAGTTTTTTCCCGCAATTCGCGGCTAATATGCGAAAAGTTGAAGAAAAAAACGCCGAGGACGAGTCGAAATAATTCCTCCATAAACAGAAACATTTGGCAGGTTTGTCATAATGGCGTGTGGCATCGAGTTAGTCCACGTTATGGTTGCGTTATGACATCGGTCAACGCAGTCCATTAGTACCATCATCATACTCGTTGTAGAGTTGTGACCAAAAAATGCCATTAATCTTGATAAAGTCACCACTTAGAGGCTGCCACATTGAACTTTTGGGATTGGATACCAAATATAAATAGGTCCTTCCGTTATACTTATAGTCTATAAAATAAGTATAATTAAGTTTCCTGATAATTATAATAATAATAATGTATATTTAATAGTGCCCTTACTAGCAGGAGCCATTCAAAGGCGCTGTACAAATAATATGTAATATAATAATACCCAAATAATGTCTGTAAAAACCCTGTAATGAAAGTGACCTTAATTAGGTGTGTTTTTAGAAGAGATTAAGATTTTCAAGAGATGACACATTTCTAATATCTGCCGGCAGCCTATTCCACAAAGTGGGGGCTGTAAGTGTTTAACACTAAATGCCATATGACTTCAGCCAAGACACCTGCAATAGTATCTGACTGGATGATCTGAGTTTTCGGGATGACTTTCTAATGGACACCAGTTTACACAGCGATTCCGGCGCCATATCATTAATAGATTTATAAGTTATTAACAAAATAACTCCGCATTCAATGGCATATTTGATTCTAATCTAATGTTGACCATATCTTGCCCAGAACTGATTTTAATACTGATCTCTCTCGAACACAATCAGCACATAACATGAGTCTTAATCGGATGTGTACTCGTGAATTCATGAAATGTGCACAAAACCTTTCTCGGTTTTCTATTGACTATCGAATTTTTCTCAATCTTGTATTGGCCATTTTGTTTTATCAGAAGGTTTATATGACAGTGTTGAATCGTATTCCATATTGCACGATGGTGATAATTTATTGGACCACAGTGTTATTTCACTCAAATTGGCCATCTCAGTCACACATAATACTCTTGATCTAAGTATGATTGACAAATTATTACGTGACAAAGTAGGAACTTCCCAGTTAATAAAATATCAGAATAATTGGGATCAACTACTTTGTAGCTGCGATCTCCCAGTCCATGTCCTTCAACGTGATGACATGTTCTGTGATGTTCATGGGCATTTTATACAAGAATATCACGATAATATTGTCTCATGCTGTCTTCTAAGTCTGGTGTCGAAACAAAAGAAGGACTGGCTGGACTAAATTTGTAAGCACATTTTGAGTTTAATGGTTCTGTTATTAATAAACTTGAATCTACCCAGAAGAGAGCCATTCTGATAATCCACCTTTTAGACATAATGATATACTAAAAATTAGAGATCTTTATCAATTCCGAAATGCACTATTATTCTCCAATGACTACAAACATGACAGACTTCCCCACTTTTTTCAAACCTATTTTACTGCACATAACCAGAACAAAACCAATTCAAAACATCCTGACCATATATTCTGACAATTACCGCGAACTAAGTTCTTGTCCCTACTCCCAGTCCACCAAGTCCCATCGATATGGTACTCCCTGAGCAATGACATCCTTCCAATCCAGAACAGAAATATTAAAAAATCTAGATTAAAGAAGTCATTTATTAAATCAGATAGCATCCAAATTGAACGTTGTAACAATGCCATGTGCTCAGAATGCCCTCGCACATAGTAGCGCACACTGCAAACATTTCCATACTTTATATATTACTAACTGATAATTTTGTATCAATCACTGAGATTTGAATGTTGACATACAATCCTATGCTCATCTACCACACATTGTTGACATTATTAGTATTTTCTCATTGGACCAACCCGGTGCCTGCTTTCTCCCATTGTTATTTGGTCTCCCTTCCCTCCAAGCTCACCTGCATTAACGACAGACTGCACGGTCGGACAGCAGAGCATACTGATGCATTAGATTCAGCCATCTTCATCATCACTCACCATTCATTATTTCACATTATCTCGAATCACTGTTGATTTATTTGTTTTAATTTGTGTTTAATTTTGTCTTGGGATGCCGGGGAAGATGGTCTTTATGGCTATTGGTTGTCCTGGCTAACAACATCACATTTATGGAGAGACAATTTAACATATTATGTACCTGTATTATTATATCACGATGTTGTTAGTGAATAAATTACTTACTTACTTAGTTAAGCATAATGTCCTGTTTTGCCAGTATTTGGCATATATGTGACAAAGCAGTGTCTTGGCTCCATGGATGTGAACCACATTAGAATTGGACCACTCATTGCAACAGTTTTGTGATGGAGGAGTGGGATGATATGATATGACTTTCCAGGGCCATTTTCTCACTTATTTTCTCCATTTGAAAACATAACCACAACAATACATAACTTAGGAATGTCATTCGATGCTTTGTTGTATTTTTATGAAATATTACAATTATTTCAGTCAAGTTAGAATGATGAATTGTAACAATACAATTACTTTAAAGGTGAAGCTCTCAAGTTGCTGACCTTCATCATACTTCACATATATTCATACAGCAAATTTTATATATTTCAGGTTTTCCAGGATGCATGAGAACCCTGACAGGTAATAATAAAATAATCTGAAAGAATGCTATCAAAGAAATCGAAGTATGCACCTGCACAATCCTTGTAATGCACAGACCTTGTATGCACATATATAAATATAATATATATTAATTTTCTGGTGATCTCCAGTGACCTAGCATAAAATGGTGTTGCATTTGGTGTCAAGGAATGAAGGATGTCGGTTGAACTGGTGCTAAAAGTTCTCAGCTCACGCCATAGACTCTATTAGGTAGTTGACCCTCAGTTAACTGGTGCTACTGTACCGAACCATTTCGCAACCCTGCCCATTTTAAAACGGGGAAGTTTTCACTTGTGTTTGTATGCATCTATATATGTATATATATATATAATCATAATAATGTGAACAAATAATTTCTGAAAACAATATATTTCTGAAGGTGTTGAACTTCCTGTTTCAAAATTGCCCATCCCGATTTGAAATGGGAAGAGGGCCGTTTTCAGAATCTATTTGTACACATATATCTATATATAGAGGTCTAGATAAATTATATTCAATTTAATTTTCACAACATATCAGTTTATTGAGTAATTAACAACAAACCCAGGCCATGACTGGGTTGAGCGATAATAAAGGCTTCGTATACCTATTGACTAAATACATTAGAATATTTCATACTTATTGTCACACAATTAGTAATAAATAAACTAAGTTACGTTAACATACTTACTTTTAACTTTGACTTTCATGGTAAAGCTAAAATAATATTAAAAAAACATTAATAAGTTTCGGCTCGTTTGGATTTTGACCGTTTCGGATCCTAGCAAAATCGGGTCACTTAGTTGTCTGTTTTTGAAATATTGTTGGCTAAAGGTATTAGCCTAACTGAAAGTGGTTTGGTCATTTACAGTAGTAGGCGAGCGCCTAGCTATTTTCTTCTATAAAATTTAATACTATAGTTCTAACACAGTAACACCTTATATATGGTTTAATTGTGACATTGCTGATTGCACATTAATAACTGAATAAATAAAGCGTGAGATTGGTCAGAGTGTTGTCCAATTTGACTTAATATATTTTCATTTTTTTCGCCTATAAAAGTGTACAACTTACCAGGAAATAATATTGACACACACACACACACATATATATATATAGATTAGGTGTGTGTGTATTCTGGACATGGTACGTCCTAAGTAATTTTGAAAATATGAACATAACCAGTATAATAATTATAAAGTGAATTAAACACACATTTCATGACTACTATGGACATATTAATTTTGATGATATACTAAAGTTAATACACAAAAATATATTTCAAAACACACATACATCTACAGAATTGTTTTCGGATACCGGGTTTCAAATTTGGAGTTGAATAAAAGCTAGACCTCTTCTGGTTGTCGAATATAGGCTTAGATACGGCCAGGTTAAGTAAGTAGTATTGTTAAATGGATATATATATATATATATATATATATATATATATATGATGATGATGATTGCTGTTTTATGGTAACTTTTGTGCACATAGTAGGCTAAATGGGCCGAGCGATCTCCAAAGGTAATGAAGCGAAGTCAAAGATGAAACACCCTTCAGATATGACCACGCCGAGATTCGAACAAGGGTGGTAGTTTTCTGTGATACAACACGCTACCGTTACACCATATATATATATATATATATATATATATATATATAACAAACTTCTATAGCGCCAATAAACAGATTAATATCCTCGGAGATAATCGAGCTCAGTAAGTGGCGCACCTAATACAAGGATTAAGTAATCTCATAGTAAAGGTATGAAGCCAAATTCATCAACAAATGATCGGATGCAGTGTAAACTTAGGAGGGATAATTAAGCAAGCCTAAAAAGGTGAGTTTTCAAATCGTGACGGAAAGAAACTATGTTATTTGATGACTACATGTTGAGGGATTGAGTTCCAAAGAGTAGGGACAGCAACTGAAAAAGCACGAGTGCCGGTGTATGAGTTTTAACTCTGGGAACAGACAGCAAGTGAAAACAAGATGAACGGACCACTCTGAGCTTGGGTGCTAGAAAAAAACATTGAAAATAGATAGGAAGGTTCTCTGGAAGAGAGAGTTTGATAGGTAATGGTACAGAGTTTGACAATGATGCGAGATTGAATAGGGTGCTAATGTAGTGATTTCAGGATCGATTTGCTCAGAATGAGAAAACAGAGGAGACCGTAGGAGAACCCTACCTAAGCCGTTCTGAATGATGATCTAATTTATGGCGGTGAATAACAGACCTTATAGTGATGTGGTATACAAATAAACCGTCAAGCGGTCCAAGAACAGAGCCTTGAGGAATGCCGCAAAACATGGGAACTGTCTGAAAAACAGTTTCTTATTTTTATTGAATGAGACCGATTTGTTAAGAATGATTGGACCGGAGTAAGTGTTGTGCCCGACATACCATACTAATCAGAGAGGCGATCTAAAAGAACAGAATTATGGTGAAAATTACATATAAATTAATTGTATCCGAATGTAAATATTATTCTGCAGGAATCACACACACACACACACACACACACACACACACACACACACACACACACACACACACACACACACACACACACACACACACACACACACACACACACACACACACACACACCATTTTATAATTAGATTAACCAAGTTTTTGTGTACAGTCTGTGACTCAAAGTAATTGATCCAGGTTTGCCACACCTTTGCCTTTTCTTGTTGATAAGTTGAGCCATGATGTTGTTTTATGCTGATGCAGTTCATGATTTTGGAGTTTTTATTTCAAAGATGTGCTTCATTATGCAACTGTCTTTGTTTACATCTGTTATCACGCGCGATTACCATGGCTTACATACAATTGTATCTAAGTCAGCGTTTGACTCCCAACGTGACGACTTTAAAAAAGTCAACTACAAAGCCTCAATACATCCTTCCTATAATAATGTCGTTAAAAATACACGCACGCGCACAAGCACGCACATAACGTTAGTTTAACGGGAGCCATGATTTATGAAAAAGCAGACCCTTCCTAAGAGAATGGCACCTTAATTTTAGACAAATTTTAGAAATGACTCCTCCAAAATTGAGTCATTTACAGTGCACCATCTAAAGTAAAACGAATAATTGTTACGACGGCGTGAGCACTAATAATAATAATAATAATAATAATAACAACAAAACATTTATTGTGCCAATATCATCGAAAACAAATCGAGCTCAGTGACGCACCTAGTACAGGTGTTGGGCAAACTCAGTCCAGGTACAATGCAAAGTTCATCAACAAATGATCAGATGAAGTGGAAACTTAGAAAGGATAGGCAAGTCTGAAAAGGTGAGTTTT
Organism: Paralvinella palmiformis; assembly: GCA_025642065.1. Classification (NCBI taxonomy): domain Eukaryota; kingdom Metazoa; phylum Annelida; class Polychaeta; order Terebellida; family Alvinellidae; genus Paralvinella; species Paralvinella palmiformis. The sequence continues at coordinate 313,507 of JAODUP010000147.1, read as the reverse complement.
CAAATTGTGACGGAAAGAAACTGTGCTAATTGATGACTACAAAGAGTAGGGACAGAAACTGAAAAAGCACGAGTGCCGGTATATGAGTTTTTACCCTGGGAACAGACAACAAGTGAAAACCAGATGAACGGAGTACTTTGGGTTAATTTGGCCTTTGGTGCTAGAGAAAGCATGGAAACTAAATGCGAAAGTTCTCCAGAAGAAAGAGTTTGATAGGCAATGGTGCAGAGTTTGAAAATGATGCAAGATTGAACAGGGAGCCAGTGAAGAGATTTCAGAAGTGGGACAGAATTAGAAAACCGAGGAGACCGTGTGACAACCCTAGCTAAGCAGATCTGAACGCACTGAAGTTTTTAGAATATCCTTAGATGCAACGTTATTAAGAGTTGCAATAATCAAGCCTAATATAGTAATGAGTGCTGTAGCAATGGTTTTGGCAACCGAAAGAGAACTATAGAGCCGAATACGGCGAAGGTCACGAATATTATAAAAGCAGCAGCGACATATCTGTCGGAGAAATATGTTTTCTGAAATTAAAACCGCTATCAAATTTAACACCAAGATTAAGTACAACGTGTGATGGCATGATTAAGGATGGGCATAGGGAAGAAACGAATAAGTTTGCTGCGTTGTCTGGATGTACCTTTATTATGATGAAATTTGTTTTGTTACCATCGAACCTAAGTCTATTGTTTGTCATTCAGCATATATATATATATATATATATATATATATATATATATATATATATATAGTCAGAATCCGTTAATTCGGTTATTGTTTATCCGACAAATCCACCATCCGACACATTATTGCCTGTGATTATAAATGACTCTTTAATCCGACAAAATCGTGTTCCGCGTTCCGACTCCGACACTTCATCTCGCCAACAGAATGTGACATTTCAATGTAAAATTACTTCGATAATCCGACAACACGAAAATGTTGCCAAATATTTCAGTCATGCAAGACACACCAACATGTCGGTAATTGGTTCATAACCTTCCCACCAGTGATCATTGCTATATCGTAACCAGTTACAATCATCCTCGACCATACACACCGACACACGATGCTTCCATTGCCTGTGGCTATCTAATAGCCAATCATAATAATTCATGGCTAATTAAAAACACAAATGTGTGATCTTTTCAATGAACAGATCATGAGTTAATCTGATGGACAAAGTGACACGAGTATTTCTTTATAATGTCTGTAATTAGCAAACATCAAAATGACTAATGACTTCAATGCCATTCCGTATCTTGCGCACGGTTATTGAATATTAGGGTGTTTATCTTTATAATTAACAGAAAAAAGTGGATGTGCCCAATAGGCGACAGCCAGGGATCTCTACCCCAAACTTCAACAAGTTATAACTTAAAACTGTATGACACAGACTACCGTGGTATGTCACGGACCCGATATTCCGACATTCTCGATTATCCGACATATTATCATGTGACAAACATTGTTTTTGAAAATCCATTGACGATCGAGCTCGAGCTGATGCTTTAGCAAATAAGCTTCTGTTAAATGATAATGTATATTTCTGGAAGGAAATTAGCAGGATGAACCGTGCTGGTGAAAATAATATAACTAAGGCGTGGTATGACCACTATTACAAGTTGTTGAACTCAAATGGAAATAGTCTAATCAACTCTATGTTGAATCTATCATGAATTATATTGTACACTCCCAATCAGTATATTCTCTCGGTTCTCTGCACTAGATGTGAAGCATGCAATTAAAATGGGTAAAAGAACAGGTACAAACTGGATGCAAGGTGAACACTTTAAGTATGCACACTCTAAGGTTACTGGTTTGTTATCAATGCTGTTTAATGCCATGTTTCTACACAACTATCTACCTTGTAAGCTTATGGAGACTATTATTGTTCCTATTATAAAGAATAAAAAGGTCTTTTTACAGACAAAGACAATTACAGGCATATTGCCAATACTAGTGTTGTTTCCAAGATCTTGGAACTCTTATTGTTGGATAGACTACAGTTTCAGTTGGAAACTTCTAGTAATCAGTTTGGATTTAAAAGTAAACATGGTACAGACATGTGTGTTTACTCTCAATAAGATAACAGAATATTATAATCAACTCTCTAGACCATTATGTATTTATTATCTTGATGCTTAAAAGCATTTGATCGTATTAACCATTGGTGTCTCTTTAAGAAACTTATTAAGCGTTATATTGATGTTACTTTGATCCGTCTTTTCATATTCTGGTATTGTCAACGAACATTTTGTGGACGTTGGGCTAACCAATTCTCCTAATTCTTTACTCTGTCTAATGGCGTAAGACAGTGTGAAATTATGTCACCTGTGTTGTTTAATATATACATGGATGAGCTTAGTTGGAACTTGAATCAGAGTTATATTGGTTGTAGTATGAATGGCATGGTCATAAATAATTTAATATACGCGGATGATACCTGTATCACAGCTCCCTCACCTACTCCCTCTCCAGGAACTGCTTAATATATGTGCTGACTTTGTTGTTTCAAATTTTTTTATTTTTAATGAGAAAAAGACAAAGTGTTTGTGTTTCAAACCAAATTCACTTAATGGTTTATTTGTACAGGTCTATTCTCTGTCTTAATGATGTACCTCTGACTTTCGTGACAGGTAACAAATATTTAGGTGTAATTATACATGACAAACATCAGGATAAATATGCATGAAGATGATATCACGATATATGTTAAATCACTTCATTTAAGAGGGAATATGCTTATCAGTTGCTTCAAAACATGTTCCGCTAGTATTAAAGTAAAATTATTTAGAATATTCCTTTGCAATGCATATGGCTGTCATTTGTGATCAACGTATAAACAGTATACGCGTGTTGTAGTGGCCTTTAATAATATATACAGGAAATTATTTGGTATTTTAAGGGGGGAGAGTATGTCTGCAATTTATGTCAATAATAATATTGATTCATTTGGGTGCTGGTTCGCAATTTTTTTTAAATTTTAAAACACGTTTAGGTGTTTAATACTAGCAATTTGTTAGACAATGTATTGTTTGTAGTTTGTTTTATTATCATTCTAGCTCTTGTGTTAGATGGACGAAAATACTTAATTTCTAATTTGGTTATAATTTGTTACGTGTATTATATACTTCACTCTATCATAATTCATACGTATATGGAATTTTATATTCTGAAATAAATTGATTGATTGATTGATATATTATATGATGTACTAGCTTGAAGTTGCTTTTTGTTGAGGTAAAACTTGGTGGTGTGTTGGGCGGATGCGATTTTGGGTATGTATTTTTATTTATTTAATTCATTATCTATCAGAAGAATGTCTTCGGTTCTATGTTAGTATGGGGTTAGGAAATGATATATATATATATATATATATATATATGTGTGTGTGTGGATTGAATTAAAAAAGGACGGCTTTCCATATCTATAGTGACTGGACTGTTAGCCAATTTTTACTGATCGTCCTCATATCAATTCGCACTCATGTGATTCGCGATTGAAAGGTAGGTAGCAGATCTATTTATGTGACGGAAATGATGCTGCCATCGAAAAGTATTTATCTGTCTAAATATACGATAACCAAAAACAGTTCTAATTCTTTCAGACTTTATTACTTTAATTTAACTGTAGTACACTAATAGTGTCAAAGCAAATATTTATTCATTATCGCCCAGATAGATCTATCATCTGTTCTATTTCCATTTCGCTTAAAACTAAAAGTAGGCCCTTTACTAGACTGGGCTCTACATATTAATTATTAATTTACGAACATCGGAATTGCTAGACTCTAAATGGTGGAAAATGACAGCATAACATAAATAAAGTTCACGTTGTTCAGCTCTTTGTTTAGACCTAGATCTATAACCTTTCTGACAAAAGTTTCTACACCCATTTTCGTTTCGACCGCTTATCATACATTTCTCCCGCCGTAATCATATTAATATACACTAGGTGCGCCACCGTACCCTCACAATGGAAGATGGTACAATCATATTTTTAATCAAGCATTTCCATTTGAAAAGCATGATTATCACGGCACTCTACCATGAACGTCATCTGTGAAAGATCCGGGCAAAAAAAAATCGCACCTCCAAGTCTATCAATGATTCAGTGTAGATCTAACTAGACCTATACTATTTAAGTTTTTGATGAGTGTCAGAACTCCAAACTCTTTATAGATCTCTAAAGGTTTAGAATCTACTACTTGTGAATAACATAATTTTTTTTTAGTGCAATCATGGTGCATTAAAGTAGCAACATGCTTTAAAATATCAAGGAATCACTTATGGGAAAAACATATGCTAAGTGCCAAAGGTTCTGTTCATTTTTGTGCACTGTCAGGAAGTGACTCATTTTGAGAAATATATCTGTGACACAAATCATGATCATTACAAGGTAATACATTTGCCTGATTTAATTTCACTGGCAAATATCTGTATGGTGATTCAGCATGGCATTTTTCAATCTTCTTCCTCCTTGGGCATTGTTAAAACTGTGTGTGACTCAGTCAAAGATCAGTCATTCTCTGACTGACGAGACAAGCTTGCAGTGTCTAGCATAAATTAATTAGGACTTCATATATGTTGGCTATTAGTGGACAACACATATTTTACAATATAGAACAACAGCTCTGGGAGTCATATTTTATGGATCAATTTGTGGAGACTAAATTATTTTCTTTTATTCTCCATGTTTTAAAAAACTAAAATGGCTTGTTCTAAAGTATTATACAACTCTATCATAATTCCAGAATTTTAAAATAAAAAAAATTCTATGACAATTACACATCAAAATTAATGCGATCATAGTGAACTGTAAAATAATAGTTTTGTTAATTTATTAAATTTACTTATTATTCAGTAGTGTTTACTGGCAAACTATTTGTATTACTGACTGTCATTACACTATCTGGAGTCCATTCAGAGTAACACCACAAAAGTCAGCATAATACATAGTAATGATCTAAATACCATTCAAGTGAAGCTTTTTGTTGGATAAGATTGTACTGTTTGCTTCATTTTGTAAATAACAGTTCTAAATATTTATTTTGGGATTTACTTGACAGAGAATTTAAATGTGTTCAATGTGACATAACAATTGGGCATTAAAATACACTTTACAAACAGATATATGGAACATTTCAATGCTCAAAATTATGATTAGTTTACCACTGATCAACAGCTAGACAGTTCAACACATGAGACACTAACCAAGAAGAGATGGCTTTCTAGTGGATACAAGGGTATTTCTACCCTATCCATGGTAAAAACTAAGGTATAAACAATGACAAGCGTATTTGTACCTAATATTTACTACATATCTGTTTGTAGTAATATGTATCTGTTTTGTTATTGAGTGTGCACCAATAATAAATAAATACTATAGCCGTATTTATATATTATAAAGTGTTACTTTATAATTAAGTTACTAAGCTATTAGAGATAATCTAGTACTTTTGTACTAATCTCACCAGTTTAGCTAAGATGGAATTTTTTATTTGTAATAGCACTTTAGTGTGAAAAATGAGTAAAATTAGATAAGTGAGTGTCAATTGATGTATAAGTAGTGGTATGAGCATTAATTAATGTGATAATTTAAAACAAATAGCATTTAGTCTAAGGGCTCATCATAGTAAAGTAATGTAATACCAAAATGTAAACAGAACAAATTCACAGATTAAGTACATGTAAATAGGTTCTATAATAATAATTTAAATATATTATGTTTCTATAATGGAAAATAAAGGGTAGAAAGTTATAAATATTAAATATATGCTATAAATATAAAATATTAATAAATATATGATAGAAAAATATTTCTTCCCTATATCTAAATAAATGATAATTTCCCAAGTAATTAGTATTCATAGTATAAAAATTCCATTCCTGCAGTAAAGTATCTTGAGTGGTCTTTGTTACCATAACTGAAATAAATATCAAATTTCATAATCCAATTGCATGTTGATTTTACTTAAATGACATATAAAGGCAATTATCCTTTTTTATTTTTTAATGTTATAATAAGTTATTAAATCATAGAGAACTATATTAGCAGATGGATGTTAATTATTTGGAAGGCTGTTAGGAATACATTTCATGGATTATAGCCATGTGTAGTACTTTTTAATATATACTAATGTAGACTTCCATTTTGCCAGATAATCAACAATCTTTATAACAGGGCCACTTTTGTTGATGTGTAAACACTTTTCCTGTCTGGTTATAGATTGCAATGAATGTGGTCAAAGATAATTCATTTGTGGTGACAGTTTTACAGTATAAGAGCTAAATTGTATAATAATTAAGCCATGCATGAATGCAGCTGTATTTTATTTGAATTATCTTTTTGGCACATTATATTATTTTTACACGTGTGTGCAGCAGGTGTGCACACACACATTCAGCCACACACCCACAATGGGTACTTTCTATAAAAGAAGGCTACTTAAAACCTAGCCATTCCAATGAATGTAGAACATGGTTGTAAGAAAATGTTTCAACATTTTACAGTCTCCCCCAAATGGGTCTGAATCATCTTCCAGTAACAACAAGGGTCAAATCAGCTAATAGCAAATAGCAAAGTTGAATTCAGTAGGACAGGTTATGGCCTGACACAGTTTTTAAGGGAATGCTGATAGTGTAGAGGTTAGAATATTGCATGCAAACCTCAAGGTTCTGACTTCAAATCTGACTTGTATCTGCATTTGTGGGATGTTTCCCTAATGAGTTCCCTCTTGGCTGTAAGTCCTGGGTGTGACAAGTGCTGAGGCTAAAGGGTGAGCTGTCTTAATCTGGTTTGAGACAGCTCTCTCTCTCACACACACACACACACACACACACACACACACACACACACACACCATTTTATAATTAGATTAACCAAGTTTTTGTGTACAGTCTGTGACTCAAAGTAATTGATCCAGGTTTGCCACACCTTTGCCTTTTCTTGTTGATAAGTTGAGCCATGATGTTGTTTTATGCTGATGCAGTTCATGATTTTGGAGTTTTTATTTCAAAGATGTGCTTCATTATGCAACTGTCTTTGTTTACATCTGTTATCAAGGCATTCTGAAATTCACGTGGTGAGTGTAAAATAGCATTCATAAAAAAAATGTATGTCTTCAGAATGCATTATTGTGTTCCAGATTACCTTGATCAAAGTGATCTGGACAGTATGTGAGGTTTTATGTTTAAATTGGGTTTCTGCATGAATTACAACTGAGAGAATAACAACATCGCATTATTGTATGTTTATATTTTCCCCTTTTAGGATTCAGTGTGTTGACTTTAAATCCATTCAATTGAACTGTTAGATCATTGTTTAAATTAAGAAAATCATAAATATCACAACTTCTAAGCTGGGCATGATTAATCTAGTTTCATTTCAACACCACAGTTTGGATTAATTATAAATTCCAAGGCAACCCCTTTATTTGTTCTTTGTGGTTTTCTTGACCATATATTCACATATATTATATTAGAACCTAGCTTATTTATATTATTAAGCATTTAGAATACGAAAGCAATTCAACGTGAACAAAAAATGTGAGTTCTGCAGAAATAATATCGAGGTAACTTGTGAATATTTTACTGTTTCAGAAAATCTTGATTATGGATAAAGGTACAAAGAGTTTCCCAGAATATCTATTTCCAAAGCCTGAATCTGAACATGATGATGGGAGACAACTGTTTGCAGATTTTGGCTCAATTTTCGGTGTTAACATACTCCACAATGGGAACTCACTGGATGTGTGTTGTCAACATGCACGGAATTCAGATCTCTGGGATAGGTTTTGTTCCACGAGGCCTACCCTTCCTGTGATTGGACATAATGAATGTGAGTGTTTAATTATTTGGCCTAAGATACAAATTGATGTTGCTAAACAAAAGTGGTATTATATCAGGGTTTTGGTTTTTGGTATTTGATATTTATCAGAGGAGGAAATGTTTGAAATCAAATGATATAAAGTTAATTTATATTGACTTATTAACATAGATGTGCATTCACACAAATGGGCACACACACACACACACACACACAAACCCCATGTTATGAAGCTATTACCAGTTGCCTACTCCACACATTAATCCAATAAAATGGTGAACAGGTGAATAAACATTTTGTATACTTGTGTCCAGGTACTCTTGATGAACCATGCATGGCCAGCATAACAGATAAGAAGAACAGGTTGATGTCGCTTTGTACTTTGTTAAAACGAAAGAAAGGTATCATTAAGGTTAGTTAATTAATTGGTCTGTCTGTTACAGCATTCATGATTGTGATTTTGTCATTGAATTTTGTCATTCAATTAAAGGCTCTCTCTCTGTGTGTGTGTGTGTGAATCATTACCTATTATTTGTATCATTGATATATGCCCAATATTCCACGAGTAAGAAAAACAACCTAGATGACTACCTACTGTAACATCATCCCCAGTCATACTTATTTTGGTTTATAGCCGTAACATATTTTTCTGTATTGTCTAAAGGTAATAAATAAACTTGTTTATCGTGTTCAGTGCTCATTGCAGTAACAGTATGGTGAAAATTCTTGTCTCTCCTTCAATCTGTTAACCATAATGGCTCTCAAGTGTTTTGCTATTTGGTGGACAGGTGGCAGCACCCTTTTCAGCATATCCTGGGTGTTCAAGTAAGTTGCTGCTTATAGGTTATATGGGAAACAAGACAGTAACAAAACATCTGTTTTCCTAATTTGAAGCGCTTTGAAACTGTTCCTCTAAGGCCAGAGGTTAAAGGGAAAGGCCACCCCAGAAATTATTTTTTAAATATGTAATGCTTAGAATAGTTACCAAAATTTCCACAATAATAATCACTAAATATACCTGATATCATAGATATAGGGAAATAATCCAAATTACTGGAGGGCCGCCATTATGGCTGCACCAGAAGTCAGATTTGAAGGCGGGAAGGAGCAGACTGAAATGTTCTGGCACCACATCGGCGACCTCTATACTGATGTGGATTATAGTTTCTCTTGAGCGTTAATATCTGAGCCATTTTGAATCATCTTCCTCTTGTCAGGTTCCTTCTGGCTCAAACAGATATAGTTGTATATCATTCATGAGGTAATTTTTACAAGATGATGCTGTTTAGTTCTGGAATAATTCTTTCCTCACACTTATTTACATGCTATTGTACGTGCTCTGCAGACTTCAGATCAACTGAATACGTTGAAGTCATGTCCGCATTCAGGAGCTTCCGGTCTCTGTCTGTCTGTTCTAGGACACTGAATGGCCTAAATTGTGCCGATGTGTCATTAAACAACATTCATCCATCCATCCGGTTTCTGTGTAGCTTAAAAATGGCGGCGGCCACAGGCCATTAAAGTCGATTAATCAGCACTTTGAACTGGATTATTTAATGTGTGGGTGATCATTTACACATTTTGACATTATTTATGATATTTGTGAGTATAGCTATATTAGTCCTCAAATTTTTTCTGAGGGTGGACTATCCCTTTAATCAATAACATTTACTAAACAAATTGGTATATTATATAATTATTTCTGAGTATAATTTTATGTACCTGACAGTCACTCACAGCGAAGCCTATGCCTGGCTTTTCTTGTTTTATTTACAGTTTTCTGTTAATATTGGAATCATTGGGTGGTTGAATTTTGAGTATTAAATTAAGATGTTCTAAATAAATCAGATGAATCACTGCCTTTCAAGTCATACAGATAAAATGTTCCCTGTTGTACAGTTGATCATAATTAATTAAAAACTATTTTTTTATAGAAAGTTCACTGGCTGCATTGACAACATTTTAAAGTGGCTCACACTACTGTTATTGAGACAGTGACAAACATATAAATGATTGTGGAAATTTCAACTAGGTTTGGTGCTATGAATTAGATAAATTATTACACTTGTCATTTGATATTTGGCACTGTCCAAGAGATTAAATACAGCATTTCCCAGCCATAAATACTGTTCATGAATGATATTCCCACTTGTGAAAAACAACTGCAGATACACCAATTTGTTATGCTTCTCACCCCTTCAAGGTAAAAATACATTCAAAACTTACATTTAGGCATCGTACGTGTAATGCTTTGTGTCTAGGTGAACCACTTTATTGATCAAGAACAAAACATAGCAAAAATAAGCTGTACAATTAATTTGGTTACTTGGTCTGCAACTAATTTGGGTGCAATATCCAGTCATGTAAGTGCTGCGAGTTGCTTGTACTACCTGGCTATCAGAGCAGCACTATCTGGCGAGCTAAATGGGGTGTTGTGGCAAGGGACCTTTGCAGTGTGATTGAAAACATTATATACAGTAAATTATAGACCACATGCATCTCCCTTAATTGAGGTGGCTAACCACATAAAATAACAGTTAAATTCAGCTATTATTATTATATACCTTAATATTAGAGTAGTCCTAAATTGTGGGAGGAAGCAAACACCTCCAAGGAACACATTTCAAATGTTTTCCATATGTACTGACTGTCAAAAGAAAAAATATGTACCGAGTGAAACTAGGAAGTTAGCGTATGAATAATTAGAAGTATAGGGGATGTAGAAGTGAGGGGATGTAGAAGTGTAGAGGGTTAGAAGTGTAGGGGATGTAGAAGTGTAGAGGGTTAGAAGTGTAGGGGATGTAGAAGTGTAGAGGGTTAAAAAGTGTAGGGGATGTAGAAGTGTAGAGGGTTAGTAGTGTAGAAATGTATTTCAGTTACTTTGGATAATACATGAAGTACGGGACTGCAAATTCTAAAACCAACATTTAAAGATAGAATTATCAATACTGTACATTTACTTTGGATAGTACATGAAGTATGGAATGGAAATTATAAAATAAAAATCAGTCCTCAGTTAGTATGGTTATGATGAGAGCTTGTTTAAGACATGATAAAGATGGATGGTGAATTGTGAATGCTTTCACAGATAAACAATAATTATCTTTTAAATCTCTTATAGAGTTTTTAAAGACATATTATTTGGGGTATTATTATATTACATATTATTTGTACAGCACCTTTGAATGGCTCTTGCTTATAAGGATGCTTTATTTGATATATTATTATTATTATGGATAAGGTTTCTAATTCTGGTAATGTTTTATGGGTCTAATGGTGTGATATAAATGTCAGTGTATCAAGTTTGATGCTGCCTCACATTTATTGTGTATTTGTAGTTCTGTTTAGTTAAAACTCAGTAGTTACCCAGTTTTCATATTCATCGCATTGATTGTTTTTCACGTTTGACGTTATTATGTTACGTTTATTATTACAACAAGATATTATTACAACAAGATAAGCAGAAGTTTGTCATGTTTATGTTAGAAGTAAATTATCTGTCAGATTAATAGCTGTGTTTTATTGACAGACAACAGGAAGAGAACACTGTGTTATGTAATGTTTTTTCAAGTTCATCCTTTTTCTATAAGATGAAGCAGAAGGTGCCAGCCATTAGAAAAGCCATGAAATCATTGGCAAAGAAATATCCAGATTACTTCGAAGAAGAGCCACCCACCAACAGCTTAGAGAGCTCAACTGATGATGGTGATAGTGATGATGATGATGATGATGTTGTGGATGAAGATGAAGATGATGACTTGGAAAGAGGAAGAAGTGAAGAAAATTGTAAAGACGTCTTTGACAGTTTGGACAGATTATCTGCTCCTATTCAAAGGCTTAGTAAGCTGGTAGGCTTGAACCTAATGAAGCATCCCATACAAGAGAAAAGCATGTTTGAGGAAGATGCCCTGGATTTGGTCAGTTTTCCTGCAGGCGATGCTTGCTTTTGTTGTAAAACAAATTGATTTGTGATGAGAAAAACCATGATAACGAATGTTTAGTCATTTTATACAACATAATTTCAATGGATCATAGAGCTAATAGTAATTTATTTCAGTTGATCAACAGTAAGTACACTGGAGGCTGTCTGAGCAGTGTGAAGCTAAGAGATGATCACGGCATTGTCTTCTTTATAAGAGGTCCTCGTATGAATGAACTTTGTATCCTTGTCGTGGTGTCTTGATCTATTGTTGTCAATAAGCCATGGTTCACACAGTTATGGTTATATAATCAAAATTAAGATCATTTTATTCAGTCACCTTGATATATAACTGATTTCACTGTGTGGCATTGGTTGATTAGAAAATTGTTGTATCTGATGTTAAATCGCTTCTTTTGTACAGCAAGATCTGATATGAGGCATCTGACAGTGAGTGCATTTAACAAAATGGATTATTAAGCTTAACCTGTACATAGGTACCTTACCTGTATGTATTACCAATCATCGGCTTTCTGCTTTGGAATCTCAGGCCCATATACAAGAACATAGTGGAACTATCTACCAGGTAGACTGCTTACACCTTCAAGATGAAGGTAATTATTCAGAAGATTATAATCTTTACAAATACAACTCCATTGCTACTTGTCTGTTTTTAGTTTGTTTCTCTTATTTTGTCTCTGTATTTGCATTTAAATCATCTGTTCCTACATTTGTGCTTAACTCTCTCTCTCTCTCTCTCTCTCTCTCTCTCTCTCTCTCTCTCTCTATATATATATATATATATATATATATATATATATATATATAAATATATATTTAAATAATTACTCTGTCCTGGACACACATACACACACACACACACACACACACACACACACACACACACACACACACACATGCTTATGTTTACAGATACTATACAGTATGGCTCACTTATAACACAGATATTGGGGTCCACAAGCTTTCAAATTGTTCTGTTAGTGGCTTATTTCATGCCATTTTGCAGAAAATACAATATTATGGATACCCTGAATTGTTGTCCAAGATCTGACTGTGTTATAGCTGATTTCATGTCATACTGGTTCGTGTCATAGCAGAGCCACACTGTACGGCAGCTATTGTAGGAAAATGTATGGTATTCTATTTTTCACCCTAAGAAAGTTTAAAAAGAATATACCATAATGAGTGGTCTATTCTTGTTTGTAAATGAGTGTCATACCTTTTTTCATGTAGTGTACGTAGCAAGTCGTACAGACAATACTTGTACATTGTTGAAGTCATGTCCTCAAGAACAGTCTACCATTAGTCAAACAGAAGGAATTGGACTGGAAACGAGACTGTTAGATACTTATTCTTATTCTGATTTACAGTTATTGAGTGTTTCATTAAGGTAGGAGAGAACATTTGCATCATTATATATTAATTATGCTATTTGTCTAATTGGTTGTGGGGGTGCTTCCATGGTCTAGCAGTAGCGTGTTGGACCATAGATCACTACCACCCGTGTTCGAATCCCGGCATGGGCATATCTGAAGGTTGTTTCATCTTTGACTTCGCCTCATTACCGTTGGAGGTCGCTCGGCCCATTTAGCCTACCTTGTGCACGAAAGTGGCCATAAAACATCAATCAATCAATCAATAAATCAATCAACTAATTGGTTGTGGGGAAAAATGTGCCGTTTCTTTGTATTCACATTTTATTTATCTTTCACCGAATTTTGTTGCATTTCATACAAGTTATTCATCAGCTGAATATTTTATCATGTAGAGGCACTCGTTAACCCGCCAATGAAATAAAATGCGCATACCTGGCACATAAATGTCTATAATGAATAATTATATAAACTGAACGATTGATTACAAAGGCTGCATTACACATCTCGTCATAAAAGGTGACTTACGTGTGTTCAGTTTTCTGATTCATGAGTTTCACTGATAATATATAAACACACTTTGAACAAGTTGAATAAAGTTCACATTACTGTATACTATGAGGTACTACGAGTCGTAGTACCTCATAGTATGCAGTAATATGAACTTCAATGTTAGTCTGAAATAAAACTGTTCTCCTTTTTTAAATTTTAGTCCATATATACCTGGTGAAGTTTTGATCACGTGTGAAGATAATTATCATGCAATGGTTGAGCTCTGGTCACCTGGTGTAAAGTAAGCAGTTCAAACATAATAAATATATATATATATATATATATATATATATATATATATATATATGCCCTTAATTTGTTTGTTTGTGTGTGTGTGTACCAAATGTTTATATAACTATGTTGTATTACTAGCAGCTGCATGTCTTATTGCATTTTTTCTATCCACAGACCTGAAGTACTTTTAAACCAACTTGAACCTCAGTTTGCAGTAAAGAATAACTGGACGCATTCGTATTATGGTAGTCATCCACGAAACATTGCTGTTGCAGATCGGACTGGGCTGTTGCTATACGACATTAGGGTAGGCCTGTTTATACACTGTTGCCTTAATATAATGCAGATTCAAATATACAGTAATCAACTTATGAACTCCAGATATTGAAATGCCTGATCGCTAAAGAATTTACTTGAGACCATCACATTTGTCATAAATAATTTGAAATTAGCCAAAGACCATGAGTTGAAGCTCACAAAGGGTTCAGAAAGTTTTGTGAAGTTCATTACTTGGCTCACAATGATGTGGGTGCCAGGGTGGGTGAGTTACTATATTGAAAACTGCAGACGTATCACTGAATTAAAGTAAGACAATAGGATGTTAAGGAACCTCTCGTGGTGTTAAGTACTTTGACAGTAACTACAGGCTTCCCACATGTCCTAGAAAATACTAAACAAATTAATTTTCCAGGTTCTGGAAATGTCCTTGAATGTTACAAAATCAGGAATTGTCCTGGAAAAAATTCGCTCAGAACAAAAAATCTCAGGAATAAATATTATGGCTGTAGCAGAAAACTTCGATGGTAGAAGAAAAAGAGGACTGGTATATAGTCTTGATATCCCATGTTAGCTAAAATTTAAATAAAAGTGAATGAATCAGGCAGCTAGAAAGGGTGAGGGCTGTACCATAAAAGTGTCAATAATTAATCATACTTTGAATAAATATGATATGCTTTTCTCCACATATCATGATTTATTACCTTTAAATCTTGTATAATTTGACCTGAAAAAGTCCTGGAAATGTTCTGAATCAGAGTCTGACAATAGTACATGAACACCATTTAATTTGTTACATTTCAATTTACTAATAGCATCCGATATACTACTAAGGCTGATAACATGTGAATCATTATGCATTATGCATTTCACATCTATTATAACTCAATTATACAAATGGTTATATTTCTGAGTGAATACATTACTAATATTTTGACCACCTTGTTTGTCATCAACTAATTTTGGCATGGTATAACACTGATTATCAATATGTTTGACTTCATCCTAAAAGTGGCACTGGTTTTCCAGAATTGGAATTGAGAAATTTTGAATTGAAGTTTCCTACAAAAAATTAAATCCTAAAATTAATTTACCATTTTTAAAATGTTAACACTTAAATGTGGTGTTACCAATATACTGGAACCAAAATGATCCAGAACTTTGGTTTTATGTATATATATATATATATATATATATATATATATATATATATATAATATATCAGATATGGATACTAACCATGGCACCCCAAGTCAGTGTTTAATCAATTAAATGGTCTGGATACCGTGGACTCTGCCCACAACAGTGTGACACCACCACATAGCATACCTGTAATCTATATAGAGATATTGCTATTTAGGAATTAATTAATTTTATCATCTCACCGGGAATGCCAATCTGGAGCAAACACTTGTCCCTCCTCCTAAAACTGTGACTACTCTAGCCTGTCCCCAGACCTATAACTGTTTTAATAAACATTTGAGATCTTTTGTAAACTTACCATATGTAAGTGGTTTTGCTGGGTGGAGTTAAGCAAAAACATTTGTTTCAAGGCTCCTACTGGACAGTGGAATATAAACACATCTTTGATTATTACAAAATACACTTTTACATGGGGATGCACCAAAAACTGATCCGCCACTTGATATCATCAAATATGTCTTTAGCTGAAAGTGCCCTGTGGTTAGGCTTTTGCACTTTTTTACCATGGTAACACCTACATGTGGTGTTACCAATATACTGGAACCAAATTGATCCAGAACTTTGGTTCCTTATTTATACAGTGCTCCCTCGATATAATGCCAACTTGGGGATTTGATAAAAGTTGGCATTATATGGGGGTGGTGATGGGGAAATAATGCACCAAAATAAGGGGAGGTGGGGGGAACAACATTTAAATGCCTGCTGTTGTCCTTATATTTATGATTGTGTCATCACAATTGTGTTTAGATTCACTTACATTTTATAATATTCAATTAAGTTGGTTTATTTACCTCAAATATTTTAAATTTAAGCATCTATTATATCAGATAAGGTGTTAGCATAGTAAAAATCCATTGTGTGGCGATATCAGATGTATTTATTCATGTAACAGTTATCAATATATCATGATAAATGGCGAAAATACAGAGTAAACTTTTGTACATATTGGGAAGCAACATTACATTTAACAACAAGACAAATAATTACAAACATGATATACACGTATAATGACTAAAATAGGATTAAATATTCTGTTTGTGTTTGCAGTTGTTGAGATTGATAAACCCACGCGTAAAATGCCTTTGTTTTGGCGATATATGGGGGGAAATTATTGCTTTGGAGACTAAAATGATGTGGCGGTATCCGAGGGAGTGGGGGTGGTTTGTGTATGTCATGGTCAGTGTGCATATCTGATAATAGTGATATATATATATATATATATATATATATATATATATATATATACAATCAGATATGCACACTGACCATGGCACCCTGTGAGCATTTAACTAATTAAAATGGTCTGGATACTGTGGGCTTGACCCACAACACTGTGACACTACCACATAGAATTCCTGTAATCTATATAGAGATATTGCTATTTAGGAATTTACCCCTGTTCGATGTTTAGAACTGGAATAAAATCTAAATCCACAAATTAATTTTTTAATTCAGAAATATTTCTTCCATGACAATCTTACTTGGAATACCTACTTGGAGTAGGTATTCCAAGTAGGTACTTGGAATACCTACTCATGATAAAAAGTATTAGGCAAAAAAAGATTTGGAATTGGAATTGATAAATTTGGAATTGGAATTGATAAATTTGATTTCGAATTGGAATTGACTAAATGGAATTGACCCCATGTCTGGTTGTTACATACTGACATGAAATCCATTAGTACATTACAATATTCATCCAAATTAGAATAGTTATGTGTTTAGTCACATGGCATATATATGCTACAGATAAAGATTTTTGTTCCACTGTTAATTTTAAAATGCCAGCCTAGGATCGTTTGCCAATGGACACTGGTGTAAATTAACATTTCAAAGTATCTTTCAATAATATTGCACATTCACCATGAGGTCTACCATACAATAATTTGGACTGTTCCATACCAGAGGAACCATATACCTGTGCATTACTAATCTGGTTAGCAATCGAAGATATCTTGTGACTATGACACCAGTGTTCTTGAAGCAATACAATATCATACGTATTAGATAAATGCTTAACATATGCAATACAGTCTACAGAGTGACCCGTGCAGTTAAACGAGGCAATAGATAAGTTTGTACTAGCCATATTGGGTATGTGTATATAAAACAACATAATTTCAATTCCTTGGCAGATAGTAGCGTCTTACATTAACACCACACGCCAAAAGTATGGCTGTAACACTTGTTCCAGATCAGAAACTTTAATACATACATGAAAGCTATTATAGATAGATTTGTCATTGGATTTCAGTTCTATGTGACGAACATCAACATTTTTATTGTTCATATATTGCTTGACAGTATCCATAGTAGATTCTTTATTAACTCGGAAGATAAACTAAACGAGAAAATTATAAAATAGAAAATTGGTGATTATGTAATCTAATTACACAAATGGTCTGTTTAAAATGTTGGGTTAAGCGTATTTCAAACAGTTAAATAAATAAGGGAGTTGACTGAGAATTACTTTTTATCCTAATCATGTGACCATGTTATGGATGTAATGTTATCTCTTGAAGTTAAAATCTGTAAAACCCACCTTTTCAAAGTCGCTTTCACCGATAAATAATTATTATCGTTCTAAGCTCTTGTTGGGTTTTTGTGTACATATTATATGGGATATTACTGTATAGCCCCTTTGACTGGCTCCTACTGGTAAGGGTGCTTTATTAAGTATACATTATTATTGTTATTATTATTATTATTATGTTTGATAAATAAATGAATTTGTTTATTCAAATTTAAAATGTTTATTTTTGTCAGACTCCTAAGTAATACCAATGTTGGTGCTTTCTCTGAAGATAATTGCAAATGCATTTTATTATTAAAGGATTGCAAATGCATTTTATTATTAAAGGATTGCAAATGCATTTTATTATTAAAGGTATATGGTGGCAGTAAGTAATGGAAAATTGGGTATCATAGTAACTACCAACAAAAAAGGGGATATTATAGTAACTACTAACAGAAAAGGGGATGTTATAGTAACTACTAACACAGAAGTTCTTGACCACCCTATCATGTCGGATTATAATTTTATTAATTTAATTGGCTTTACATTTTCAGAGTTTACCAAGTCACAGAAGCTCCCTTTTGACATTGAGAGAATGTGGCTTACATCAAAACGAGAGAGTGATGACGTCAATAAGGCATCCGGATCAACCCTTTTATCACTTTGTGGCTACCGATTACAGTATTCTTTTACTGGACGAGCGATTCCCCAATCATCAGGTAGATGATTAAATCAGTGTAAAATGGCCATAGCATTTAGTTTAGTTAATAACTAAATAAAAGACATTGTATAAGACTAGTGTATAAGACTAGTATATAATACAGTAGGCCCCTGTTATACCACAGTCCGCTATAACACAAAATCAGATATAACACGGTCAGACCTTGTACCCCGATTTGTGGAATCCACGACAGAGCATTTTTATGCGAAATGGCATGAAATCCACAACTGACTGGTAAAATATTTTGATATAATTTGAATGCATTTCACAGTTTGTAATTCACATGTAAAAAAATATAGCCAATGGCCGCAACATACTCACATGTATATTTATTGAGCACAAACTTAATTACACACCACATTGGCTCAATCAGCCAAACAAACAACCCAATCACAAGCCTTAATTATTGTGTGACTCCATGCACTAAATTTGTTCTATAAAGAATGATGTTTTCATTACAAAAGCAGATACACAAACAAGTAGATTTTCATGGATGTTTATTTGTCCACATGGACCTATAAACCTTCATTTATTGGTTCAGATAGTTGCTACCTTCATCTGAAAAATATGCACTATTTCTGGAGGATGAATATCACCAATCCAACATGGCTGTTACATTTTGTGCAATTTTACAGAAATATTTAAATTTACACACAAATGGGGAGTAATATTTATGTTTAAGTCAACAAATGATTAAACAATTACTGGGAACATTTATGAAATAAACAGTTGTATGTAATCTTCAGGGATGGTGCCAAGCAAGGTGAATACATGGACTCCCTATTATCGCCAACCCCGACAGTGGTCTGTCTCGCATCACGGTCCACCTATAACATGGTCGACAGGTTGTGGACCTCAACGACTGTTATAACAGGGGCCTACTGTATGTGATTTTGTATCATATGTTACTTAAGTAACTTATCGAGCTGTGATGGCATAGTTAGTTAGAGCATAGGACTTGTAACTGGAGGGTTGCAGGTTCGAAGCTCTGGAGCTGCAATGCTGTCATGTGGTGACTTAGGAATTTGAAAGTCCCCATTTTGTATCCATTGAGATCTATAGACGAAGGCCTAGTCTATTAGGCAAGGGTCTGGGGTGGACCTAGATTATATAAATCAAAAGATCCCCCAAAAATACCCATCATTTGGATTCTTCTAGATTAGTTGCTGATGATGATGATGATGATGATGATAGTTGATGTTTTACAGCAATTTATGTGCAGATGGTAGGCTAAAATGGCCTCCAAAGGTAATGCCCCTTCAGATATGCCCATGCCAAAATTCGAACTCGATGGTAGTGATCTGTGGTCCAACCGTGCTACCGGTTAGACCACGGAAGGGGCCTCTCTAGATTAGTTACCTGCCCATCTAATCTCTCCATTTGATGAAACTGCCCATGATAAATGACAGAGAATCAATAACTAGCTAAGACAATGGCTGAGTGGTTAGAGTGCTGAAGGAGAAGTCAGTAGGTCATTGGTTCAGGCCTATCAAATACTTAGTGATCTTGTTCTTGTTTGGAATGGTTCAGTGAGCAATAAATTGCATCTTGCATATATTGTAGGAGATTATTGTGGATGGTTCAGCTGTAACAGGTAGCTGATAATGTGTACTCCTAGGGAGTTGGTAACAACAATATATTATCGTGCATGTCTGTTTTGAGGGAAGGGAGGGGGGTAAAAAAAGTCTAGATCTTACCAACATAGATATGTTTTGGATTATTTAGGAGAAAGACAGGATTGTTTAGGAGAAAGACAGGTTCAATCAAGATCTGATACCACCATAATACTAGGCTACTCTTTTCCACCTGTGTGTATGTGCATGCGTGCGTGCGTGCATGCATGCATGTGTTTCCACTCAAGTTGTTGAACAACTGGCAGCAGCAGTATTTAAGAAGACATTCTTCTCATGTAGCCTCATGCCAACTTGTAACTATATCGGAAGTTCAGTTTGTTTATTTGGCATCATAAAATGAAACCGGTCCTGTGCAAAAGTGGTCAATGTTGCAAGCATGATGTTTTCTTTTTAGACACTTCCCTGATATATAATAAAAGCCATTAATAATTAACACACACATGCACACATGCACACAGAGAAACGCATATCCAGGGAAAGATGCATGCACATACACACACACCACACACACCCCCCCCACACACACACACACACACACACACACACACACACACACACCCACACACACACCTGTTATGCAATGCTGATGATGGGTTGTCTTGTGTTAAGACAAGTCTAATTAAAGTCATTAATCACAGGTGCTAAAGGTGGTTATTTTCAGCTACAGTGTTTTAAATGTGATAAGAAAAGAAATTTCACATTTCAAAGTAAACATAATGTAACAAACAATTATTTTATTCTCTATCAGATGCACTATCACCCTCAAAACAATTCTAACTAACAGCGATCATATTTCCATTAAAATGTTCGCTAACTCCTTAATTTCCAATCATTCACGAGCCATTGCTAGTGTGTACTACACTCGCTAGGGATTGCTGTGTGACGTCATCTTTGCCAAGGATCACATATTGCCACAGCTTTGTTTAAAAGCATCTTAACCAGTTCACAGACAAGATGTCAGATTCCTACAACTTTGAACCACTCATGAAAAAGGGTCACATACATTATTAATTAAGATGTGGATCTAGAGCAGCCACCTGTGCCGCTGACACCTGGACCCGGTCCACAACAAGAGTTGGATTGGTGTCTATTTGTTTGTGTTGTTATAAGCTTAATTGTTAAGTCAACACACTGGGCCTGAATACAAATATTTCCCTCTTCCTATCACATAACGTCATTTAAAATAAAGTGATATTGTGGAACACAGGAGCCTGGTGGATGCATGAGGCTCTCCCATGTGTGACCTATACAGGAACGTGCCACCCTCGGTGGAACACCTACTAGACTAGTTTAACAGTTTAGTAGCATTTACAATACACAGCCATAAGATTAAGAAACTTTGAGTAGGCCTAAGTAAATTCAATTCGTTTTCTGAATAAGTAAAATTTTACTTTATTCACATATGCGTGAACTGGTGAATGTCTAATAGCTTGCTCCAAAGGTTACCTTATTATCGCTCATACATACCAGTTTTCTATTTAGTTTCTCCATTAAACTGCTGATTGGTTTGGGCTTAGCATTACCAAGTTTGTCAAATATGGTGGTTGGAATGGCATCTTCTGTGAGTCTGACACTCTTCATGTCATATCCAATTGATCGTGCCATAGACAGCAAAATAACGAACATACATTCCTCAAAGTGGCAAGTTGGCTTCCACTGCACTCTGTTCATGTTCTACAGCCAATCGTGCAAACGAGTCTGGTTTTGGGGGAATTAATGCATACCCCATCCACTGGCAGATCCATTTGCACAATTATATGCATCACAATACACCATTTTATATGTTTAACGAAGACAATGTAGAATACATAACACAGGTTAAACAAGGCCACAGTAAGTGTTTGGTGTCTATGTTTGTCAAACATGACGTCACATTCTGAAGATTCTCGATTAAAACTGTGGTATGTGGGATGCTACCAAAGCAAGTTTTAAAACCACTGTAACTTTATTTCTAGGAAAAAATTTAAAATATCTTTGATTTTTTAATAAATAACACTGACATTTCTACTAATTTGGGAAACCTTTTCCTGTGACCTTTAAGCATCTGTAACACGACTGATAAATAGCATAACAAGTGAAGTTTAAATATAAAATACTTCATAAACAAAGAGTATAAGAATAGTATATAATATGTGATATTATATTATATGTTATTAAAAAGAATGTCTTAAAAGCAGACATTTTGTCATTTTCAGGTAGTACATTGGTATCATACACTGTTAAGCCATCCTCAGTATCTGCGAGTTGTTTCTGATGTACATGTCAGTAGTGGAGAACAGTTGCTGCTTGTAGGCAGTCAGGCTGTTCCAGAAACCTTGGCTTATCCCCTTAGTATGAATGTTGGCAGCCCACATCCTCCATGCGGAGCTGGTGCAAGTTGGCGAATCTCTCGAACAGAGTGAGTGTTGCACTTAATATGATAATAATTTAATAATAACAAACTTCTATAGCATCAATATCCTCGAAAAGAATCGAGCTCAGTGCTGTGCCCAGTACAGTGTTTGGACAATCGCATAGTCGAGGTACAATGCAAAATTCATCAACAAATGTGATGATCTGGCCATTTGTGTATGCTATGAGTGAGAGTGAGTAAAGTTAACTCATTTTTGGTTAGGTTTTGGAACAGTTTTGTAATTTTATGAACAGAAGCCTCTTGACAAAGATTAGAAATAAAGAAATGAATTTTATATACGTCAGATTTAGAAATCAGAAATTTACAGATACTTTGTTTTGTATCTCTGTTGGCTGGTCAGTAAAAGCAAAAGTTTAGCATAATTCAGTTATAAGAAACTTGTTAACCATTGTTAATGAATACCAAAAGCTTAGTTCATTTCATTTGCTGGAATCGTCCCGTATTGAGATCTGAAATGTTAGTGTTGATGTCCATACTTCAGGTGCACCTTAAAGTAATATAATAATAATAATAATAATTACCATAAATAAGGTATTTATATAGCATCAGATTCAGTCCACTACTCTCTGATGCTCTACAGATAAAATAGATATAATATGACAGGTAATAAAGTAACAATGCACAAAATAGTTGACTGAAATATATGATAAAACATATTGCTTGTTAGAAGTAGTACTGAAAAGAAATCTCATAACATATTATTCAAAACTAGTGAGTGTATTTTTGGCATGAATACACGTTTTTCTTTAAGAAAATAAGTTTATTAAGTCATATATTTTGGCAGTCCGATCCAGTTTATGGTGTATCCTTACTTGTGCTATTTAGGTGACATGGTTTTAATTTGGTAGCCAGCCAATCAGCTGACGAAAGTCCAGATTTTGGAGTCTTTAAACATAAATTAGTGGTGAAATATTTGTTTAGCTGTTTTTATGTTTTGGGTTGAAGTTTGCTGAATTTATTTTGGTGTGTGATGGGGGGGGGGGGACCACCATTATATCATAACCTTGCTAACATCTTAACATCAACACGTGTGATGATGTTATGATTTGGTATAATTCTTTTTTATTTTGCATACTATCACTATCATTATTATATTTATATTATATTTTCACGCTATCACTGTTAAATGTTTTTGAAACATGTCGATGAATATGCGAGAAGAAAACAGCTAAAAAGCTATCAATTATTTGTCACCTCTTGGCTCATCACCTTTATGCTAATTCACCATCATCAGTCACAATGTAGAAGAAAACATATGGGAATTCGACATCAGTGTTTATAAAAGATGAATTTTTATTGGTTGAGAGAGCACAGTCTGATCATGTTGAGGCAATTAAAATGTAGCATACATCAGGGTCTTCTGATCCTTTTGCAAACAATATGGCAATCCCATCAATGTTTTTTTATTATTTATTCACGTATTTTGCTCATTTATATAAGATTCCAAGCTCCGGGTTCAATGCTAAGAATGTACATACATGTATATAAATTTATGACACTATGATCAGAACGTATTATCGTGTATTTTCATATTTTCCTCTCCAATCCCTTCCCCAACACCCATCACCCACCCCGTCTCATAATTTATATTCAATTGTATAACATATCAGTGTTCAATCGTTGCTACTACTTTCCTTTTTTATGTATATGCTTCTTATCTTTTCTAATTGCTATATCATTTTCAGTGAGTTCAAGAGATTTTATTTCTCTTATCAAACTTTGTATGCAGGGTTTTGTTTTGGAAAGGAAGCATTTGTATATGTAATATTTGGTAGACAACACCATCAAAATCTAGTAGTTCACTATTACAAATATTGCTAACTAATTGGAGATAATTTAGATTTACATATTCATTTGTTAAATTGTTGTGCCATTGAATAACATTGTTCCATAAACATTGAGATATTCTGCACTGCCAAAATCTATGTTCAATAGAATCTATGTATTCCTTACAGAAATCACATTCTGAATTGTTTACTAGCCTAAATAAATACAGTTTGTCATTAAAATAAATAATTCTATGCAATATTTTGAATTGAAAGCTTCTCATAACATTGCTTATTGTTATTTTTTCATTATGTAGAAAAGTTATTATCAGTAGTTTCATTATCAAGATATTTTGTCCATTTCAATTTCAGATATACCGGTAGACCTTGAAAATTAGTTTTTATCAAATCAACATACATTTGCTTTGATACAAGCTTTTGTGGCAATGCAATAATTTTTGAAAGTTTTACATTTGTGATATCTTTATCTCTATTAATATCAATGTATTATTCTCTCATATATCTGTGCCGTAGGCGGGGTATGGCACTTATAATACTGTTATACTGTATAACCGCTATCTCTATATCATAAATTAAATTTAGCATATTATGGTCTAAGAGTAAACCTTGTTCGTATAATTGATCCATTTGAGAGAACTGGTTATGAATAAGTAATATTATTTTAAGTGGCTTGTTGGCTACTCACATATATGAATTCATCCATAATATCTGTTGCTTTATATCCACAACTCGTATTTTCTCCATATAAATATAAGAACATTGAAAATGTGGTATATTTAACCCTCCCATTTCATGACTATTAATCCATATATCTTGCCCAATTTTACTGGTTTTGCCATCCCAAAGGAAGTGCAGAATACCCTTTTTTTCAATTTTGTTGATAATTTGTTTTGGGGGATTTGGTAACGAAGGGGTCAGATATGTTAATTTATTCATCCCGCATGTCTTGATTATTGTAGCAGTTTCCTCTCAATGACAAGTTTCTAGTCAACCATTTCCATTTCATTAATTTTCAGATCATAAATTAATTGATATATATATATATATATATATATATATATATATATATATATATATTCATTCTATTTGCTATTGGTATTTTAATAGACCAAATTATTTAATGTCTGGTCAAAAGCTCCATTTGATTTCTTTGTGTTTGTCCTATTTTGAAAACTTTAGTTTTTTCTTTGTTGATTCGTAACCCGGATGAAAGTGAAACATTCTGTATATTATCTAAGGTTGCATTTAAAGATAATGCACGTCCAAATAAGGATATTACTGTATCATCCGCAAACTGACAGAGTTTGAATTCAGAATTACCTAAAGTAATACCTTTCACTTTAACATCAGTTCTAATTTTATGGCCCAACATCTCCACACATAATATAAACAGGTATGCCGCTATTGGATCATCTTGCCTTGCTCCTTTTTCTATATTGAAGTAAGAACTGTTTATATCCATTTTGTGAATGACTCACCAAAATTGAAATACCCTAGTACTTTTTCAGGATAACCCCAATCCAAATTGTCAAAGGCTTTCATAAAATCATTCCCGGAGTATCTACATCTACTGCATTCTCTATCAGTTGCAAAATTATATTTATAGCTTCACCAATGTATTGATATCCCATAAATCCCATCAATATTTTGTTTGATATTCACTGCAGTAGGAATGAAGCCATTTTTGAGACATGTGAATGTTGTTAATCTCTAGGTTAGAGTTTGGATTGAATCAAGTTACTAGTATTTGTTGGATAGTTCAATACAAGAAATTTACCTTCAACCATATGCACCAAGTCTAACCAGTGTTGAGGCTGAATGAACCACTTGCTTGCTTGCTCACTCACTCGCTCGCTTGCTCGCTCGCTCACTCGCTTGCTCACTAATTCAGGGTCAGATTTCAAGTTCAGAAAGAATTTCAACTTCAACAATCCAAAATTTAATAACAGCTGAATAGTTTTGGCGAATAGTAACCATTAGACAGTAGCCTCAATGATGTGTTAATAATCTTGTGTAGAGAAAGTGAGTTAAGAGTTATGGCTAGAGTTTGGTGACGTGTTTCAGCTATTCGATGCCTCATTCTACTCATCTACTGAAGATATGGGAGAGATATAGACTTATGTCTGAGTAATGGGTCTTGTACTCCACCAGCTGCTGGATACAGTATGGCTCTGTTATGATGCACTGACTGGGGTCCAGAGGCCATGGACCACTTTGTTAGTGTATGGTTAGAGTAGTCATTTCATTCATGCATTTATTCTTTGTGCATTAGTTGTGGAGGTGGGGGGGGGGATCGTGATACGACTTTTGCTGGGCCATTTCTTAACGTTTCTTTTTCCATTCGCGAATAACCACAACATTGCATAATTTAGGAAAGTCAATCAAAAATGTATTTTTTGTTTAGATGACATAATGCAATAATTTTAATCCATTTAGAATGATGAATTATGGAAATATGGCTAAACCTGATGCTGTCCTTTTGCCTATAGCTAAATACCACTTCATGTATTTGATGAAATTCCCATTAGCGGTAGTAATCACATTGGTCATTAAACAGACTTTCATTCTACATCTAATAGAGGTACCAGTAATTGGAATTATATTTATGGGCAGAGCCACATGTCATTGATGAAGGTGATTGGGTTATCAATTGCCACAGATGAAACAATTCACATGAATGGGTTTATTCTGAAGTGCAGTTAAACTCCAATTAAATATTCACTTAGATCAGTGTTGCAAGGATTTAAATTAATTTTCAAATTCATTATAATAAGTCATGAAAGACTGATTTTGATACTTTCTGTTGTACTATTTGACACACCACAATTGTTTAATCACTTGCTACTAAATTCAGATCTGCACATAGTTAAAAAGTAGTGAAAATTTGACTTAGTCACACATCTGTCATATTAACAACATTGGTCTTCATTTACTACTGATCCATTATACACGTATATTGGCGCCATTTCTTTAATATTTGAAGAAAAAAACCCAGAAAATAATTGCAAAGAATCGTTTCATTATTTACATCACAAAATTTGAAATGTTCGCCTCAAGGTGCTGATAACCGAGTAAAACTTTGTACTGAAGAAATAAGTAAAACGCGACTCATTGCATAACATCCTTCTCTCTGTTGTGATTTGCAGTGATTTTGTTCAGTTCGCAATGAGGCAAGGAGCAGTTCTATCCGGGATCTTGACTGACGCCGCTTTGGTAGGAATGTCTGCCTTGAGTCATTCTGCAGATGAAGGGGGTGTGTCTGTGTTACAAGTGAGTTAATACTCAACATACTCCTTGGTGTAGTGAAAGGATCTAAAATAAAGGACTGCTTAGCATTTTGGTATCTGTTTGCAAATGATGTTTTTTTTAAAGGACTGTTACTTCGGTGAGCTTGATATCCAATTCTTCTCAATTTTGTTGCTTACAGACAGACACATGCGTGCGCACATGTACAACACACACAAACACTCACACACATTTATATGGTTGGTATTTTTTTGTTTTTTTCCCCTAGCTTTCATCCACTGGTAACTTGTTCTGTCAGGATTACCACTATATGTCAACCAGCTGTAATGACAAAACACAGTCTTTTGGGATAGGCAGCCAAAAGATCCACTTGAATAAAGACGATAAAATCTTTGTCAACAAGTGGCTCACGGAATATGAATCTTATCTGGCTACAACACGAAAAGTCAAGTTCACAAAAGATCTTAGCTGGGTAACGGAAGGTATGTTTGTACTTAATGAAGGAATGTTATCATTGGAATCAAATAGTGTATACAACTATAACTATGTATCTTTGGATGTAAGCTAATGTCACATATAAGTAGGATTTGTTGATGATTTCCCAACTAACTAAAAAAACTTAGCTCACAAAATTTTTTAAATTTTTATATATATATATATATATATATATAAAATATATTAACAAATCTTTCCAACTTTAAAAGTAGGTCTGTATTGGATGAATAGTTTGACAAACATTGCTTCTAGTATTAGTAATAATATAGTACTATTTTATTGGTCCCAGTTGTGAATGACAAGGACACTAATATATATATATATATATATATATATATATATATATATTATATATATATTAATGTATGAAATGTATTCTCATGAATAAAATAAAATACTATCTGATTCATGTAATTTGTAATATAGGTAGCACATAACACAGATAATTAATGATATGTTGGCTGTTTTTGGAGGTGGATATCATATCATCCAGTTGAATACAAACAAAATTGCCAACATTCTGAGAAAAGGGTTAGGTATATTACTTTAAAAAATGACCAATGTGCAATATTATGTATGAATTATCAGTTTGTACTTGATGATATACTGATGATATAAAACTTTTCATTCTGTTAAAATATACGAATAGCAATCTAAAGATTATCTGGCTTTCATTACCAAAATCATAAATTCCGAAATGGTCTCGTTCATGGAAAGAAGACGAGGAATGCAAATATCTTATTACGAAGTTTTCTTTAAATCAGTAATTGGCTACGTAATAATTTTGGTATGTTAATCGCGTTTCTTCACCAAATGTTTGGTAACGTACGACGGATAATTTATGCAAATTTGTACTTTTCAGGAATGTTGAATGATCAGGTCGTGCCACATGTTTGTTGTTCCATCTGTCCCAAACGGGATACTAGTCAGACAGGAGCACATGCTGTAATTGATGAGCATTCTGTGTGTTATAACTGTAGAATTAAACTGGAAAAATCGAAGACAATTACGGACTCATCTTTAAAGGTATCGCTCCTTTATTCTTCGTTTGATTTGTTTCTGCTATTTTAATGTTCAGCAGATTTATCATAAAAGTTTGTTTTTTTGGTGATCACGTTGCAATTAGCTCACCTTGATATCACATTTTTAAATGTTGTTTGGACATTACTGAGAGTAGAAGGTTTTGAGTGCTTAGAACATCCTTTTGGATATATTTTACCTGTGTTTATTCAGGTTTTCATGTATGAAAACCGCATCGGTAAAATACATCATGTTCAGGGTCTGAGAAATGCTGAACGTAATTTAGTCAAATCGTGATGTCACCATAAAGCTATATATGGCCATACTACATTATGACTGAGTAATGAACATGATCCATTATGATAATGACATGATTAATTAAAACTGTTTTATATCGATAGTCATCATGTATGTTACATATTGATGAGCTGATTGATTTTGTATTATTTGCATCTTGCTTTGTTGACGGATTTATACCTAAAAATGTTTCGTCACAAAATCATCTCTATTTGGAAGCTAGTGTACTAGAGCTGAATGGACTTGTTACAAAATGTAACCAAACATTAATTCTGTTATCATAGAACAGGAAAAACTGAACAGTTGATAATCAGTTTAGCAAATTAATACTAAAGTACTAATTTGATATTGGGCTCGACTGATGTTGAATGTCTTGAAATTTTTGCTTTTTGTAGAGTTACCGATCTTGTAATAACGTGATACTGCATTTGTTATTACATTTAATATTTTTGAAACAAAATTAAATAAATTCTTGATGCAGTACTCTTCCAGACAGGATTGAGATGATGCCATGTTATCGCTGATGTCAATGTTTTGTAGCTGTGATTTCAAGCTCGATCTGAAACAAAAAGTAAAATGTTGGGGGGGGGGAGGATATGCTGTGAAGTATTTTACCTGTGTATGAATTCATTTGATGAACTATCATTTATTGATGATGTTTTTAGAGATGAAATATGAATGTGCTTTCTATTTTACTTGCCCAGAAAACAATTTCACCCAATCTGCGAGATGAGATCGCCGAACTGCCAGATCACATCAGTGAGTTGGATCTCGGCTCACCTGAACAGTATGACCACACTAGTCGGATTTTGCTAAAACTGTGGAAGAATGAGGATGTGATGGAGCTGGTTAGAAAAAGGGTAAATGTTGGCTGAAGATTTATGATGCAGGCATTATCTATTGGCATAATGTGTGTTTCATGTTAAAGGTCATGAAATGGACTGCAAGGATCTTCTGCGTATCAATGTTAGACACCGTTTTCTATCAATCTGGTGAAACACTAATTAATAAAACTGCGCGTTTAGTAGATGAGTCACTAAATTAATGACTGAAACAAACATCTTCTAAGTAAACTGCCAAGGTTTGCTGAGTTTATCATAGAAATGACTGTCAGAGTATGACATGGAATCTGGCTGCAAAAACTACTGGAAGTCGCTTGATTTAACAGACTTTAGTCGATAATTTATGAGGGACAATGATGATAGTTCTTTCATTGTGAGTGATCCAGAGGAAGAGTTTGAAATTGCAATATTCACTTATCCCCTGTGTGGTAAAATTAGATTAATCAACTTTGGGCTTGCCTTTATTGGAGGTAGATCTTCATAAATCATTGTCTTTGTACTTTAAAGTATTCCTTCCTTGGCCAACACCTATTTTTTGTGGATGATTCCGATGAGATGAGCACAATTTTGTGTTTACGTGGATCACTTTGAGCTGGCTGCCATGTGGCTGATTAATGTTTACATAAGAATATGCTGGTATTCCCAGTTTTGGCATGAACTGAGTGATAACGGTATACACAAAACAGAGAAAAATGTCAGCTTCTGGCTTTAGACTCATGCATTGCTATTCCAAACTGCACACATGTTGGTGACGTCAGTACTCAACTCTGCCGAGGCATGGTGAAAACTGCCAACTGTAAATGGAGGTAATCACACGTTGATAAGAATGCCTTATTTGGCCACTGATTGCTGCTAAAGGGCTGAATTTTTGCATTCATGTATTAATTTAAACACACATCGTAATTTTAGCAGTGTTTACTAACATGATAGTTTTGATAAACTGAAAATATCAAATGACTAGAATTAGTCTTCGCTACAATTTTAATGAGGAATTGTGTATTTTAGATTAAGTTAAATCAAGTTCTCTTATTATGCATCTGAACTGTGCTGTGTAACTCTCAGCTTTGAAGATGATGTCGCATGTTGCGGCTTGAGACTTGTTTGATGATGGTGTGAAGTTGGCTTGTTTTGTCTGGATAAGCTTGACACATAAACACCTAATCTTTGGTTCAGGTGAAAATTAATGCGCGTTAAAAAATTATTATTATTGGAATTGCCACATTTGGCAGCAACAAACCCCTTAACTATGATGCAATAATAATAAAACATGGCAATAAATTACAGATAATGCGAGCTTTAATTAATTGAAAGTGAATCTGGTGTACACTGCTTTACAATGGAGCTAATCTGGGCTTCCACATGTCAAAATTAATTATATATATATATATATATATATATATTCTGTGAGAAAGTACTTATTCAAATAGTCTTTATATACTTTCCATTATAAACAGGGCTGTGGGAATATTCTTAGTAAAACTCCGGTTTTCAGATTCATGTTTTTCCCTATACGTGGAGCCAGTCAGGTGAGAAAAAAGGTAGATATCTGCCTATATATTCCATACTGGATCTAAATGGTAGGATTTATATGTTATTTTCAAAGTCTCTCATTAGCCAACCTCACCGGATATTGCAAAAATGGTGCTGCACCTAGCCAACAGTTGGGAAAACTACCCGACTGGCAGCTGGTCCATTAGTGTGCTTCTAATGGACGTATTATGTGGCATAATTAAAACAATTTCACATTTGCCCTTGAAAAAAGTTTCAGAACTAAAAATAAATAAAATGGACAAAACATTCTTTTACTAACCATGTTTGATATTTTAAGACTGTTTTAATACCATTTGCTTAATATAAATACCGTCTGATTAACACATTTTATCTCGCGTTTCTGTACAGATTTCAGCAATCAGCCAGCTGTTATCAAGCTAATAATCTCATAACCGGGTGTTCATAATTTGATGGATAAGTCAGCGAAATAAAAAAGTCATTTTATCAAATTCTAATGTTGTTTGTTGGCATTTGAACAAATATTTAGTCCCTATATAGTCTTAATGGTTTACCAGTTTTTGCCAGTTGCTTGGCAGTGGTAATTTCGAGTAAATGTTTGTACCAAATTCTTTGTAGATGTTATAACTAGGCAAATCGTGTTTACAGCTGCGGTTGTGATTGCTGTATGATCATTCATGTTTACAGCTGCGGTTGTGATTGCTGTATGATCATTCATGTTTACAGCTGCGGTTGTGATTGCTGTATAATCACTAAAATAGGTCAATATGAAAATAGTAATATATAAATATTATTAACACTAGGATGAAGAGGTGACAAAGAGCAGGAAAGAAAAGTTTGAAAAGTGGAAAGCGGAGAAACTGACTAAATCAGCAAAGGACAGAGAGAGCAGTAGTGAAGAGGACACCGGAGGGTCAGATATAAACAAAGAGACATCTGATGGTGTGATCAGTGATGAGGCCAATCGTGATGTCGTCTTTGACCGATCACATGCAGGAGGCCATCGTTCTTCCTCACCGTCCAAATCACCGTACTCATCAACGTCACGGAAGCGGCACGCGTCTATGTGTAGTCGCAGTAGCTTCAGTTCAGTGTCGTCCAGACATTCGTTTCATGGTTTTCGGTCTATTCCTTCTCATCTGAAGCAGCAATCACTCGAAAGGTCACACGATCAATTAATGGTGACCCCTGTTAAGAGGCAGCATACGTCATCGCCAGGTTTTGCTACCATCTCTTCCTCGCCCGTTAGAAGCCCTGTCTCTGGGTTTACCTCACCAACATCATCCCAGAAAAAGAACACGCGTGATGCATTGTTGTCGTCGTCACCGGTGACTTTGTTCTCTCCAGAGCTGTTAAATAAAAAGTCGGCTCAGCTACTCAGAAAGGGAACACCCTCAAGAAAAAAGCCAAAGAGACCTCAGTTTCCAGGGTTTTTATAGAAGATTTGTATTGCATTTTTAAGAAGTAAAAGTATTTTACAGTTGGGACTTTTTGTATTGTTTAAAAAAATGTCATGTTAGATGTTTGATATAAAATTTACTCAACTTATGATTTAACCGTCTTATTGGTTATTTTGATGTCAAATTGTGAAAATATCGATCACTTGAAATGTTAACCTTTTTATATAATACACATAGCCCTAAATCTGACCTACTTCTACAAGATGTCAGGGTTGCTCTGATACTGTCAGGGTTAGGATACCAGTAATATATCTATTTATGGGATATTTACCCCCAAGAAGTTGGCAAATATTCCAGATGTGATAAGCACCAAGGTTAAGCAAAGCACTCGCCCTGCACGTTGCAAAATGGTGGAACAAATTTCGATTGGTGACCTGTCATTAATTATTAAAGATTTCTTTTTTAATAAATATTGACATGTGACCATTACCACGTGCCATATTACCAGACTCCTTTATTGTATCTGGCCAAGACTCAAATATAGGGTCTAGTAATATAGGGTCTAGTACTGAGAAATGTGAGAAAGGAAGACATCGTGAATATGTAAAAACAGATTAAATAAACTTTTTATTCCAATCATATATAAACTATCACCCTTTGATTGGATGCCCCATTGAATGAATGACCGGGGATATCACCCGCTCTCCCCCTTTTTTGGCACATCACTGCACATTACAGAACAGTGTTTTATGATAGATGCCTTATATATCCACTTCCTCTGTTGTTCCACTTTTTCAGGCTTTAATTGAACATAGAAAATCTCTTATACAATGTGTCTACATGGAAATCAAACATTTAAAAGACTTACAATTGGAAAACAATTCTTGGTTTATAAGTTTGATCTATAAGCACACTTTATAAAAACAATAACGGCCGAAATGGCAGTTATTCTACGTGGCTTGGCTACCTCAAATCGGAAATACGCATATGGTGTAATTTACTGCGTCACTGGGACGACTATTTCTAAACAAATTTAGATTATACAATAGATGGCAAATGCGGCAGAGAAAACCTTGCCAGTTCGATGAGAATATCGTACTCTATTGCCACGGCTGGGATTCGACCTGCGGTACAATAAAGTATAATAAAGTCCTACGCTCGAACCGATAGGGCCATAGAAAGCTTTTGGCGCCGACTGCAGCCATATTTTATTCCGTGCTTGAATTCAAATAAATTGAATCTTGTGTCGAGTATTTTGTTGGTTGGTGGTAATTAACCAGCCAATAACACGATGATGGTAAGATATTAATGTGTAGCATCTCGGTTTTACTAACACAAAAACGCATGAATTCTCTGTTGGTTCGGGTTTACATGGGGTTCTCCTAGATGTCAAATGAGGTGTCACTTACCTTCAATGATAAACGTTCTAGGACATTGAATGACCTTTTCGTGTCCACCCACTACCTACTTACCACAATGTCGGGTACAACAAGGGATATACACGTATAATAATAATAATAATAATAATAATAATAATAATATAAATTTGGTGTATGATGATATGTGGTTATAGACATATAATTCATATGCTGATATGCGACAACAAACGATCTGATTGTTATGTCTAAAAAGAGCCAAAGCATAAATGGTTATTTTGTTTATCCTTTGTGCTGACCTAACCTGGGACGCGTGGTCTAGATGCTATGGCCCGGACAAGCTCGACGATGAATGAAACATCCCACAGAAACGGGAAACAATGGGATGGTTTGGTTTTGTTGTTCGGGGAGAATCCCCAGGCTGTCGCTTAATCAACACAGCCTCTATGTTGGCGTGGTTGTGAAAACTCCTCCCCCACCACTCAAAGGGGAGCAGTACGGAAAGATGGAGCCGAAATACCCTGAGGGTGGTCACTGCCAGAGTGTTTTACGTCCTCAGAGGGTTTTTAACGTCCCCTTTATTTTAAATAATTCAGTGGAGACGGCAGCGCCATTTAACGTGGTCAGCCACCCACGATGTAGTGAGCCGAGAAATTAATCTCTGGAAAAGTTTCGACCTCTTACGGGGTTCGAACCTGTGACCGTTGGCACCAAGTGCCTGGTGCTCAACCGCTAAGCCACCGGAGCTCACTGGGATATACCGCCACGGCATAGATATCTCTCAAACAATGGACTACCAACAGTATCGGAGGCCCTCTGAAGCGCAGCGGCTAATACGCTGCGCTGCATAGTTCCCAGTTTGAGTTAGAATGCGATTGATACCGGCATTTGGGAGATGGTCCTTTAAGAAGTCGTCTGTCAGCAATTTATTTCAGATCTGACCAGCGCCGAGGCTAAAAGACTCGGGAAGTTAATGGTGGGAAGTATGACCGGCTCTCGATGTAACGGCATCGGAACATTTATCGGATAGTTCAGCTGTCAGATAAGTTACACAAGATTTAATTTATAGTAATATTAATTTATGATATTTGGTTATTTTGTATTTCTCGTATTTTATTTTAATCGACCAATTGATGCCCTATATTATCCAGTGTTTACGCTAAGAACCCGGTTTTAGGGTACGTGTGTTAATGTTTGGGAGTTGTTGGCTTTGTTTTTGTATAACCGCCATAATCTCCTTTCCTCTTATTTCTTCTTATATAAATATTTATAGATAATGGATTAAACTAAAGCTCAGTTACTTGGTAATCCATCTGTTTAGTGTAAAACGCCTAAAGCAGATAGGGTCTAATGCAATTAATTTGATCACTGCGAATAACACCATCTAAAGGCATAACTATACACAATGTAAGTGTTGTTTTATTAAATAGTCAGTCGATCTGTAATAACTCTGATGAAATATCCGATACTCTTAAAGATCAGGATCTTGGTGCTCTTGTGACTTGTCATTACAGATACTTGGTTGAATGATAATGTTTCAGGCCAGGAAATTGTTGGCGAGGTGACTCCAGCTGGAAAGTCATTCCACGATGCAGCTCGGATTCACAAGAAAGGTGGGGGAGTCGGAATTCTTCTCCGTGATTCTTTGAAGCGTGAAATCCATTTGCGCTTTCAGGCTAATTCTTTTGAAAATCATCAACTGACATTTGTATCCGGGGGATGAGTATTCGTGTAGCTTTTATCTAAAGATTACAACCGATAAATGGCCCGAAAGCTGCATATTTCTTCAAGGAAGTTTCGTTATTTGTTGACCCTCTCACTACCAGCAGTGGCCATATGTTGATCTTAGGTGATTTCAATATACATTGGGATAGCCAGAGGAACGCAAATACCAAACAAATGGCTGACATTCTGAGATCTGCCAATCTCAGGCAGCATGTCCAAGAAAGAACACACAGACACGGTCACATCTTAGATCTTGTCATCTCCCTTGATGATGATAATTTGATCAGGGGTGTGTCTGTGTCTTCCACCCTGTCTGATTATTTCCTTGTATTAGTTGTTCTTCTGGACCTATCTGTTGCATTTGACACAGTTGACCACATTGTACTTATCTCTAGGTTGAAAGACAAGTTTGGTCTGTCAGGTAAGGCACTTGAATGGTTTCAATTTTGTATGGAACAACGCTCCAAGAGAGTGACTGTTCATGGTATTTTATCTGCTGTTCAGTTATCGTCATCTGGCGTACCACAGGGTTCGGTTCTCGGTCATCTGGTTTTCATAATGTATACCTGTCCCATTGGGATCATTGCACGGCGATATGGTATTAAATGCCACTTGTACACAGCTGTATATAACACTGGATCCTGACAATGAGTTAAATTTCTCCTCTTCCATGAATAATTTAAAATATTGTATTGCAGATATTCAACTATGGCTCAAAGGATTATGATTATTGTTTTACTCTCACTAAGCTA
Source organism: Paralvinella palmiformis (assembly GCA_025642065.1). Lineage (NCBI taxonomy): Eukaryota > Metazoa > Annelida > Polychaeta > Terebellida > Alvinellidae > Paralvinella > Paralvinella palmiformis. The sequence continues at coordinate 276,364 of JAODUP010000147.1, read as the reverse complement.
AACGAGCCGAGCGACCTCCAAAGGTAGTGAAGCGAAGTCAAAGATGAAACGCCCTTCAAATATGTCAACGCCGAGATTCGAACTCGGGTGATAGTGATCTGCGATCCAACGCGCTACCAGTTAGACAATGGAGGCGTCCTAAATCTTCAACGATTAAATGATAATAAAGCAAATATTATATATTTAGCTTCACTTTAAATCTCTAGACACCAGCATTATAGGTGGTTGCATCTTCGAGTTTTTTTTTTGGACAAATGCATTAATATGTATGGGCTGGCTACTACCATCTTAAGAACGTCCACTGTTTAAAAGTATTCTTGACGCAAGAAACACTTGTTACTGTGATTCATGCTTTTATTACAAACTATTAGAACTCTGTGTTATATGGTATATCTGATTACAACATCAATCGCCTTCAGGGAATTCAGAATAGTGCAGCCGGCATAGTGTCAAACACTCGAATATTTGATCACATCACTTCAAAAACAACATTGGCTACTTGTTAAAAATCGTATCCATTTCAAGATTTGACTAACACCAGGGTTGGCATGTTTCTTCCATGGACGGTAATAAGCTTTATAACGCCTTATAAATCTATCAATGACATGTGACCTGAATACCTGTGTGAACTGGTGTCCATTAGAAAGTCATCCCGAACACTCAGATCACCCAGTCCGATATTACTGTAGGTGCTCATTTCTCGGCTCAAGTCATATGGTGATTGTACGTTTAGTATTGCAGCCCACACTTTGTGTAATAGGTTGCCGACAGATATTATAAATGCGTGTCGTCTATTGAAAATTTTAAATCCGTTTTAAAACACACCTGTTCAAGGTTGCTTTCACAGATAAATAACAATATCTTTTAAATCTCTTATAAGTTTTTTACATACATATTATTCAGGGTATAACTGTACAGCGCATTTGAATGGCTTCTGCTAGTGAGGGTGCTTTATTAAATACACATTATTATTATTATTATTATTATTATTATTATTATTACAATTATTATTATTATTAAAAACAAATGCGCTAAAAGTTGAAGAAATATACCGCGTTTAGTAAACAGGTTTGTAATTTTGTTCAATTAATTCCCAATAATATAATACCCGCAACACACATAAAAACCAGAAAAAATAAATATCTCTGTAATAACTTATAAGCAATCGTTCCCTTTTGTACTTTACAAAACTGGTTCATCTTCATTCATCAACAACACAATCAATATTACCTGTTAGATACGTCACAATGTTACCGTGACGTAATGATGACATCGACGGCTCATTTTCTTCCGTGAAAAACTCGACATCGGTGACGTATGAACTTCGAGCCCACGTCAAGTTACAGGCAGCGCCTCTGGTGGATAGAAACTTCTTCTGCGTTAGCACGGCTATAAATAGTGGCCGCCGAATGGTGGCGATAATGGAATCTTTTTGGCTGACGTCATCCAAAATGGAGGCCGGCAAAGAGGAATCGTTGTATCGTTCGCTGACGTCGAGTAGGACGGGATTTACGTCATCCCCATTGGTCCTATTGTGAAAGTGTCTACTTATAAGTGCCCAAGAAACATACAGTAAGCCGAGTGACAAACCTATCAGAAAGCCAACCAGGATCGCTCGCTCCTGGGTATTGGTTAGCCCACAGCGCCCTCTGTCGTCGTTAATTCTTGTCGTCAGCGATCGGATCTGAAATGAGACGTTATTGCCCAAATCCGTCGCCTTATCGCCATAACGAGGAGACGAAGAGTTCACGAGAAGATCATTATCACGAACAACAACATCATCATCATCACCACCACAGTCAATATCCTGATCATGATGATGATCATTATCATCGTCACTGTTACATAGAGGGATATTCATCTGAACAACTGTCAATCCTTGATCATCGATCTGTTCGTGGGTGCGACGTTCACCGAAGCTATTTTTCTGACATCCGCAGTAGCGATCCGGATGGACGTTGTGGCTGGCGTCTGGATCTGGCTTAGCCATTGCGCTACCGATTCGGCCACAGCCCGTAGACACGACCGGCAGCTGAACGATAAAATACTCTTTCCGAAAGAAAATCTATTATGAAATTCTTATACTATTTGAGCATGAATCGACACACACACACACAGACCGGTAGCTTTGTTCGCCATACGAGAGTGTCTACGAAGACGTGACTCGACTGTCAGAATGCTGTTGACAAAGCCTAGATAACCCGCACACTGTCTGATACATACACACTTAAAGTATCGTATTACCAGACAAAGAATCTTTGACAAGGTGTACTTCTGGCGTCTTTAAAACAAACATTTCGCCGATTCAAACACCCCCCGCGCGTCTCCCATTTGATCGGCACAGGTGTTAAACCTTTCAATTCCTTTCACTTTTGTGCCCAGGACTGGGTTGTATATACGCGCCGATCTGTTCATTCGATGCCTTTCCACTCGAGAACACCAACTGACGTATAGGCGACGAGCACCGAATTGATTTCGAGCGCTCTCTCGCTATTACTGCCGCCGACCGACTTCTTCTGCGGCCGAAATGGAAAGCGCTACGAATTTACACAAACTCCGGTCTCCGACGTAAACAAACAACGCATGAATCAGCACAAAGAAAGCACTAAATTCGGTGTAATTTCACCCCCACCCCGCGTAACTTCATAATCAAACCGTGACCCCTTGGCCGACGTCACTTCGCTTAAAAACAGACGTCGACGATCTTATAATTATGGGAAGAGCGGAGAACCGCCTGACCATCAAACCCGGATAAGTCTCACGATTGCTTCGGTATAACGTACCGTGTTTTATGTGTCGGTTGAAGTCCCCCTTCTTTCATGTCGATTGGATTGCGGTCGGCACATTAGCGCCCTCTTCAGGGTGGCCGCTAATGCTATGCGTTTAATTTCCATATGTCGTCGAATTCTTGCGCACGCAAATGGCGCACCTAGGAGAGGACGCTGCTTTACGTGGAAGACCTTCAGTTGATGTTGGACGTATCAGATGCCGAATGTGATTGCCAGAAAAATAGGTGTCAGCCCTAATATAAAGTGGGTGCATGGATGATTGATTGAGAAGACACGCACGCACACACACACACACACGTAGTATAATTTAATGTGTGTGTGTTTGTGTGTGTCATTCCTGTGGTTAAAATCTCATTTCAGCGCTTTCGAAATTACTTTTCGTCTTCACACGTTAAATTGTAATTTCTTTTTCTCGAATTAACTTTCATCCGAAGTGATGTGTTTGATGTCGGCGGCAGAACTTTCTTTATCTTTGTTTGATTTCTTTATACCAGACTTACAGCTTTGAGACAGCCCCCCAAACTGGACAAAGCCCACGGGCTGAAACACACTTAGGTCTTTATTGCACAACGCAGCTCTGACAATACAAATAAATATGTTTCAATTGTAGTAAAATTGTAATGCGTATGAACCGCGTATCATCAGCATGGATAATCAATCAATCAATCAATCAATCTTTTGACATTGATGTCCGAATACAGCTGGCTTTAACCGCTCTAGGTTTCCTTCAACGCTTCGACGGATCTGAAGGCGATTTTTCACAGCATTAAACACACGAAAGCCATTTGTTACGTCACATCCGGTCTTGGCGACGCGTTTCGCATCCGCCACGCCGATGCAGTACGAGTGGTAACTGGAACTGTCCCAACGGTCGCGATAATCGACATGCCACGTGAATCCACCGGGCGAATATGCGTGGTCTGTAAATCCTGGATGGCCGCGTCGAAGCAGCGGTATGGGGAAGTACGCCCCCAAACCGGACTGCACGTATAAAGAACAGCGAAGCAAGTATCCTGCCTGAAGCATGACGCCATCGGACAGGTGCACGAAAATCCAGTCGTCGTCATATCGGGAGATCTCTTCCAGTAAAGTGCCGTTGTTTATGAGACGAACACTGATGTTACGATCATCATAGTTCCGGACGATATCTTCAGCGTTTAAATGCCCTTCGTTGTCGCAGTAACTAAGCAACAGGATACAGCGTACTCCAAATTGTCTCAAAGTGGTCATAGTTTTAGCGGCGCTGTCAAGAAGGTACCTTGGGTTTGTCTCCTTGGACGGTATGGTGACCAATACGACCGCAACAGTCTCGAGTTTAACCGCATATTTCTTGGTTATCCTTGGACGATTATATTGCTGCGCCGTGATCAGCTGATACGTTTGACTCACGGTATGGGGAGTCGGCGCTTCCCGAACGAAATGTATGTGGTACTCGTGTCCATAATTCGGCTTGTGCACCTTGAAGCCGAACGTACGGGTCAGGTTCGTCGCTGGAAACGATTTGTTGGCCAGATCCATGGTTCGTCGGTAAGACGGGGATATACGGTTCAGATCCAGAGCATCTCCTTCGGATGAAGGACAACGTTGTTTTATCAGATTTCCCCGGTCGTCGATGGGAAGATAGATGCTGTCGGGTAGCTGGGATTCATTGCGTAGGAAGTAAGGCAGAGGTAGCCGATAATTTGCTGTAACAGTATCGTGTTGACTGTTTCTTTTAAGGCGTTGCGCCGACGCTGTGTGATGTCGGATGCTGACCAGAAGTGTCAGCGTACGGCGTAAACTCTCAGCTCTGACATCCATGATGCTCCGATGTATCATTGCCATGTCATCGTAAGTTAAATTATTACCGATAAATGCCGTGTTGAATGCTAGGTCCCGCATACAGCTTATTCTATCTGTCCGGATGCCATCTAGGCTTCGAAAAAACTTTGGGAGTCTCTGCAATTGGCAGTATACAGCTAAATTATTATTATTATTATTATTATTATTATTATTATTATAATATACATATACTCCCAATAAATTGAAAGAAATTAAGATTTCAAGATGTCTCGACACTAGCAGAATTATGCTCTTTCCTGAGAAGGTATATATGTTACAGTAAGGTTGTTAAACCAGCGATATCACGAAATCCCTAGGAAATTAGTGAAATCATTGTATTTTATAGTGATTTCACGAATTTCCTAGGGATTTCGCGAAATCCCCACTTTCACAATCTTACTGTAACATACATACTCTAATTTTGAAATTAAATTGTGTCGAGTTATGGGAATTGGCCTCCCCGAAATGTCTACTCGTTTTGGTACGATATTGTATCGCGAATACCTGAGTTACGTCAGTGCAGCCTGCGCCGAAGTGGTGTACCAAGCACGAGTTAAGTGCTGAATTGTCAACGTCTTCATCGCACGTAAGGCATTCCGGCTCGCAGTCATCACAGATTACACGAATGGCTACTCTGTTCATCAGGATCCCATGATTAAATGAAAACAACTGGGAGTTGTTTGCTATTACTTTACCTGCGAAGACACGATTATTTCACCAAAATATGTTCAATACCATCTGCACTGATGAACATCTGTTAATACAAAATATTTTGAAGTAAGCCAGAAATGTGACTAAACCTACCGATAAGAACGGGAACGGATGACGGAAGGCGTTGAAGAAAGTGACGTAGCATAAACGTGTTGACGTATGTTTCATTATTCACCAATGCCGTCCAGGAATACATATCACGTGACTTTCTCTGGCAGATATCCTGGAAAACGCAGCAAGCCTCGTCAACGCTGTTAACATCGGATTGAAGATTCATACGACGTGAGTCTTTATCATCTATATAAGGTAACCTATAGGAGTATTGTCTTTCCCGTGACAGCACTTCTATGAAAATAAATTTACTGTCATTTTCTGAAACGCTTGAAATTATTGCGTCACTGTCGCCGTAATAACCCTCATTTAAAACGTTTAGACTTGGCATTTCCAGTCTAGCAACAGAACTTGGTCGGAAAATGTTCTGGATTGATCTGGCGCCTCTCCGTGAATCCGAATGAAAATCTTCCACCGTAAGCCACCTATGAAGAATCCAGTACGGAATTAAAAATCCAGTAACCATACTACTAACAGTAAGCAGCAGGATGATGCGAGATATTCGTTTTCGGAATTGCTCCATTGTAAATATAGAATATCCAATAAGATATATTTGGGTTAATCAAAGACTGACACCCGAAGCTGTTACAAATCTTCCCGAGAAAGATAAGCGACACATCACCGGGTAATCCATCACGAATATCACGTGTTGGCGATCGTAAAACTCGTGCGTCTTCGCTTTTACGAGTTACCTTCACCGGCCCATTTAACAGTGCCGAGGTGATAGGTCAACGTCTCCGACATAATACGCCATTTATTCAGAGCTCGGACGAAGAAGCCCGCCCACGAAAAAAGGTGCGTCATTGTCCCCTTTGAAGAAGCTGCTCAGCCGCAGTTACAGATAGCGCGACAGTATCTGTTATGCCGTACATCATCATCAACGTGACCGCCCCAGATCACAGCGACAAAAACAGCACACCCACCGGGCAGCAAATTACAAACCGTCATAGCCTCAGTAGGCGCCTCATTATAGGAGGTCTGGTCCTTCTGTGTCACCAAAAAGCCGTTTATCCGAACACAAAGTGTGCTATGGTTAACGGCGACACCTTCGCATTTCAAAGCCCCCCACGCCATCTCCCCCCCCCCCTAGCCTCGTTGGACGTGTTTACACTTCAACGAAGCGCTGGATTATTTCTCGGTAAATATAATGTAATTGAAAAAGCCCCCTTTGAGACCAGACCCGCCGTAAGTGACCAGCCTTTTGATGAAGGTGGTGTATTCATGGTTGGAGACCTTAATGACGTTAACTGTATAATTGTGAATGACTTACGATGAGGAACGTTTTCCACGGTGTTCGCTCGTAATGCTATAGTACGGTACGATTTGAGTTACGCCATTATCTAATATTTATTGCTTCCGTTTATGCGTGTAACGTACGCGCTTTTGTTGTAATGTATTCGTGCCTGAATGCGTGGGTCCGTTTCCAGCTAAATATAGATATAAAGACGAATTCTGTTGGACTTATAAAACCTGGAATTTTAAAGTTACATAATTATGTTGGGTGTACCCCCCCCCCCCCAAAGTAGCATTCCCGCAAACTTTAATCTTGAAATCTCAAAATTAACGTCCAACATCAAAAGAGCTTCAACGTTGACGTTATGTAAGGCAGTCATAAAAATACACCTTTTTGATCCACCTTTAAATAGTGAGTATTTTGTTTAGCCCCGAGGTTACTTACACCTGGGACATACGACAGAAGACGATTTCTTAGGAACACAGTTAACTATAGGCACCTTATTAATATTATCTGAAGGTTCACCTCACCGGTACATTTAAGTACATAATCTGTTAGATTTGTAAATACGTTAAAGTTACTAAAATAAGGAAACTATGTGCAAAATAAAGGCTTTATAAAGTATTGGCGCTATGTTAAGTACAGTTTTAACAACAGATCTGCGATTTAGTGCTTTGTTTACGGGCGGCTTATTTCAATTAAATTTAGAATATGGAATTGATGGCATATTTAGATTACAAATCCGTACCAAGCTGACTGAATAAAGAACTACTTCTGCTATAAATCTATTGCCTGGCCTTCTAGCTGCGACCTGTGTATAGGCCACATTGAGTTATATGTTCAGGTAGGTGTCTGTGGAATGTTTATCTGATCATCCGATTTTCGTAATAACTAGCCCTTCAGCTATATAGTCCCATTGCGACTAGTTATGTTAACATTACAGAAGTCGTGGTGCATCTAAGATAAAAATCGTTTAGGTAAATTTATGACAGTTTCCAGACAAATGTTACCTGCTTATTTGTACAAGGCATACATTGCACGTTATGACGTTTCGAGAAATCATAGAGTCACCACTTTGATTGTGAAAGGTTTCTGATGATCCGCAAATAAACCAGACATCATATGTTTGGATCTAATTGTTGTGTCGTTATTAGCAGATTCTTTTAAAGCGTTATTTATAATTAAAATAGATGTAAATGTAATTCTGTATTCGTACAATTTGGTCAATCATAGAGACATAGGATATTTGACGGCGCAATGATTTATAAATATTCTGGTGGGGTTTGAGTATCACAGGTGGGAGTCTCATTTCCTGACCGAGGGAACTGCGGCCTCTACTTCCCTCATAAACTAGGAGAATAAACAGAGGACTCCATACCTCGGTTGATTGATTGGAATAATTGATTTTCATATTTCATGGTTTTAATCAGTCTAAAATAAATGTTTATCAGTTTTGGGCAAATAAATCGGTTTAATATGTTTTGAAATGCTCATTTTATTATTATAGACATGTTGATTTTTATTGAGTATTACACAGTTTCTATTTGCTTCATGCTTAGAACTGTCTGAGAGTAAAATGTTATCTCATATATAATGACATTTATTTTGCTAATATTATAAGTAACATTTCTCTTTATCTCCGAACATTCGAACTTGTCTATTATGTAGTAGAGCAGCACTTGCAACTGTAATCTATGCCTTTGTTACATCTAGTATAGACTATTGTAACTCGCTGTTATATGGCATATCTGATTATAACATCAATCGCCTTCAGCGAATTCAAAATAGGGAAGCTCGCATAGTGACAAATACTCGAAAATATGAACATATCACCCCAATTCTTTAAAAACTACATTGGCTACCTGTTAGACAGCGTATCCAGTTCAAGATTTTATTAATCATTTATAAATCTACTAATGGCATAGCACCGATATACCTGTGTGAACTGGTGGCCATTAGAAAGTAATCACGAAAACTCAGGTTATTCAGTCAGCTATTATTGCAGGCGATCAAATCATACGGTGATTGTGCGTTTAGTGTTGCAGCCGCCACTTAATGGAATAGGTTGCCGGCAGGTAGTAGAAATGCGTCGCCATTTTTAATAAACGTTCTCAATGAAGTGTGACTTTAAAGGGTTTGGTTAATTTAGTTTTTACTTGGAAAATACCTACAGAGTGAAACAATTACGGCATTTCCTTATTTGCTCGTTTTCGCTGCGATTCGTGATTAAAGCTTTTCATATTTTGGAACTTTGTAAAACTGTGTTTGGGAATCATATTTGTAATACTATCTACATAGCACCATAATATATTGTGTCTTAATGTTAATTCTTTTTATAAAAAAACTGAAATATTTAAAACTTATCTTATTTAAATGAATGTCTTTAAATAAATCGTTATTTTTTCCAACCCTGTTCCAATCACCAGATAACTTAAGAATATTTAGACTCTCTCTCATTCATTCACTCACTACTTATATGAGACCTATTATGGAAAGTGTCAATTAATGGTTTTAAATATTGATAATGTTGTTTCTCCAGTAAAGGCTAAATAATCTTTTTAAAAATTACTTTGTGCAGGGCTTAGCCTAAATAGGCAAAGTGACATCCTTCAGTATTTTATGAGTAAACATCATAATAATGTCACAAAACTTTAGGAGAATAGGTTATGCCATCATTAGACAATGTACTACGAAATAAACCATTTTCAAATTGAATTACCTATAGAGATCCACAATATTATATGATAATGACAGATCAAGGTGAAACAATTGCAAAAAAATTGAAACCATTCGAATAGCACAAAACTTGATAAAACTAGGGTTTGACGATTGTACTATTGCAAGAGGTCTATCATTATTCTAGAGCTCTCTAAATAACAACAAAACTGAAGATTGTAAATGCCTAATTGGACGAGATGGTCATAATGTAGCCCAAATTTAACAACTGTTATAATGATGCATGACTTACCTTCTATAATAGATAGACTGATTTGATGAAGGTCCAGTAGTCGATAAATACAAATCTTATCTCAGATTATAATTTAGTAAAAATTCCCTTATTTACGTGCCTGACATTTAATAGTTACAAAAACAGAATTCCGAAGATAAACAAAAAGGTTAAAGACTTATTTCCATTGTGGTCCCTAATTTTTATAAATAATATCCGATTACAAATATTTGGTGCTGTACAACATTTTATGGATATTCTTGTTGTGTACACCAAATTCTGCTGTATTCTAAGCGTATTTACACCATTCACCCACTGTATTAGACGGAACACATACATTTGTTGAAAGGATATATCCGATTATGTCTATACACAACACATAAACACTTTCCTCATAGGTGCTTTCCAATCCATGCCATTATGTGCAGCAACATTTGGTGTATAGGTATCAACTCCTAGAATATATATATATATATATATATATATATATATATATATATATATATATCGCTGTGTTTACATGGAAGCTTCGCATGGTTTTCTCCAGTAAGAATGTTGTTTTATGCAGTTTGAGTGTCAAGTTTGGCTTCACCAAACTCCTGAATGGTAGATGAATGTTCATATCACATTTATTTGCAACTGAAACTGAAGTCTTGACTTTACTTATTCTGAATTAGATCATAATTCTTCTGTAGTCAGTGGGAAACCATTTGGAGATAAGTTAGCCGTTACTGCAGCTTATACCCGTGGGAAGGGAAGTTATAGTTAACAGTCTGGGTCTAACCGTGACGCGAAAGCTACTGCATCAACACTTTGGAGTACGCGTCATCGCGCACTTCGGGGAACTCGGACGGGCAGAAAAATTGTTAGGCATATTTAAACATGAAACGCTTTGTTATATGTTGTCGCTCTCCTTCTAAGGAAAATGGTTTTAGAAACCCAATTTGCTAAAACCATTTTGTTTGATGAATGGCCTAAATGTTTAGATAGCCTAGCCTTTATTTCATAAGATGTTGCAATAATTGGTGATTTAAACTTCCATGTGGATAATAAGTCCGATATTGAATCTTGTAGGTTTTGATATGTATTGGATTCCCATGGATTGGCTCAGTATATCAGTAGGTGGCACTCACAAAGGAGGCCACACACTAGATTTTGCCATCTCTAGATAATCGAGCTTCATCGTAATAGGAGTTCCTGCTGCATGCGACCGCTGGCTCGGTTGCAATAAAGGTAAGCCAGATTGCATACGAAAAAGGTCACATACAGAAAGTATCGTGGCATAGATATTTAAAATGTTATGGAGGATTTACAGTTGGCTCAGCATCTAAACGAATGTCAGGGATAAGTTGATAAGCTGGTAGAAGCCTATAATAAAGGTGTTCAAAATATCATTAATCACTATGTTCCATCTTGTTCGAATATCATCACGATGAAACTGGAAACTCATTGGTACTGTGATACACTTAGATCTGCGAAGGCAGAGCGAATAAGGCACGGAACTTGCTTAATGCAGTCCTATGCCTTATACAGTGATCTCGGTGGAACAACGAATACACTACTATTCGACGAGAAGTGATTCTATTCGAGAAAGACAGAAAGATGTGGAAAAGATAAAAAGAAACTCTTCAAATTAGCTAGAAACGTGATGAGAAGTAATTCAAATGTAAATATTTCACATTTTACCCGAGATTAACCCTTGGCGGACAAGATCAGCAATATCTTTATAAGAAAAACGAAAATCATCAGGAATAAAAATGTATTTCTAATTCCTCAAATAATATCTGCAATATCTCCATGTTTGCGGATATTCTGTTTAATGGGAATATTCTTGAAATGTTTCGACCAACTTCTGTGGTTGATGCTGAGGAGATAACCTGGAAGTCTCCGAACAAGTGATATGACTTGGATCCACTAACTATTTGGCTTTTGAAACGTGGATGAACTTCTGCCAACAATTACAGCTATTAGAAACATAATTGCTGGGTGAGTCAATGATGCCATTGTGCTCAACATGGGCCACCACAATCCCGACGCTTAAGAGATATGGATGGATTAGGGAGACATGAAGAGGTAACGTTCTATATCTAACCATTCTATCATCTCCAAATTGATTGAAAAGCTAGTAGCAATGCGTATGAAAAACATTTAACAGAAAATACTCTCTTGAAAGTGCGCAGTGAAAGTTCGGAGGTTCTTGATGAAGAATCAATGGGTGCATTAATTCTGCTTGGTTTATCTGCAGCTTTTGATATAATCGATCACATAATACTAATTAAGAGTTTAGAATTTGCTTTGGCATCAAGGATAAGGCCTTAACTTGGGTAAAGTGGTACCTCATCGACATAACTCATTGTGTTTCAATCGGGGATAAAATATCAGATGTACGTCTTCATTTTGGCGTAGGCCTATCACAAGGATCCATTCTGGAACCAATCAATTGCTGAATGTATACTAAGCCGTTAATAATTATTAAATGAAATTATTAAATGGTATAACATTACATATCGTTTTTATGCCGATGATGCTCAAGTCTACCTGACATTGAAACCATGTGATAAATCGGATGATATTTCATCTCTAGTTGAACTTGTATTAGAGGCATAAATATTTTGATGAACAGCGAAATACTGAAATTGAATAAGGATAAGACAGAATATATATATATGGTTATCGTCAATATTAATGCAGTTATAATTCTTTGAATCTAAATGATATACCCGTATGGAATAATTAACCTTATGCTATTTACATTAAACCTGGCAATTAATAAATTAAAGGCTCCTTTAGCCGCGTTATGGTGAACACTAATTGTCATCACGTTATAATCTAGCTATTCCGTCAAACATAAATCAAAATATTTATCTTTGTCTACTCTTTCCAGTTCATATTTATCAAGATGAAACATATATTACATTCTCTCTACACTTGGATTTCTATAGTGAATATAATTATTTACAACTTGTAGTTGAGGCTCTGGCCCAAGAAGGGTGTCAGTATTATCAACCTATGTCATCTCATTTATGGGACTATTATTGTTAGAAATATCAATGCCAGTTGTCTTTAGTCGATATAAAATTTAAATACCATTGGCCTAGGGTGAACAGCGCCGTTTCAGTCTATACTCAACATGAAGCGAGTTTGTTATTAGGCCATTAATTTTCAAACAATAATTATAATCTCGGTGTACAGTTTGCATAGATATTTCCCAACTGGTGCTCGCCATCTGGTGATAACTGGAAGAACTACGGGTATGGGGTAAAAATACCCTGCTAATGGACACCATTGGGCTGATGTTCTAAGTTGGTAAAACGACATTTCGACGATGACTGATACTCGGAACATTCATACTATTGTTATAAGGATAGCCTCTCTATTGAAATTCGGTCTTCCTATGTTTTATATCAACCCAACTACTTATCAGCCGTGATACATATAACAGAACTTCATTTGTAAACTGATTGCGTTATTTTATAATGGAATATAGAAACATCAACAAGCCTAATAATTAACCACGTTTATTATACTGTATCAATTTAGTTAATTGTTTTATAAGTGGCAACAACAACAATAACAACAACAATGACGACAATAATAATAATAATAATAATAATAATAACAACAATAATAATAATAATGATAATAATAATAATAATAATAATAATATTAATAACGACGACGACGATGATGATGATGATGATGATAATAATAATAATGATAATAATAATAACAACAATAACACCAACAGAAGCAGCAGCAGCAACAACAATAACAACAACACCAACACCAACAACAACAAAAATAAATACAGCACACCCACATGTGTAAGCGTTCGTTAAACACATGCGCTTAAATTAAAACAATAATACTGTTGCTGTTGATAATATAGTAATATAGTTTTTAAATCGCTCAGTAATAATAATAATAATAATAATAATAATAATAATAAATTAGATGGATAATATTAAACATACGGCCGCATCCGACACATCATAGGGGAAATAAGCCGTAATCTATTTATTTAGGTTTCTGTCGAGTTTCAAGCCCTTTAGTCCCGTTCTAGTAATGCATTTTCTATAACTGAATAAGACAGCATATTCATTTCAAGATTTTAAAAATAACGTATAAATTTATCAATGATATGGCACCTGAATACTCGCATAAATTGATGTCCATTAGAAAGTCATCCCGAAACCTCAGGTCATCCAATCAGATACTAGTGCAGGTGCCAGTATCTCGGCTCAAGTCATATGGTGATTGTGCGTTTAGTGTTACAGCCCCCCACTTTGTGGAATAGGTTGCCGACAAATATTAGAAATGCATTGTCTCTTGGAAATTTTAAATACGTTCTAAAAACACCTGTTCAAGGTGGCTTTCACTGATAAATAATAATTCTGGTTTTAATCTCTTATATGGTTTTTACAGACTTTTTATTTGGGATATTATTATATTACATATTATTTGCACAGCGCCTTTGAATGGCTCCTGCTAGTAATGGCGCTTTATTAAATATACATGATGATGATGATAATTATTATTATTATTATTATTATTATTACATTTTCAGGCGCATCAAAATAAATATTTTACTATTTCGTGTTTGTTTTAAATGCGTACTGGGTAGGGTTAGTTATCTGATAGAGCATACGGATGGATATATGGAGCAGAAGTAGGTAATTTTACACCTCATCTCATCAATGAATCCAAAGAACCGTAGAAGGGCGTTAAAAGGAGACACCGTAAGACGACGCCCCTGGGAAAAATCCCATTCGCTTTACGACGTGTAATATTCAATTTATAATCAAGTTAGTGCTATAAACTTGATATTAAAATGTAAACGAGATCAACATATTTTTTTGTAACCGAATATTAGCGATGATACCTGACACGTTACTGCCATTAATATTTTGGAATAGCTAACTGATATCTAAGGACAAATATGTTCCGTTCTTCATGTATCAGAATGACATATTGCCGTACAACTCGCGGAGTACCTAGCCAACACTTGACAGCACCACACCGATAAGGTTTTATTATATTGTACAAGGTTGCCTTTCCATATCGTCGTTCACAAAGTATTTTCTCGATTACAAAATCATCGGGAAAACAATACGACATCTATAAAGACGTTGGATGTCGAATTTTTACAGTTATATCACACTTGTTCTCGCTAATTTAATCATCCCATAATGATTGGAATACTTGTAAGATTGAGAACATGCTGTATATATATATATAGGTTGATATATATATATATATATATATATATATATATATATATATATATACGCACGCACGCATCCACACTCCCCCAGGTTGAAATAGATGTTCGGTCTGTCAGATAAAGTACTTGAATTGGTTTTGATCCTTCCTGGAACAATACTCATGGAGAGTGTCTTTTCGTGTTATTTTATCTGACATTCAGTTTTTGTTATCTGGTGTATCACCGGGTTCAGTTCTTGGTCCACTGATATTCACAATGTATACCCGTCCTCTTGGGATCATTGCACACCGATATGGGGTTAAATGTCACTTCTATGCTGATGACACTCTGGATCCTGACAATGAGATACATTTGTATTGCTAATATTCGGCTATGGATGACTTAAGATCTTCTAAGACTAAATGATAATAAAACAAACATTATATATTTGCCATCACCGCATTGTGTCAATTCCTTAAAAACACCAGGATTACAGAAGGGTTCATCTTCGATTACCCCTAATGGGTCAGTAAAAAAATCTAGAGGTTATTTTTGACAAATGTATTAACATGTGTGAATATGTCACATTAGTTTGCCGAGCTGCCTACTACCATCTTAAGAACGTCCACTGTTTAAAAGCATTCTTGAAACAAGAATCACTTTTAACTGTAGTTCATGCCTTTGTTATATCTTGTATACACTATTGTAACCTCCTGTTATATGGCATATCTGATTATAACATTAATTGCCTTCAACGAATTCAGAATAGTGCAGCTCGCATAGTGACAAATACTATACTCACGCGAATAAGGGCCCCTGCTCGAACAGGGGCATGATTGAACAGGGGCCGGGGGTAAATAAGTGCCCCTGTTTGATTAAGCGCCCCCTCTCGGAGAAAACAAACGAAGATTCACATGTACGAATACTTTAATATAGATTCATTGATCATCGCCCACATTCTATTCACACGTCAGCAGCATACTTGCCATTGATGTTCATGTCAGTTAATTTATACTGGTATTATGGAAAATTCGCGGCGAAAATAATCATCCACAAAACTAAATCCATCGTATAAATTGTCAGTTGCTCATCAGTAAAATTGTGTTTCTATTGATCAATCGTCTTCGTTTTTTTCTCTGTAATCTACGCCATTATTGAGGGTCACATGATCACTGTAAGTACGGGAAGCCAAGATCGTTTTAACTCAATGTCTTTTGTCGGAAATAAATGCACACCTAAACAAGCAGGCATGTCAGGGGATCAACATGTCAATTATAAGCAGATTAAAGGATCAAACGAAGCCATTAGTTACATAACATCAGATGATGTCTGGGTGTAATTAGCTTCAGACCACTGATACTTCCTATTGACAGTGTGGTGTGGTGTTGTCTGCTTGATTGGATGAGAGGCCTGTCACACACTGTCACTGTGACGAGATTAGCCCAATCACAGGGTGATAAACATAATGATTAGGGGATTATTATCTTTTAATAGAAAAGCAAATTTCGTACATTTGTCGATGTGTTTTTGGATGGATGAACAATATTTTCAGTACGATAATCGTTTATATCAGACACCAACATGTCTTAAAAACATTAAGAGCCTCTGCTTGAATAAGGGCATGCTTGAATAGCCGCCGGGGGAAAACAGTCATCGAAAACAATAGCCGCCGGGGCCCTTATTCGCGTGAGTACGGTACTCGAAAATATGATCATATGACCCCAATTCTTCGTAAACTACATTGGCTACCTGTTAGACAGCGTATCCAATTCAAGTTTTTATTGTCAACTTATAAATCTATTACTGACATGGCACCTGAATACCTGTGTGAACTGGTGTCCACTAGAAAGCCACCGTGAAAACTCTGATTATCTAGGCAGATATTATTGCAGGTGCTGTTGTCTTGGCTGAAGTCATATGGTGATTGTGCGTTTAGTATTGCAGCCGCCACTTTGTGGAATAGATTGCCGGCAGATATTAGAAATGCCTCTTGAAAATTTGAAATCCGTTCTAAAAACACGCCTGTTCACAGGTAACAAATAAATATCCTTTAAATCTATTAATGGGTTTTTATAGACATATTATTTTGTTAACCATTGAACATATTACTGTGTGCAATGGTTTTGGTTCGAATTATCTGTAGATATTAATGATCTTTCTCGGAAAAGTGTCTGAGATTGAGGGACAATCAGGGCAGTTGTCACTGAGTGAAGATACAAGAAGTGGAATCTAGACCCTCCCCTCCTACCCAGAACATTCCGCCCGGACAATTCCCCCCGGAATATTCCCCCCCCCCTGGAAAGTTCCCCCGGTAGGAAAACGCCCCTAGGATACCCCCATCAAGCATATAAACTAGAAATGAAAGTGATAACTACTATCAAACACCCAATTCACTTTAAAATAGTTCATCTACTTTTTATCTATAAATGCTTTTTTATATTCTTGTAATCAGAGGATAAAAGGAAAAACACACATTTGATCGCAGTCGATACACATTTTATCTATAAATCCATACATCCTTTATACTACTACTACTACTACTACTACTACTACAACTACTACTACTACCACTACTACTACTACCACTACTACTACCACTACTACTAATGTGCGGCTCTGACTGACCATGGCTTTATAAAATGTTCGTGCATCTGGAGTGATCCCGGATCAGATGTGGAGGATTTTATTTGACTGGTACTCTGATCTTAAAGTGTACATTAGATGGAACAATTCATTGAGTGATTGTATCCAGGTTTTAAAAGGCACACGACAGGGAGGATTGTCATCTCCCTTCCTTTTAATCTATTTTATCAGCAACTTATCGACATTTTAAATTGTACAGTTGGAGGAATTTTAATTAATGATGTGCCATATAACGTATTTTGTTATGCTGATGATTTTATACCAACAGGTACTAGTATGACAGGACTCCAGAAGCCGATTAACTGTGCAAATAATTATATTGTTTCACATGGACTTCGGTTTAACCCCACCAAGACACAGTGTGCCACATTTGGACGATAAGGCCAACAAACTGGATGGTTAATCGGTGGTTGCAATCCAATACATCGGGGCGGTTATCTCGGATAATCCATTCCATCATGCCGAATCCCGCATCAGTGCCTGTCGCAGAGCCTTTTATGCTCTCCAATGTGTAGGTCCGTGTAAGCGTGGTACAAATCCTGACACGATACGCTATTTGTGGATGACAGCACTCAGACCTGTGCTTACATACGGAATATCATGTATGAATATGTCAAAAAAAAACCAAACAATCGAATCACTTGAGAAGTATCAAACTAAATTGTTGAAGGCTGCCATTGGCCTGAAATCATATTGTAGGAATACACCCATATTACAAGTTATGAATATTAAAAGAATATCCCAGTTCATAGGAGAGAGTCAGAGGGATGTAATGAAATTACTTATTAGAAATGAAACGAAAGGACTAAAATTCTATTCTTATATACTATCACTGGGACAGTCTGATACCGAACAATGGTACAATGTAAAAAGCACGATGTGTCAATGATTAGGTACTTGTATGATGATACATATTCTAGTCAAGTCAACAGACAGTGTAAACCTGTAAAAAACGATGGTCTAGTCGACAATGTGAAATAAACTCTAGTCAACGGATTTTATAACCCTTACATGCTCAATTTACTTTTATGTCCTTTTTAACAGTTTAAACTGTAAACGGTTTGAGATATATTTTATGGTGTGTTTCCTCGGCACTATGGTGCAGTGTATTGTATCCTCTCCTATTTGGAGGTTTTATTAATAAAATAAAAATAAATAAATAAAAGCGCCAGAATTACCAACATCGTCTTGCTCCACGAGTATAATATTAATGTTTCTGTATTAAATAATATCCGTAACGTTTTTAGATTTAGTGTGCTTAAAAATGATAAAACTTTCAAAATACTTTATTATCGCTCAATCGCACACGTTGTCAATATTATCAGCAATGGCTTGCTAAACGCCATTTAGTCGGTTTATAGGATAACAGGGATTCCATAGAGTGAGTTATCCCTTTGTGTTGCTAATAGAATTATGGAAGCCAAAAACCTAGAAATTATTAAGCCAATTCGTATCAGCGATATCTGTGTGGAACATTATGTCAGGCTGCTGTTTTATAGTGTTGTATGTGATTATATGTGTAGCATATTGAGTGGACAGGTTTGCGAATCTCGTGAATAAATAGTTATGAAATTTCTTTATTAAATCTCTAATTACACTGAGGAGAAGTGGATATTAGATATTAGGGGTATCAGTGAACGGTTCCTGATGGTAAGGGCGCTGTTGTTAAATATGCATTATTATTATTAAATCTATGTTTAGTTGAAAAAAGTATGTAAGATGATACTCAACATATTTTATTTGCATTTTTAACAGTTATGTCGCTTCTCACATTCTCATGCATTCGAATGTAAGTCGATCATGTGGCTGGTGGTAATATTGTTGAACGCCTTCGTGCTTTTTCAGTAGATATGTCGTATTTTGTGATATATGTGGCATATTCCATGTTGTGTCTGACGACGATGATGATAATTGGTGTTTTACGGCAACTTTTGTGCACATGGTAGGCTAAATGGGCCGAGCGACCTCCAAATTGAAGGAAGCGAAGTCAAAGATGAAACACCCTTCAGATATTCCCACGCCGAGATTCGAACTCAGATGGTAGTGATCTGCCAAGGATCTGTATATGGTTACATAGTTATCCATAATCAGACATTTAAATATCCCAAGTATCACAGGTCTTGTTGACTTTTTCATATAGATGGCTCACAAAAGATAGGAACTTATCAGCCATTCTCCCTGGCCTAACTGGTGGGGGGGGGGGGCGCATCCTTGGCCTAACTGTTAGAGCGATTGGCCACTGATCTATAGCACCTGGGTTCAAACCTCGACCGGACTATGTCAGGAGGGTGTTTCGTTTTTCACTTTGCTCCATTACCATTGGAGGTCGATCGGACCATTTAGCCTAAAGGTGGCCGTAAAACAACAACATTTTCTTTTAGTCTAAGCTATTCTTTACTGGTAATCTTTAAAATCGTAAGCTCCAATGTCCCATCTGTACACTAGGGTAGTGAGTTATCAAAACTATATTTATAAATGGTGCATTATAAGCCATTAGTGAAAGGAACGAAGGGAAGGTCGCAGTACTTAGTCTATCGTTCATCCGGAAGAACTCCCACTGTATCCGCTCCCTCTCTCTCTTCCAGAGCCGATTATATGACACGATATCAAATGACCACATGAAGTTACAATAGATGTCCGCTTGGACGCTAATGCTAATGACATAATATGTTGTGATTAAATACTAGTGGTATTTTTGCGAGCAGATTCAATAACACCACGCTGCAAAATATTTTGAACAGGAATAATGCCATGATACAAATTACTGCGAACTTTGATACATCGCAGATACCGTCGCTGTCATGGGTGAGAGCAGCAACATGTTCATAGCTTTTCGTCAAAGTCTACTTATGTGGATGTAATATTTCGGAATGGAATTATGGATTGATGAATTGACTTATATATGAAAGAAATGATGAAGTAATTAATAAACAGCTGCGGAATAATATTTACGTTTATATATACTATTTAATTAGCACACTATACAACAAGTTCTGACATTTAAATACGTGAGTAAGATGCATTTATTATAAACAGGAAGGTTAGTATCACTTGGAAATAGTAAAAACTATAGTGAGTCTTCATTGTCCACATCATATAGACGAATACAAAAAGTTAAATCATATGTCAATTTCTTATGATAAACAATTTTCACAAGTTGTAAACAGTTAGAACAAGTTATATCATAATTCGCGAAACACGATATAATCTTCTGGTATTAGGTGCAGCTAAATGAATACTGTAAGACTGTAGCTATCAAAGGAATTGTGTACTTTATAAATAAGGATATTCTAACTTTGTTGCATACATGTATAACGTTGCAGAATTATGGTAATTGGAATTAACTCGTGTACTTAGAAATATCTATAGTCGATTTGCTAGGGCTCACGTTATTATGTATAAGTTTGTTAACGGCGAGGCAAATTCCAGTCAAATTATTACTTACATCCAGGGGTGACTGAAATACATTTATTTTGCACCTTGTAGAAATCTATTTGAGTGAAAAGTAAAACTAATTTCTAAAAGTAAACGAAGAAAAAGTGGAAGAAAAAGTAGAAAGCAAAACATGAGAATCAAATACACAGTCGACAAGGGTGAAAACAATTCACTGCGTGCAAAGTAATGTCCTACAATAATAAGTTCATGCTGCCACTGCCACAGTCTTGGGTTGCCTCTTGGGTGGCAGCCAGTCGCCGCTTGATGAACCCCAGGTTTGTAAACAGGGAATAATTTAATTCACAAATTATAAAGCTCTACAATATTGACAATCCTAGTTTTTACCAGTGTTAAAGATTTAATTGTGATGAATCTTTAAAAACAAACCAGTTGGCTTCAGCTGAAAAAAAAAAATTGTGTAACAAAGTGCGCCTTCAAAAATAGTCTTGAATATCAGTGACCTTCAGTAGAAACATGTATGCCAAATGTTAACATTCTTACACAACTCATTTCGATACCACACCATGTTAAAATATATTCACCGGGGCGCCTCCGTGGTCTAGTTGGTAGCGCGTTGGACCACATATCACTACCACCTGAGTTCGAACCTCGGCGTGGACATATCTGAATGGTGTTTAATCTTTGACTTGGCTTCATTACCTTTGGAGGTCGCTCGGCCCATTTAGCCTACCATGTGCACAAAAGTGGCCGTAAAACATCAATCATCAATCATCATCACTTTAAATTCACCAAAGATCCACAAGTTGGTGACAACTTGTAATGATAAGTTGCAGCAACTGTATCAATTGTCTCTTAAATCATAAGCTATATGTTATGACTAAATAAGTAACGAATATATTGGAAAATAAATGAAAGTAACGAAGTAAAAGGTTGCGTTACCGCAAATATAACTACTTCGTTACAACTAAAAGTAGTTAGTTGAAATCCTACTTCGTTACTTCCAGTTACTTGAAAACGAAACACTGCTCAAGTAGAGTAACGAAGCAAAACTACTTCGTTACTCGACATCACTGCTTACATTGATACTAGATGGCTGAACCTGTATCTGGAATGGCAGTTTTATGCAGCATATTTTCCTGCAAGCATATTTGAATTCCTTAATCTTTACCGCGTATATGACCCCATTGCTGATGTAGTGGACAACTACCAAGAGGTAGCCAACATAAAATACTCCTTCGTGGATGGCGTCTTTAGAACAAGTCTTGCAGTAAAAAATAATTAACGTTATAATATTTATTGGATAAAAACAAACGACGAAAAGAATCAGAACCAGGATGATCATTTTCAGAGTTGCCTCGTTTTTATTCAGCCATCGAGTGGTCTTTGTTATGCCGTGATTTGTCGCCGTTCCAGAGATCGTGCTAACAATATTTCGGCGTTCATACGACACGACCACGGATTGCCGAAACTGTGCCTTCTTTATCAGACGATAGATCAGTATATGGCACACAACTATTCCGAGCAATGTGACAAAACCAAATATGGTTAAAATGAGCACGTATTCCTTGGTGTAAACTACGCTATGAATCGAACAGCCGACTTGATACGTGTACTTATAGCTGACGTTTCGCATAGTGTATCCAATGGCTCCGAAACCGAGACACACCACGCAGGATATTATTGACATGATCAGGGCAATCCTACCTGATATAATAGGCTTATTGACGGACATCTTCTTCAGAGAAATGAATAAGTCGAGGTAGATGTAGAATATTCCTATCATGTAGTTTCCGGTTGCTCCTATAACGAACACCTGCATAAAGAGACAACCCTGTATAGTGTTCACGTGCCACAGGAAGAATATTCCTCTCAACAGGAATGCGATGCAATGTACCAGATTGCATATGGCCAATTGGCTAAGGAATATCACCGTTGCCCTTTTGGCTTTCATCAGTTTTAAAGCAAGAACTAGAATGACATTTGCCACGATAACCAGGAAGGCTACAAGAAAATGAATTATGGCAGCAACTGAAATAAAGAAATCATCAATAATTAATTATATAAATTAACTTTAGGCAATAGTCTATTATATCATATTGTAAGCTGCATTTATTAATAATTTAGCTAGAATTATAAGACATAAATCTAACGACGAAAAACAACTTGGAAACATCGGGAGGAAGTTGTTCATGGTGTCTGATAAATATGACAGAGACGCAGTCTAATACAAACCAATGCAATCTAATGAGAAATAATATACATTTACTCGATAGAAGATTATCACGTTATATTACTTGATAGAAGATTATCACATTATATTACATATATCATTTCCGCACTATTATTGCATTATTTCTCCCACTCTAAGCGTATTAAGCGTTTATAGTGTATGAAATTATAGTAACTGAAGGAATCACTACTTAATGAACAACATTTTTACGGATTATTAAGTAATATTATAACATTTTAGTTTTGATTCATTCATAAGTATTTCAGCTGTTTGGAAAGATAAGAGTTTTCATGCTAGGTTTCTAAATCATGAGGGTGTTTTAATAATCCAAATTACAAAGAAAATAATGGTGATTATAAGCCCATTATAAGCCCTTTAGTGTTTTGCTTAGTCTGACTGCGGGTCACGTCTGGAGCATACCCCTTAGTCTGGTGGCTACTCCTTAGATAGATAAGATGGTAAAGACAAATAATCCGTATTAGTAAATTTTTTAACTTGAAAGCCGACCGGGAAGTCAATATCTTTAATTAAATATGGGAATTGTAGATAATTAATAAGTTAAAAGTTTCATCGACTGGGTGATAGTTTTGCAAGCAATTTTTAAACATTGAAATGTTCACCTGATTTTGTTGACATTCGATAAGTCGAGTTCGTAATTCACATTCGTATCAATAAAGTTATATAATTTGTAAATTATTTCTCATCATTAGAGATGGATACACATTATTATACACATATGAGTCTTTTATATATCAGCGAAGCCACACTATTTATAAGGTTAAGGCATTTTATGTTTAATTTGACTGAACATCAATGTGTGGTTTATTGAATAATTAACCAGGCTACCGTTTGCTGAACAAGTAGTATAATATATTTATACGTGCACATATTTAATGTTAGGCATACATATTACACTTGATTCTACGGCACTATTCTTTCTAATTCTGTTATTGTATTGCACTTATCCACTCCTATCCGATTGTCTATATGTGTACTACTGGGTTACACAATTGCCAAGTCGGTAAAGTTGATGGCTTCATTGAAACATGCTGAACCACGATGAAGTTACTTCCTAACTCAATAATCGTGATTGTCAAACACTATTGTTATGGCAGTGAATCATGCTAAAGTAGTTATTCCTGTATTCGAACTATACGAAAGTTAATTCAGTCGGATATAAACTAACTGAGCTGTTTTATTGTAGACAAAGTGACGTTTATCCCAGACTAATAATAAATAGTAGATTTGAACTTAACCATGTATTTTAAAAGATTGACTAATGACTTCACTAAGGTACTTTTTTATATAAAGGAGATGACAACGTAATAAATACAAGATTGGACCTTCATATTATGTACGAAACGACAGTGATAGAAAAATTTAAAAAAGAGTCACTTACCATCACTATTTGTCGTAGACATTTTGTGGTAATTGCTAGATATCCGGCAAAATACAATACAAAATAAAGTTATATCCTCGAATAAACACCTGAGATAGGAAGTACACCAAGGGCTGGCTATACGGCACGATATAACTAGCCGTATGATGCCGACAACGCTTTAGATCCACGTGAGTAAGACACTAATAACTTACAACCAGCGTCACAGCTTCCGGCCAGCAGTTGGGCGGCGTATCAGGTGACATTGCTACGAGCTGGCTATACAATACAATACATCGCAGTTCCAAAGATCTGCAGCTATATATCTATCCATTCCATTATGATTAAACAATATGTTTAGACGTTATTCTGAGCAGTTCTTTTGGCTGGTCACCGGTTCTTCAGCCGCATCGTTGTTATCGAAGTTTTGTTCCGTTTAACTGTAAAAGGGAGCGTGATTTGATGATTTGTTGATCTTCGATATTGATCTCATTTCGGACACATAGTCGTTGATATTACTCAAACGCGGAAACGAGACACGACCGATATCAACTGCTCTAAGTACTTGCTAGATGTAGACCTGAAATATTAGTTAATCGGTATAAGTTTATGCTCTTTTCTTAAATCACTTCCTTAAAATACGACGTTTCCTATAAAACCAATGGAATCTTGTAACAATTTGCCCACGTCGTCCGTCTACGACAGTTCACTCTATAGACACTTATCACAAACGACCAGAAATGCCTCGATAATCATCATCATCATCATCATCATCATCATCATCATCATCATCATCGTATTCGACACTTCTGCTTCATTGTGGGGTTAATGCATTGATTTATCTGCCAATAGGAGGGAACATAATTTGTCTAGAAGACGGACACTCGGTAAGCTCTGTATCCTAATCCAGTAGGTAAGGGTATTAGATGTGCTCTGATCATCTATTGGACGTTACGGTGGGATTTAGCTTTGTCTTTGTGCTCTACGATATGAGAAATTAATTGGTATAGTTGTGTCACCAACAGATATTTGATTAAAAAATGGAAATGTTATAACCGAATCAGCTGAACTTATAACACTAATCATAATTCTTATGCAAATAACAATATCATATTATAACACATTACATTGAATGCACAATTAAAATTATATATCTAAAATAAACAGAGCAAAATTTCGAATTGAAGACATTGATTTAAAATAACAATTCTAAATGCTCCTTGATATCATATATTAGAAAGTCACCATTTTCTTGAAAACAATTACCATTTAAATCTTTATTGAATTTAATATTTTTCCCGGTCATTTTCGGCCCATATTCCTAACTACTACCGTAAAAAATCCATTTAAAGCATTATTCAGTTTACACTTATAATCATTGCTATTATTTTTAAATCTAAAAGGAATAAAAGCGCCTTACAAAAACACCCATTGGCCAGAACTCCGGCTAATGGAAGACGTTTATATCCGATAATCTAACCATTTTTAGATTTATGTTTTAAAATACCTCAATATTGTGTTACGTGAAATAATTCGCCACCAAGTACCTCATACCTATATGAATCTTCTGAGCCTCTAAGAGACAACTGACTTGTTACTTGTATGATAACCCGCTAATCTATCCGGAGGGGAGTATTAGTTCTAGGCAATGAAAGCTGATATATTTGTTTGATCATCACATTATAGTTGTTCCGAGTTCTTTATTGGACTAACTTATTCATCTTCTGGAACAAAGACCTATTAATTCATACAATGCTGTTTGATGGATTTATACTCCTGGAGTTGTTTGTCATGGGTATTAAGTAAATAGTATTATAAGTAATTAGGTTACACTGATATAGGAAAATTGTTGAATGTATAGCTATTATAATTCCGACGTGTCATTCGGAGTATCGGAGATCTATCTGAAATCCGCTGTTCTTGACTATAGGTCAAATAGATCAAGTGGATAAGCGCTTTAATTTAGATCCCACACACCTAACTACATATACTTAGGGACGCTAAATTAGGCGTGAATGAACGTTCACTTAGTGATCAACGGAAACGTATGAAGGTTAGCTGTTAGGTTCGAGTAAATCATAGTATTTACTTAGGTTTGAGACGATATTTCGTTCTAATCCAGTAATAATCCATTGTGCAGTATAGCTTGTTTGTTTTTGGAGCTAAATCACTTCACTGTTTCCATATGGAGTTGGTGCATATTGTTTGACATGCTCAACCATGTTTAATGTTTGTTAACACGCCGAGGGTCTATAAAAGGCCTAACTTTTCACTCAGGTTAGAGAACAACTTCGATGTCAGACCAGTTGGACGTCTATCCTTACGGTTCATATAGGTAGGATTTGTTTAGTTATTCGAACCCAGAATAAAGCTGAGGTTATAATCTAAGGTGTTGAAATGTTATATATATATATATATATATATATATATATATATAATATATATATATATATATATATATATATATATATATATAGGTTTCTTTTGGACCACAGAAACTTACTGTGAATGTAAACTGTGGTATCAAAGTAGTTATTTCCCCTTTTTGTACGTAGCCTGCATGTAGCCACTTTCCTGTGGGCGTGACACATTTGTTGCGTACGAAAAGCAAATTAGCTGGTCCCCACAGGCTGATGAGTAGACCAGACACAAGCATAAGTATACGCACATGTGTATCGATATGTGGGGGTATGGAACTTTTTATATTTAGATTTATGTATCTATAGTTGTGTTTATATTTAGATTTATTGAGATAGGTCTCAAAGGATGTTTAGATATGTTGATGCTCTGTGCCTGTTGGCTCTTTATATGTATCCAACTAAGGATCTAGTTAGTTTGAAATACGCTTTTGAATAATATATTTAGGCGTAGTTAATACAATTTAAATTTTTACAAAATATTATTCTTACATTTTATTCGATTAATTATATGCTTCAAGGAGAATGTTTTGCTTGACTACAATTAATTATTATTTATATCAGTAAGAACATATATGATTATTTATCAGTTAAGGGATTGAAATTGTATGATAATTAATAAACGATAATTAAATGTTTCAAGCATGTTTTGCATTCTTCAGAGTAATCACTAACCTCCCATGTTTTTTATTGTGAAATTTATAGCTGATTTAATAACTATAAACTTAAATGTAACAAGAGGTAAAACCGTAACAAATTTACATTAGAAATTGAATATACATCAAAATTATTTTAAAAACTGATCATAACGTTGAGGCGACCTTTTTAACCATGAAGAATGAAAACATTGACGATAACAAAAGCAACCATAACAACAACTAAAACAACAACAACAACAACACTAAAAACAACATCAACAACACCAACAATACAAACACCTTTCTATCACTGAGGTCAATAATACACTAGTTCATACAAGTTCAGATAATTGATTAATATGTTTTCCAATATTTAAACAAATTGTGATAACAAACAAACCCTGGGATTACTTTTGCCATACGGCAATTACTCTGTGCCGCTTAATGCGGGCCTTCGTTGGTTCATTGATATAGATTATTGAAGGTTAGTTATGTTGTCTTAGAACATTAATTATTTACAGATTGTTGTGCGCATCTATGGAACATTCCTTCACAAAAAAAGGATTACAGGGTTTACGACTACAGGAAGATAATGAGCTCTTTACGAAATGATCAAAGTAACCAGACGCGTCGCATATGCGTCTAATACATGTCGAACAAGAGGGATTTGAAGTGTCATAAGCCCAAATATTAAAGAAAAACTTAAAAGGTCACTGCTACTTACAGATTATGTTCGTACCTAGTATATACAATATATAGAATATATATATATATATATATATATATATATATATGAGAAGGGGAATAAAAAGGAATTGTTTCGTGGTTTTTACCATTCATAATTGGCCTCCACGTGATAAGATAGGCTTCTACATGCCAGATAGTTTCCATAAATCTTATCCACCCACACGTGTTATCAGAGAAAGCTTCATCACTATTACTCAACTCGCAACTATACAGTAATTACAGAAGTAATTACACGTTCAAGTCACTGATCAGTATATCTCGAAATGAGGTGGTAACATTTATATCACTGTAATATACAGTTGGAAAAACCGAGTTGATCGCCGGTGTAAGACTACATGTGGAATGATTGATAAGGAGAATAAGAGAAAATCACCTCTTTGATTCCATCATCCCCATGACAATGATGGGTTTTGTCAACC
The DNA here is from genome assembly GCA_025642065.1 of Paralvinella palmiformis. Classification (NCBI taxonomy): domain Eukaryota; kingdom Metazoa; phylum Annelida; class Polychaeta; order Terebellida; family Alvinellidae; genus Paralvinella; species Paralvinella palmiformis. Next base: position 247,680 of record JAODUP010000147.1, on the reverse strand, counting down.
AAATATGGACTGTTGCGTGTCTACTTGCTAATTTCAAGGCTCCTATGATTTTATAGGACTAAACCATATCTCTGTTTATGGAATCTTTAATTAACTCTCAATCTCCTACCCGTCCTCACCATTCAATGTATCATGGCCCAGAAAACATTCAAAGAACTTGTCCTTGACGATTTGCCCGAAATCATGAACAAACCATATATCCTCTCAATATACCCCCCCCCCTCACATCATACATAGACATTGCACCATTCAAAGCTCAGTTACTGTCAAGTTAGCCTAGGCCTGAGTATAATATTGGTGGCTTCTATTTAATTGAAATCTCCCAAATGATGTTCGCTACGGATATTTTGCATCTAACACAGTTGATACCTGTGAATATTTCATTTCCAGAACCCCCAAAATTGGATACCTGGATGTGTCATATACCTTTCTATCTAGACTAATACCTATTTAGGGTGACCATGGAGTGATGACAAGGCCACATGGCTTTACGTTGACAGAAGTGAGCCCATTGTTATAAGAATCAGCTTCATTGGCAATGCCAACTAACATTGTTGCTGTATGTACTCGCCTTGTTGACTTCAATCTGGCGACCAGTGTTTCCTGATGCTCACGTCTCGCATATATAATGTGCATCCTAGATGCGGTGAGACGAAACTTATGCAGGTTATGTCACAGCTTTGATTCTGACTGTAATTTTGTTTGCTCTTCACAGTTATATATTTAAGATATTTTCAGGTTCAGACACCTCCAACTATTATTTCATTCAAACTAGACACAAAGTTGTAATTGTTGTCCGTTTTATATTTAACTGGAAGAAATGGAAATTCCAAACCGTCGAACATATTGAGAATATAATGTGAGTGGAGTTTTTCCTTACAGTTAGTAGAGAACCAGAAGGAGCAACGCCATACTTGGTCTGCACAATATTATTATTATCCACTAACATTGGTAGGATGAGAGCATTTCGGGTGATCTCATTCATTGTGTTTTTGACGCTTGCCAAATCAGGTGATTAACCCCAGCATGGATTGTATAACGTTGAAGTAATTGTTGGTCCGGGATCCGTTCTCTCAGATACACCTTTATGTATACCATATCCAACTACAGTTACTGAATGCACTTCATCTCAAGTAATCATTTGCCCTCTTGGTTGATGCCATATTTTTGACTGAGATGTGTTTGCTACATTTTCAGGGACAGCGTTCCGTTTCATCATCGTGAACTTGTCCATCTGATAGAGTATCCTGCAGCATGGTCACAACTCCTCCCAATACCCTTAGCACATGTAGAAGATGCACTGATGATACTATGTTCTCGTCCATCACTTTTTGCTTGACTATTTGTGTCTCTGGAGCTTGCAGATGAAATAACAGGACTCCCAAGTTCAACCTAATATAAAGCAATACATAGTCATTTCCAAGAGTATATTATACATAGTAATTTGTTAATAACTAATTTGAACTTTGTAGACATTATAGGAATTCTGCTCAGATTATATATAATCATTACATCGGCTAACATGTATTGATAGAAATATTAATTTACATTTATAACAATGCATACATATCACATAACACTGTACACTGTGTATATATCCATAATACAAATATTTAGATCCATGTTTTTCTGCTATATATTAAATTAGGATACATGAACAATAATTCCATTGACATGGATCTGCAACATCATGCCTTAATGTGACACCCGATAATAATAGACGATACTGAATCAGATTAGACATAACATAAAATTGTTTTTGAATGATCTTTTAGGAAGGATAATAGATTATATAAAATATGAACCTTTTATTTGAAAGATATATAAACCTGCGGGTGATAGCCTAATCATAATGGTAGGCATTTCATTTAACTGGCTCCCTACATTTGTATAGATATATGATATGACACGCAGAAATCTAGATTGACCTGAACACACGCACACACGCACACACACACACACACACACACGCACGCATACATACACACGCGCACATATACATACATACATACACATACATGTACGCACGCACGCACGCACGCACGCACGCACGTACGCTCGCATGCACACACCTATGGGGCCATATATAATCTAGTTGATGTACATATGAGGGGAAGGAACATTCATTGTAATATGTGTAATATGCCAAAAATGTAACATTCGATGAAAATCTTATGACCTTTTCCAAGGTAAGCATCACCAGAAGGTTTAATCTTATTCATGATGTAATTATCAACAAAAATAGATAAAAATTCTGGAACTATAAACAAATTACGATAACTCTATGTCACTATACTAGTATATGATTCCCCCTTGTGGATATTTCGTGCACACTGTGATCGTACCCGCCTCTATGACCTAGTGGGTAAGAGTGCTTGACTTTACTATTCGTGGTCATGCTGTGCGGGAGGTCAGAGGTTCGAATACCGACCGTGGCACTGTAGTAGTAGGAGTTTTCCATCCAACGAGGCAACTGGTAATGTTTTCTCCGCCGAATATGCCATATATTGTAAATTCTAAATTCTAAGCCAAGTCAAATAACTGCCATTATTATTATTATTATTATTACATGACAGAGCCCCCGCAGCTTCGATCTGGGTCTACTCATGAATATTCAGTAGGGAATATTAAGAAGGCCTATATTTTTGTTATGTTATATTCTGATCGCATTAATAAGCAAATTATCACAAAAGGAAAATTATCCCTTAAGTCATCCGAGTCCCATTTTGGTTCAAACTAGAACATACATAATTAAATTCTACGCATTTTAAACAAATCGTTTAGGAACATAAATAGAACAGCTGTTGTTATGTTTAGATGCACATAAACAAAAGCACAATGACCATTTCAGAAGGGTGCAACAGTACTGTTTATTGTCAAGATAGATAGAATGATTTGTACACCCCTGGCAGTCGGCCACTACAAGATATAATTGTTTATAATTAGCATATATTATTGCCCACACCTAATGTAAAAGTTACCTAAAACAAAATGTTGCATTATACCCAAAACTGATACTTATAGCTAGACTAATAAGAGACTATGCTAACTATTGTAAACGTAATCTAATTGAAACATCACCTGTCTAGGTAGATATTCTGGTTGGTGATGTGAAATAGTCTTGCCCGATCTTAGTAGATGATCAACACGAATATGGCGTACACTCTGGCCTACATGAACAAGATACGTAAGTGGACCTAATCATTTCACAATTGTTCCTGACATTCACTGTTCCTCTCCATTAGGGTGGTTTTGGACTCGAACTCTATCACTGCACCCAAATGATTTAATCTTAGTGGCTACATCTGGTAACTGTTTATCTACTACTGTACTGCCCAAATTAGATTTTACTAGGTTGAATCTAGTACGTGGTTGTAGTTTCAAAAACAACTCAGCTGGAGACCGGTCTTTGCTGGTATGTGGAATTATTCTATACATCAACAGAAAATTATCTATTATTTAATACAATACTGTTTGATGGATGTATACTCTTGGAGGCGTTTGTTACACCAGCAGATCAGATGATTTTTCCCATATTGTAAATAATTAGGTTACACTGATATAAGAAAGTTGTTGATGTATAGCTATTATAATCCCGACGTGTCATTCGCAGTATCGGAGATCTGCCTGAAATCCGCTGTTCTCGACCATGGATCAAATAGATCAAGTGGATAGGCCCTTTAATTTAGATCCCACCACACCTAACTGCATATACTTAGGGACGCTAAATTAGGCGTGAATCAACGTTCACTTTGGTGATGAACGGAAACGTATGAGGATTAGGTGTTAGGTTTAAGTAAATCATAGTATTTACTCAGTATTGAGGCGATATTTTGTTCTACTTAGGGATGCTAAATTAAGCGTGGATGAAAGTTCACTTAGTGGTGACCGGAAATATATGAGGATTAGCAGTTAGGTTGGAGTAAATCACAATATTTACTCAGATTTGAGACGATATTTAGTTCTAGTACAGTAATAATCCGTTGTGCAGTATTGCTTCTTTGTTATTTAGAACTAAATCACTTCACTGCATCCATATGGAGTTGGTGTATATTGTCTCACGTGATAAACAAGGTGTAATGTTTGTTAACAAGCCGAGGGCCTGTTAAATCCCTATCCTTTTAGTCAAGTTAGAAAACAACTTCGATGCCAGACCAGTTGGACGTCTATCAATACGGTTCATATAGGTAGGATTTGTTTAGTTATTCGAACCCAGAATAAAGCTGAGGTCAGCAGGGTGTCGAAATTTTAATATACAGGTTTCTTTTGGACCACAGAAAATTACTGTTGAATGTAAACTGTGTTGTCAAAGTAATTATTATATGTATGGAGTAAGTCGTCATTGAACCACACGCACGTGTTGTTTACTGCGAGCTGAGGTATCAAATGGTATGTTTTTACGTGCTTACACTTTTATACGTAGCCTGCATGTAGCCGCTTTCCTGTGGGCGTGACATATATTTTCGCGTACGAAAAGCGAATTAGCTGTTCACCACAGGCTGATGAGTATCCCTGATAAATCCATAAATCTAAATATATAAAGATATGTGAAGGTGCAGTACATTTTATATTTAGACTGATGTATGTGTGACATGTGAGTGGGTTCACAAGCAGGCGACATATAACTATAATTGATGATTCTATTGTTTATTCAATCACCTCATTCCTTACAATTAGACAAAGCAATAAATACTGTTAATTCTTGGTCAATCCGTACAAAATCAAAGAATTTTGTGACATTACACAACTGTAATTATTAATTCTTTGATAGAATTTCCCTAAAGTTAATAAACATTTCTAGACCCATTTATTTTATTTACTAAGTGAGTGAAAACACCTTGTTATACTAATTAAGTGCCAGATAATAAAATTGAGAAACAATCATTTACAATCTAATCATATCATTTACAGATACTATTTCATGTTAAACCCGAAACTAAAACATACATGGCACGAAGATGACACAAGTCTATTAGACATGTAATTTGTAATGTTTTTTACTTCAATGTTGAATCGTCCTCGGACCAGATGCATAGTAAGAAGAATCTGACATTGGAGGACGATGTAGTATGCCAGAGATATGACAGTGTAAAATTTGATAAAATAAAATACCTTTTGATGCAAACCCGTGTATTGAAAGCTATTGATAAACTACGTTTGGGATGTGCAGAAGTCTATATGACATCAAATGTCACTTAAGCACAATCAAATGTTGCCTAGCAAGCTGTGGGATTGAGATATTGTGGAATTATATTATTAACACTTGCATTTATTTGATTTTTGACACTTTATTCAATCTACAACATTAAAACGTCTATGGATTTTGTTTACTATAGGTAAATAGGTTTCACCATTAAAACAGATCCTCAAACACTACATATGTATACAATATTAATTCAATGAACGAAAATATTATATGTATACAGTTTAAATATATATATATATATATATATATATATATATATATATATATATATAAACACAGTTCATGATCTATGTAATCTATTGCAATTCAACGTATATGGTATTAGTTAATTAGGTCGCGTATTTGTTAGTCAAATATTGTAAATATTGCAAATTCACATTGCGTTTTGAAGATTTTGTACATTTAATATGTCACATTGTATGATATCACTCTTTATATACTTATGTATTTATGGCATCTGCGATTTTCGCATATTCATACAGCGCATAAAGATATCATAATGCATTTACTATTTTAGCTACATCATTGGATATAAATAAGCATTTTACAATATACACACCAAACTCTGGCCAGGAACATGTTTAAATGATAGCAATTTATAAAACAAATAATAGTTTTAGAACTGCATAGTGAATGTAACTGTGAAATTGAGGGTATTACTACTACTAATATTGAGTGTATTACTACTACTACTAATAATAATGTATATTTAATAAAGCGCCCTTACTAGCAGGAGCCATTCAAAGGCGCTGTACAAATAATATGTAATATAATAATACCCCAAACATTATGTTTGTAAAACCCTTATAAGAGAATTTAAGCGATAATTATTATTTATCTGTGAAAGCGACCTTAAACAGGTGTGTTTTTAGAAGAGATTTAAAAGAGACAACGCATTTCTAATATGTGCCGGTAACCTATTTCACAAAGTGGGGGATGCAACACTAAACGCACAATCACTATATGACTTGAGCCGAGACATTGGCATCTGCAATAGTATCTGACTAGATGACCTGAGTTTTCGGGATGACTTTCTAATGGACATTAGTTTACACAGGTATTCTGGCGTCATATCATTAATAAATTTATAGGTTATTAACAAAATCTTGAAATGAATACGCTATCTAACAGGTAGCCAATGTAGTGTTTGAAGAATTGGGGTGATATGATCATATTTTCTAGTATTTGTTACAATGCGAGCTGCACTATTCTGAATTCGCTGAAGGCGATTAATGTTATAATCAGATATGCCATATAACAGGGAGTTACATAGTCTATACGAGATGTAACAAAACCATGAACTACAGTTACAAGTGATTCTTGTGACAAGAATGCTTTTAAACAGTGGATGTTCTTATCTACTACTACTACTACTACTACTACTACTACTACTACTACCACTATTACAACAATAACAACAACAACAATTAATACTACTTCTCCTACTACTGTTAATAATAATAATAATAATAATAATAATAATAATAATAATACAAAGAAATATAATTGTAATTTATTGGAATTTCGATGTAATTGATGCCAGGATCATTACAAAGATAATTAATGAGGCATTTTTATAAGATCCACGGAAGAAGATCTTGTTAAAATATAAACAAAAATCCAATTATCTGCTGTAGACTACAGGCCTGTTTGAAATTTAACGCTTTGCCTAAAATTAAGAGCAGACTCTTAAACAAATATTGATTGAAAAACAGGTTTAATGAATTGCAAAGTTGTGTCCATAAAAATGGTCATACCTTTGAGACATTATTCGATGGTGATAACTGATCATGATAAGTCAGTACTTGTTGTTTTATTATTGACCGAAACCTTTTACTACAGTATACAGAACTGCATAATACAATCCTATGAATATCCAGTATAAAATAATCAGAAACTTCGATTAACTTATATGACATCTGTGTGAACTCTTGTTCATTAAGAATCATCAAGAAAACCCAGGTTATTATTTTTATTATTATTATTATTATTATTATTATTATTATCAAATAAATATTTTATTGCCAAAGTTTCATTACAATTGATCATTTAATGATAGTAATTATTACTATTAAAGGGCCAATTTTTATGAAACATTGACACCAGAATGTTCCTCTTCTAGAAATATAAGTTTAAGCAATATTTCTATACACAAGACTCAGATACCCCTTCTTTCTAAAAACACCTACTGCCATGTTTGTCCTAACATAGATCAAGTTGTTAGCGCCTTACAGTCTGATAGCAATCGTCGTTTGGATAACATGTCGCGTAGAAAAGACATCAGGTTGAACCGGATTGGATTGAGTTAGTGGCTTCTGTGAAGAAAGAGAAGTAAGATAAAGAGAGAAGTGGCGGGAATACAAATATATCATAAATGCAATTAAACGAATAATAGTTTGAACCCTGATATTAATTTTTTTTTGGATAAAATGTTTAACTGAACTCTGGAAGTTAGTTTGTTTACATCTTAGTAACACATATCGATGACCTTCTTTTTATATGATTATCAATATATAGAGGATTTAAAAAACGTTTCAATCACTTAAAACAGCTTAGATAGCTAGGCTTTACCTTTTAGTAACTGGCATTAGTTTAAAATTATACCTTAAACCTAACCCTAAGATACATCTCCTGAATTTAACATATTTTAAAATTATATATATATATATATATATATATATATATATATATATATATATATATATATATATATATATATATATATCCAAGAAACAAAATATTTGATTTATTCGTCCATGAAAGTGCACTTGCACTGCTGTTTGTTGGTATTAGTATGTAAATATTTATTTTTTCTTTTAACATCTGCGTTCTCGAAAGGATATTTGTAACATGCAATCTGCGAATGTTGTATGGTTAAATTAAATATGAAGCACTCTACAGAACTCTACTGCAATTCAGAAGTTTTTTTGTCACTTTAGCTCAGGTGGGATGTTAGAAAATTGTGCCAAAGTGCGCTACCGGGTTGGCCATGGAAACGGCGATTAATTACAACAGTAGTGTATACTTCTTGAAAGATTTTGTTAATATTTGAGAAAACGTAATTGATATTTTTAGTAAACAGGATTTGTACTCAAACATCGTCTCACATAATCTATTATGGGTTGTTCTATTCGCGTTTACTGGAATTCCTATTTATGTTAGGCTAATGGTTACCAATTTACTATTTTTAATTTCGTAATGGAGAAATATATCTAAATATAAGGACTTCTTAACTTAACTGCTTTTTAGGTTACCATATCTGTTGTTCCTGGTTATCCGTTTTAGCCGCATGGGAGATATGGTGTAGTGAAGTGTGAGATGATAACACTGAAGTCTTAACAAAGATGGTTATTTAAAAAGTGTACAACCCACTAAGCGATAAAGTATAATATTTATATATCAATGTAAATGTATTAGTAGGAACTAATTTAATATCGATTTCTTATCACGTTTAATTGCCTAGTTATCACTCAGCCAGTTAAACTCGACGCATACATATTTTAATCAGGTCAGCATTGAGCTGAAATGTACATGTATTCTTTTTAATTTTGGCATCCATCTGCACTACACGATTAAGTACTCATCAAGTTAATAACCAATTAATACTCTTGTTTTGTAATCAATGCGATTAAAGTGCTATAAATACATTTGAGAATAGTTATAAAAGTGGACAGCCGAATAAAAGTATATACTGATGATATCTATCATTTGTAGTAACTACTGAACCATTTAATATTAACTGAACAAAATGTTTTCTCGTTTACCTCTTCCCGATGTAGTGCTATTTTGCGTATGATGTGATTAGAGTCAAAGTAACATACAGCGTTTCACATTGCATTTGTATTCCATAAATTTGCATTCTATCAGTTATGTAAATAATTGAAATATATATAAGGGGAAATGTGAAAGTATTTTGAGTAAATCGATGAAAAAGAAATCGAATGGAACAGATCAGAGTTCTCTGAGCTAAGAACATCTACAAAATAAATTATCTCTGAAGAGAAGAAGCTACGAACCATTTAGCTCGACTTCGTACACACCGTTAAATACAAATTTTAAATTTAACAATAAGTTAATTTTAATGGTGATTGTCTTTAATCTAAACATTTCAATATCTGATATATAAAATACAAATAGTTTGTTTCAGTGTTTAACTACTGAATTTATAAACAATTACATTGTTTTCATCTACAGAATCACTCTACTTAGGCGGAATATTATACTTATAAACCCTTAATATGTATACACTTTATTGATTTAGCCTATTTGGATCATGAAGTTTTCAGAATGGAGAAATTCACACCTCACAGTCAGTAGATATTTTCCAATTATTAGCTTACCAATTAAAACTCACATAAAACTAAGTTACAGGGAAAGGGTGTTTATTAAAGGTTTTAAAACTTCAGGATCTAGTAATAAATTAGAAAAGACTTTCATATTTTGCCATTACCAAGGATTTACTTTTAAAGAAAATGAAACCTATAAAAAGTCTATTTTTGTGATACAGATATAATTCAGGTATTGCAAAGAAATTCAAAGGAAGTATAAAAATATTAAATATGATAAAACAGAAAAATACAGAATTATGCGTATCTGACTTCAACCTATATGAAGATCGCTTCGTATGAGCTTAGTCCTGATGCCACGAACATTAAAATCCAACTTCAGAATCATAGTTAAATGCGGTTATAAAATAGGACATTATGTAGCCATTTAATAACGCTGTAATGCTTAATTCGTTAGACAATTTAGTGATCGTTAATTATTCTTATTTTGGTACCTTCACGATTTATATCGATTGGCCCGACGCGTCTCTGTGCCACCAGTTTCCGACAACAAAATCTTCTGAAGACATCCTGAAATTCTGGAATCTTTATCAGGTAGATGAATCCGTTACTATTGTACTGGAAAGCTACTAACAAATAGACTACATAGAGCACTTCTTTCCTTATATCTGCAGCACAAGATGTACAATAGAAGATGACCAATGTAAAAATAACGACTGGATAAAAACAAATAATAAAAATAATCAGAACCAAGATGATCATCTTCAGGATTGCCTCGTTCTTCTTCAACCAATGGGAAGTCTTCCCCTTTCTCTGTCTTGTTACGGATCCACCGACCGTGCTGATGTTAGATTGGTGTCCCGCCGCCGCGGCGACTGCTTGCTGCATCTGCGCTTTCTTGATCAGACGATAGCTTAGTATATGAAACAGAAATATTGCGAGGAAGCCAGCGAATAACGATATGGCAATGAAAAGGATATATTCTTTCGTGTAAACACCGCAACTAACAGAACAGCCCACTTCGTGGTTGTACTTATACTTCACGTTGCGCATGATGTACCCAATCGCTCCCCAACAGAGCCAGATCATCCAAGCTACGGAACACATGATCACTGCCATTCTACTCGAGATGACGGGCTTGCTGACGGACATCTTCTTCAGAGAAATATACAAGTCCAGGTAGATGTATAATATCCCCATCATATAACTTCCTGTTGATGCCGTTACAAGCATTTGCATGAAGAGGCATCCATTTACCGTGTTAATATGCCACAAAAAGAAGATTGCTCTAAACAAGAATATGATGCTTTGTACCAGATTGCTTACCGCAAGATTGGCAAGGAATATCACTGTTGCCCTTTTCACTGACTTCATTAGTCTCAGGGCAAGCGACACAGTGACGTTACCGGATATCATCAAGAATGCCAGAATAAAGTGAACTATGGCGCTTGCATCAGCTGGAACAAAGAAACACGTCATAACCGCAAGTAGGAAAAATGTCTTAGCCCATATGTGGCTGTATAAAACACTGATAATGGTAAACAGAGATTTGTCGTTCTTTAAAGAAACACAATTGAAAGATGATATGAAGAACGAAAATAAAACAAGAAATATCTACTTGTATCTGGATAATGACGTTTCAGTATTGTCATGTAGATATGGTAATATACTTATCAATCATAATTAAACAAACACCTATGGACACTCTTCCCCCACACATACATAACACATGCACACACATACACCATGTACAAGCACGTATATATATATATATATATATATATATATATATATATATATATCAGAAAATCAGACAGACATATATACAGACAGACATACAGACATACAGACAGACAGACAGACAGACAGACAGACAGACAGACAGACAGACAGACAGACAGACAGACAGACAGACAGACAGACACACACACACACAACACACACACACACACAGAGAGAGAGAGAGATAGACAGACATATATTCGATAGATTTTGATGATAGAGAGTGAAATAAAAGCTGACACTTACCTGACATTTTTATCTTAGAACACCTGTGTCCCCGTTTTAGCAGCTGATTACAGAATTATTTGCTAGTATACACGAAACAAAGATTTATAAAGAGCCGTTCATAAATATGACTTCTTTCTGTATGGAATACAATAGCCTATTAATATGATCAGCACTTAGATTATATTTCTATGGTGAAATATTTACGAACGCTATCATCACGGCTACTTGTTCAGCCGTTAGTGCCTCTCTCTACAAACAGACGTCTTTATAATGGGTGGCGAATGTGGGCGTGTTTGTTAAGGGTAGGTGTGGCAATATGGATAATTAATGAAATATGAACCTGCCTTGTCGACCTACCTAGAATTGGGACACCTCAGAGCGATAACCGATATTGACATCTCTGCGAACTCCTTCCAACACCATCCAACATATAAATCCAGGCACCAGTTGTTCCATTCTGGCGAGAGCTATATTTACGCTGTAATTTAGGTCAATATTGGAAAGTTGATTGTTATTATCCCGGGATTTAGGTGTGTAATTATTTTATTCTTATTTTCCGAACCGACAGGAAATTTACCGACCCATATTCGTTAGAAATGGAAGCCCCTTGAGAGACATTTTTTTAAATACATTTTAAAAATATGTATTGCTTAGAACAGTAACGAAAAATTCCACAATAATTATCACGAAATGTACCTGATATCATAGATATAGGGAGATAATCCAAATTACTGGAGGGCCGTCATTACGTTATAAGGAATAAAAGAGTCAAGCATAGGAACGGAAAAGGATCACAAATAAAACGCCCCAAAGAAAATATATACAACATCTGGTGTATTGCCTATATTACGATTTGTTTAATAAAATACAATATGTTAACAACAAATTAGCACAAGTTATATTTACAATATTCGTCTTGTTTACACGTAGTACGCGCTACCAAACTCCCAAATGTTTACGTTTTATTAATCATCTTAATATAATTTCGATTTAAATATTCATAAGTTTTCAAGAACAAAAACGACCTCTACTGAATGTCTTCCCGTCATTAAGACGGCAGTCTATCCTAAACTTGCTACCGAACTATTCTCTTAAAATCGGCATCTGACTTCGGCCAATAGGCTTTGCTACTATGACTGTCGGTTGTCGGTTTTTTTTTCTGTGCCAAAATGTTCGATTTATGGACACCTCGAACAACACAAGAAAGTTGGGCGTGTCTTATCATGATATGCACGACAGCCATGGCCTATTGGATCAGTTATACAATTATCGAAGGCTTGTTTTGTTTAATAATTACATAATTGGCCTTTAATGTTACAAAAATATAGCATACCCTTTCGCCAAAATGACAGTCGGATAATTAAGCTAATTAAATTGCAAAAATGTAGCATGACAAAACACGAAATAGTCGACAAGGTGAAGGACATCTATAATAGTCTATCCAAAATATAACAAAGAAATAGACGGCAGTAAGTGGTTCCTGTTTCAAGAACACTTTTAGACAGTAAATGTTCTTAAGGTAGGATGATGTCTTAGTGTATTGATGTTTATTCATATATTAATTCTTTGTAGATGTTACTATATATAGTTATTATTAACTCACTGGAGTAAGGAAGTTTTGTGATATTCATAGTCAGAAACGGAGAAAGTTACTCTTCGTCAGGATCTCGATATATATATATATATATATATATATATATATATATATATATATATACGCCCCCACCCACACACTTTACTTAAAAGTGGCCTGCATAAATAATTCCATTTGGTAGCCAGTAGAGATAATCAACCGTATACAATATATCTGACATACACAGAATTGGTCATGAAATGGAACAATTTTTACTGACGCGTTTTTCTACTTTATATGTTGTTGGAAATGTGATAACAAATGTATTATTCAATAACCGTAAAATACTTGTTATAATGAAATCAATAATGCTGGTTTGTCACTCTTGAAATAATTTGACTAATCTCAATCAGGGATCGTGATGTAAAATATGCATATCAAAATTAAAGCTAAAAGTAAATTTCAATTTTTTATAATGGATTGAGCTGTTCTAAGATGCTAACAAAGTCAGAATTCTTAATCTTTGCCTACATAGTAATAATTTTCGATTTTAGGCATGAGTTAATAAATCAAGTGCCATTATTGGACTTATAGCGGTGATTCTAACCAGTGATGTGACAGCTATTATATGATATAGGCCTGGCATTTCTACATTGTCTGATAGGACTTCTTACTTTTTACTTGTTATTACCATGGTCTTTTCTGGTGCCCTTTAGCGCTTATTTGAATTTATGCCCTTTGTTTGATAAACAGTCTTTAATTTGAGGTTAGAAATCAATTTCGTGCTCAGGTGGTATGACCATCATCTGTTAAATATCATGCGTTAGTTATAAAACCATTACCGAGTTTAAATGATGGTCCATATTCCACAAAAGCGGTATTTCCCCTATCGGCATACAGCTCGAGTAGACCAGTATTTCTATTCTGAATATGCTTCTGCGTCGCTTCATTAGGCAGTTGCTTTCCATCTAAACAAATATTTAATCAGTTATATTCTTAATGAATCACTACAGTCTGCCTATACAAGTGGTCACAGCACTGAAACAGCCTTGGTTAGGGTGAAAAATGATATCATGATGTCAATTGATCAAGGTAAGCCAGTAATAGTTGTTCTTCTGGACCTGTCTGCTGCATCTGATACAGTTGACATAATGTACTTTTCTAGGTTAAAAGACATGTTTGGTCTGTCAGGTAGAGTACTTGAATGGTTTAGATCCTATCTGGAACAACACTCCCAGAGAGTGTCTGTTCATGGTATTTTATCTGAAATTCAGTTTTTGTTATCTGGTGTACCACAGGGTTCAGTTCTTGGCCCTCTGGTTTTCACAGTGTATACCCGTCCTCTTGGGATCATTGCGCAGCGATATGGGGTTAAATATCACTTGTATGCTGATGACACACAGCTGTATATATCACTCGATCCTGATAATGAGTTAAATTTATCTTCTTCCGTGAAGAATTTAGAACATTGCATAGCTGATATTAGGCTATGAATGACTCAAAATCTTCTAAAACTAAATGATAATAAAACAAATATTATATATTTGGCATCACCACATTGTGTTAAATCCCCAAAGACACCCGATTTACAGATGGGTGCATCTTCGATTACCCCTAATGGGTCAGTAAACAAATCTGGGGGTTATTTTCGATCAATGTATTAACATGTATTAGCATGTCACATTAGTATGTCGAACTGCCTACTGCAATCTTAAGAACACCCACTGTTTAAAAGCGTTCTTGACACAAGAAGCACTTGTAACTGTAGTCCATGCCTTTGTTACATCTGGTATAGACTGTTGTAATTCCCTGTTATATGGCATATCTGATTATAACATTAATCGCCTTCAGCGAATTCAGAATAGTGCAGCTCGCATTGTAACAAATACTAGAAAATATGATCATATCACCCAATTCTTCAAAAACTACATTGGCTACCTGTTAGATAGCGTATTCATTTCAAGATTTTGTTAATAACTTATAAATCTATTAATGATATGGCGCCAGAATACCTGTGTGAACTGGTGTCCATTAGAAAATCATCCCGAAAACTCAGGTCATCAAGTCAGATACCATTGCAGGTCAAAGTCTCGCTCAAGTCATATGGTGATTGTGCGTTTAGTGTTGCAGCCCCCACTTTGTGGAATAAGTTGCCGGCAAATATTAGAAATGCGTCGTCTCTTGGAAATTTTAAGTGTCTTCTAAAAACACACCTATTTAAGGTCGCTTTCACAGATAAATAATTATTATCTTTTAAATCATTACAGGGTTTTTACAGACATTATTTGGGGTATTATTATATTACATATTATTTGTACAGCGCCTTTGACTGGCTCCTGCTAGTAAGGGTGCTTTATTAAATATACATTATCATCATTATCATTATCTCCTGTTGTTATATATATGGATCTCGATGCTCTTGTTGTTACAAAAACTTGCCCAACTGGTAATATTTTAGACCATAAGATCGCTGGTGATGTGATTTTACCTAGATATTCTTTCCATCATGCAGCTCAGATTCTCAAAAAGGGTGGGTGAGTCGGTATTCTTCTTTGTGATTCTTCGAAGGGTAGAATGCATTAAAAGGCTTTCGTGAAAGCTTTTGAAAACTAATAAATTGCCTTTGTATCGACAGGGGGGGGGGGGAGGATAAGTGATTTGGGGGCGATTCCCTAACGATTATGCATAACGATGAATATGGCCAGAAAGTTTCGTATTTTTTTTTAAATGTTTCGTAATTTGTTGACTCTCACTGTCAACCGTGATTATATGTCGTTCTTATGTGATTTCAATATTCAATGGGTTTGTCAGAGGGACGTAAATGTCAAACAGCTAATTTGAAGCAATATGTTAATGAACGTATACATAAACATGGTAAAATATTAGATTTTGTCATGTCTGGTGAAGACGATAATTTGGTCACGTGTTTGTTTTGTGTTTTTCACGCTGTCTGATAATTTCATTGCTAACATTTATGTAACCTATTTCAGGTAAAGTTAGTTCATACAGGAAATACAGGTTGTTTAACAGCATTCTGTATCTTGATGGTCTGTGGATTTCGTCTCAAGTACTTTATACACCAGGTGGCTCTATGTAACAGTAAATTGATGGACTATGTAGATATAATGTACACATCTAAGGACAAGAAAATGCCAAGAAACCCGATGATTGTACTGTACATTAAGGGCATACAGGCTTGAAAAAGACACATAAGGTACTGTGATGATCAAAATTAAATTGCCGTTGTCTCTGCCAAATCGGAGTATTTCAATAAAAATATCAAAACATGTCTTTTCAGTGTTGTGAATAAAGTACGATATAAAAATCAGACTGTCCTCCACACTATCATTAAATCTATCAAACAATTTTAAATATGCAACATTATAAAACTCCTGCATGTTCATGGCGGATACATTTGAGAATCTTATAGAAACTGATATCAGACTGAAATTAGAGAGTTGTTGAAACGGTCATCTAGTGTGTTTTGTGCAGTTGATCCTATGCCTACAACTCCTGAAAGGGAGTATCATGATAAACTGTGGTTCCTGGAATGCTTCCTTAGATTCCAGAAAGCTGCCTTTGTTATACCATTAAAATTAAGTTTGGACTATTTTAATATAAACAAATGCAGACCTGTATCAAATGTAACGTTTTATCAAATATTATGGAAGGGGCAGTTCCTTTCTGTCTAAATTAATATTTATACATTAATAGCCTTAATGAATTATGACACCTAAACAAAATATTAGTTATTTTTGTATATTGATCAGAGTTATCCAGGAATATTTGTTCTTCTCGACCTGTTTGCTTCAGTAAATAAAGTTGACCAAACTGTTTTTTTTTGAAGAATTGAGAGCATTGCATTGCTTATTTTCGGCTATGGATGACTTAACTCAAAATCTTCTAAAATTAAACAATGACAAAAATAGTATCTATTTATTAGATTTGCAAGTTTATGAGGGATTTGACCCTCCATCAAGTATCACAACGCATATTATGGTGCGTTTTGGTGTTCCGTTTTCTGTGCGTGGAGACCATATTTCCCGGTCCCCGCATTCTAAGAAAAGTTGACCTAGAGCTGTATATTCCGTGTACTATTTGCGTCTATGGGGGACGCCATTTAGGTATTTGGGCTGATTATCCAGCATTTAAATGACTGTAGCAAGCACAGTACGCTCTTAAAGGATTATAAGCACTCCTCACTCAGAAATAGAAAACACTGCATCGCATCTGGAGCGGTGGCATTGGACACAGCTCGCGCGGTTGGTGTGTTTTATATAACAACTTTAGTTGCATATAAAGTTCACCTTGGTTGTATGTGGGAATAGAATTATCTTTCCTATTAACAAATATTAACATAGTTTTAACAGTACCGAAGCTATGACGAGCTATTACGGTCTGCTTCAGCGCAGATGCCAGTCTTTTAATAGCAATTAAGCTAAACAGTTTTAATAGTAGTCACTTTGTGACGCCTGCGCGTTGTAAAAACTGATCTTTGAAGACAGTGACAATTGGGTTATATAGTTTATATAGTATTGCTTTGAAGAAAGATACAGCAATTGAAAAATAGCTATAAATAGGGCTGCTTAGATAATTAATCTAAACATTCTCACTAATGCCGTGATCTGACTTGGGTGTTCGGATCATAAGCAGCCAATTAAATTAACTTATGCGTTAGTGAACATAAATGGTCGACATATGGAGTGACAAACGTGGGTAAGAGACGAAGATCAAAGTTCGAAATTAAAAGAAAAATACAATGTTAAAAGATAACAATAATTTAAGACTGAAAAGGTGAATCATACAGTTTGACTATATAAAAAATATCCTATTCATTATATAGACCTTACCTGGCTATAGTCACGCTACACCTGATACATTTCTTTACTAAATATATATTTTCCAAATATTAAACTAATTCCATTAATATTGTTTGTACTAAATTCAGTTTACACTAATCTCAATTATCTCAGAAATATTAAAACAAATTAGCATCGTATAATGGCATCAAAGTCTGTTGCATATTTTCATGTCAGGAACATATCATAAATGCGCTTGGTTCTTACAAAGCATCATGTAAACATTGTAGCATGTTTATATCGGTATTATACAATTAACTGAGGGAATATTGATGAAGAATCACACATTTTTGCTGTTACATACATTGTAATCATGATTGTAATCATTATTACTTTACAATGTAATCATAATTGTATTCGATTACATTCAGAATGAATGTAATCGTAATAGTAAACAGAGTATTCTCACAAGTAATCGTAATTATAATCGATTACTTTGGCCACGTAATAGACCCAACCGTGATCACAGGGTCTGACACTAGTCAATGAACATCTGATTTGTTACATTTCATTTTACTAATCGTGACCTAATACCCTCATTTAGCCATTTCTATATATCAGAAATCTCTATCATAGCTTACACATTTATACTAATTCCTTTTTCGGCTAACACATTAGTAATGTTTTGGTGATCAAAGTGATTGGGATCAATTATTGTTGCCATATTACTACACTGACTATCAATATGTTTGACTACATCCCAAAAGCCTAGCTAGTTTTCAACCTTAAGAGCATTGGCTATTTTCCACTCGGAGATAATAGAATGAAAACGTGTAATATTGGTTTATAATATGGAATATCGTAATATAGGATTTGTGTCATTTTGTTATTTAAATATTTATTTACAGATTTTTTTTATTAGATGTTCGGTTCAGAGCGGCATGTTTATCATATATTGGAGGTTTTGCAAACACAATATATCAGCTCTTATATAATTTATGTGATTTATTTATAATTATCAGACATATTCCTTTCTTCTTTTCGGTATGTTCAAATATGTAATTTAATTAACTTAAAATTGATACTGTTAAAGCATGGAAGAATAATTAAATACTAATACTTTTCACTCGTACTTGTCTGTTATTTATAACATCATATATACCGCTCGTTAAGTAGCAATAACAAAACTAAGTTTCAGTACAGTATCAAATCCTTCTTCTAATGCAGGATATAGTTAAGAATACTTTTAATATTTGAGTTACTTAATACAAATATCAAGCCAGCTAAAATATCAATATCTAATCATGAGTGAAGCGCCTTTTGTGATTCCATTGTATGGAAGTCGACTTTAAAACCAGTTAATGCCCAACCATTACTCGTAGATGTAGTCAACTTAATAGACCTAATATATTATACTGTCATCACATAAAGTTTATGTTTCTGTCTCTTGAGCTGATGCATTATAATGATTAATTCGAGTGAAACAATAAAGGATTTTAAGACTTCCGAAGTTGCTTAGCAGCCATAATCCAGAAAAATAGCGAAAAATATACAAATGCATCTCTAACGGGAAAATAGACATACAGCTTCTGCGAAATACGCTACATAAAGCTATAATAATAATAACAACAACAACAACAATAATAATACTAATAATTTAAATACGTAAATAAAAGCTATTAATAATAGCGATACCCCAAATAATAATATATTAGAAATATAAGATCTGATGTACCATAGAACTATATAGGAAGTACAGAAAGAACTATTGATGTACAAGAAAACTATTGATCCATGAAGAAAAATGTGTCTCATCGATTGCATTTCCTGGTTGGTGAATCACCAACTGAACTCCTAATGGATGAAATGGCCCAAAAATGCCATCGTAATGGTAATGACCATCGTTAATGGTAACGACAATCGTTAAAAGTAATGATGATCGTTAATAGTAATGACAAAGACATTCTTTGTACGCTGAGCTACATTGTCCTCCATTCTGATTCATCAGCTGATCACTATCAACTTGTTACATCATATTATGATGTTTATCTGGATATCTTAAAGGCAGAGAAAGCTATTTATACAATATTTCTAACGGACCATACCAATCTATCAGGTTACTGGCTACTGCAGCTGGAGTTGTTTACAAGAACGATGTTCATGACGTACTGCCAACCTTCAACAAATTGGCTGGTATTTTGGCAACGATTTCTGGCTGACCGTGTTCTGCAGAATGCTCCTTCAGTGATCTCAAACGGATGACGCTATATCTGTGGAGTACAATTATCAAACGCAACTAAACAGTGTGGCAATGGCTGTTTGCAAAGGTGTTGATAATCTGTTTGAAAACAATACTTCTTTTAAGTTTCATGTTATGTGATGACCGTGTATCATCTATTGATAAAAATAAGTTTTATTATAAAAAGGTACTTATGTTTTATATGTATAAAGATTCGGGTAATTCAACATCACTGCGTCTTTAATAACACTTTCCCATACGCCAACCAACAATACCATGACCGCCACAAATAGTGATGACTACTGAAGATGATTATTGCAGACACGACCATTGTGAAGAAAGCCAGTTGCCCACCCGCTATATTGTTAATATCTATAACCTTGGCCACAATGATCACCAGAATAGCCATCCAAAACATGTCATTTTGTTGATGAAAGCAGTCATCATAGTATACAGAATACTTCTATAATAGGCCATTCAGTGTCCTTTCTATAATAGGTAATACATCTTATGCGACTTATGAGACTCACCATCATGATGGATGTATGGCACTGGTAAGAAGTCGCCGCTAATACCCATCACGATTGCCAATCATATCAAAGAATATCTGACCGAAAAGAAATATTGATTTACTAACTGATATCGAAAAAGGACAATTATTATTACATACCCAAATGCTAAAGATAATTAATTTGCAAGCATCTTAGGATAACTGATTAATCCATTTTTAAATCTGAAATTTTCTTTATATTTTAGATGATATTCTCTGATTAGATATAAATAGGTGTTATAAGGGGCTTCTATTTATAAGATGTTCTCATGATAATCTGAATATTTTTCATGAGATAACTAGATTCCTTATGTGCACTTTTAATGTCATATATTTTTGATTCTGTTGTTTATTCCTATATATATATATAATATATATATATATATATATATATATATATATATATATATGAATACCAAGCTCTGTAATTAAATCAATGTTAGAAATTATTTCAAAATAAATAATGATAAATAAAGTCTTTTAAAATTCTGTAGGGAATGGAATAAAAAGGAATTACTGAAATAGCGTAAAGGAATACTCTAAAATCAATAATACAAATTTACAATTAAAATACTTTGAAAAGGGAACATAAATAAAAAGTTGTATAAATATCTTCAAAAACATTCGTTATTAGATCTGACAAATTACGACTATTTAGGGTTAATTAGATACATGAAGACAAACCCAATGTAGTCAATGAATTCCGATATTTGTATTAAAACAATTCAACTTCTATAGTTGTGTGTAATAACTAGACAATTAACACATACTCACTTAGCCCTCCCATCCTATACGCAATAACGTTGATAGCGCTAATGGGTGTCACACTTGAAATAATCACGAAGAAGAACGCCTACTGAACCACCCTTTTTGAGAATCCGAGGCGGTTGATGGAATCAATATCCATCTTAGGTAACAGCCCAATCGAATATCTTGTCTGAAATATATACCAGCCAGGCACGTTTCTGCAATAAGAAGGGTATCGACATCATTATATTTTTTTAAAATCAGATATCCAAAAACATTTATTAAAGATCGAATGCAAACTTATTAGACCATTACTTACCCTTTCTACAGGTATATCTGTGACAGAAGATATTAATGATACCGTGATCAAATTACTTGCATTAATACTAATTATTTTCGATATGTTAAGATATCTGTGATGAACCTCCTATGTGGAGCTTTCAAATATATCATTCGTAATGTCTGATTATTGTATTAAACTTTACTTAAAAGTGACTAATTATATATATATATATATATATATATATATATATATATATATATATATATATATATATATTCAAACTAGTATTGAAATCAACGTTAAAAAATTCTTTCAAAATAAATCATAATAAAATCAAACCTTTTAAAATTTTAAAGGGGATGGAACAAACAAGAATTAATGAAATTGTGTAAAGGAATACATGAAAAAGATGTGTTGACAAATCAACAATAAAAGTTTATATTTTAGCAATCACTTGTATGTTTTTACAACAGCAATACTTTGAATAAAGTAATACGAATAGAAAACGAAGGTTTTTAAATGAATTAAACATCGTCAAAAATATTCGTTATTATAGATGACAAATTTCCACTATTTACGGTTAACAAGAGAAATGAAGACAGACCACAGCTGATGGTGAAAGAGTCAAGAAATTCTGATATTTTATCCTATTGTAAGGCGTGATCGGGTTGATTTCTTCTTTGGGTATAGTAGTGACTGATTAGGAAAGTAAAGTGCGACAAGCAGTTGACGGATGATGATGTTCTGAGCCAGTGGCAATATATATACGTATTCAAAAACAGACATTGTTAGTGCCAGACATCAGACCTATTTCGACAGTGAGCTCCGGTGGCCTAGCGGTTAAGCACCCGGCACTCGGTGCCAACGGTCGCAGGTTCGAACCCCGTAAGAGGTCGAAACTTTTCCAGTATTGGAGATTTGCCTGAAATGTGTGGTTTTCGAATATAGGTCAAAGAAATTAAGCAGATAAGCGCTTTAACTTATATTCCACCACATATGACTGCACATCTACAGGGACGTTAAATTAGGCGTTGATTAAGGTTCACTGAGTGACGAACGGAAACTTAAGAGGACTAACCTTTAGGCTTGAGTATATAATAGTATTTACTAAGGTTTGAGGCGATATTTCATTATAGTCCAGTAATAATCCACTGTGTAGTACTATTTCTTTAGTTTTACGCTAATTCGCCTCGCTGGTGTCATATGTAGGTGGTGTCCGCCTCATCATTTGTTCAGCCAACTGTTATGTTACCAGATGCACCGATTGTCTATTAAAGTCTTAGCCTTTTACTCTGATTAGAGAACAACTTGCGACACCAGGTCTGTCGATATAGTCTATATAGGTAGTATTTTGTTTTGTTATTCGAACACAGAATAAAGTTGAGGTCAGTATTTGGGGTGTAGAAATATTCTATGTATAGGTTTCTTTTGAACCACAGTAAAATACTGCTAAATATAATCTGTGGCGTCAAAGTAGTTATCTTGTGTATGTACTAACTTACCATAAACCACACATACGTGCTGTTAACTATCAGCTGTGGTGTAAAATGGTACTTTTTGTACGTGCTTCCGATTTTGTGCGCAAGCCTGCATATAGCCGCTTCCCTGTGGGCCTGACATATTAGTCGTGTACAAAAACGGATTAGCTGGGTCTCACAGGCTGATGAGTAGTCCAGACACATATATTGGTCTACGTATATATATATATATATATATATATATATATATATATATATATATATATATATATATATATATACATGTGGAGGTGTAAAACATTTTATAGGTAGATTTATGTATGCATAGTTTTAATTATGCTTGAATATATGGAGGTATTGGTTTCAAAGGATGTTTAGATGTTGATATTGATGTTTTCAGGCTGTGGCATTATTGATGTATTACGGCGACGGTCTTGTGGGCATACATGATTCTGAACTCCTCTGTTTTTCCAATTCAACTTCAATATTTAGTGGAATTTATGGCTTATAAATGTGAAACAGATTTCATGAATTATCATAGAATGCATACGAATGGATATTTTAGGACGATTTTGAATTTACGCTTCAGTCGACAAATCAAAGGCCAGTGCGATATTGTTGTATGGTTTATATCAAACTTCACTGGTAAGCCTGTTTATACTACACATCGAAACACATCGGCAGTAAATATTAGTGGGATAACGATACAAACGTGGTCAGTATTCATTTATATCTATATAATTCATCATGCTATATTTTGGGGGCGTATCACGCTTAGTATTATGTCAAGCCATGCTCAGAAACTGAGATCATCTGAATCGCGCCATTTTGATGATGAGGCGCCGGCATGGGACGTTACTCTCCAGGAGAAGACCACCATCCAACTCAAGACTCGTATCAGGAACGAGATAAATGACGCGACCGAAACATTAGCGAGGTTCAAACAAAATGAAAACTCTGAACATTGCACACCGAAAAATTATCACTGAACGAACACAGAAGGTTATTACTATTCAACAGGATATGTTGAATTAAATAGGAGCTAGGTGTACAGGGACCAGTGATTGCCCGATTAAGCTGAAGAACTATTAAATGAGGGAGAACTGTAGATGCAGTTGACATATCATTGCAAAGGGTGTTAAAACAACTGGATAGAGAGATGTTATTGTTCGTTTCTCCACTCACAACGGTAAGAGAAAAGCGTTTTGTATTCTGCCCATACACTTAAGTGGCGTAGCAAACCTCTTTAAATAAATGAACAATTTCTCCTGGAGGTTGAACAGAAACGTCGCATCCTCCTCCGCCCAATACTAAAACTAGGGAAGGAACTCAACAAGAAATGTTCACTTATTGTAGATCACTGAAGGAAAACCGTATACGCTCTATAATATCAATCGAATCCCGCATGATATATCTAGCCTGGCCACAAAAGAAACAAATAACCACGTTATAGTTAATGGTAGACGCTCATCCTACAGTAACTTTCACAATATAATAACTCGTACTATGAAATATGTTGTTAAAGG
This sequence comes from Paralvinella palmiformis, assembly GCA_025642065.1. Taxonomy (NCBI): domain Eukaryota; kingdom Metazoa; phylum Annelida; class Polychaeta; order Terebellida; family Alvinellidae; genus Paralvinella; species Paralvinella palmiformis. The sequence goes on along the minus strand of JAODUP010000147.1, from coordinate 222,983 downwards.
GGGAATAGGATTATTCACAAATCCAAATTTTAACTTCAAAATACGAGAAGATCTCAGTATATTTATGCCACATACCTTTAAATCTTTATTTAGTGAAATTATGACTAACTCTCGTTCAAACAGCATTCAAGACATATTCGCAACAACGCTCTTAAATATTATGAACAAAATCATTACTGAAAAAAAACAAGCATTGTATTCTCATGGGTGATTTTAAAATCGACTTGTTAAATTATAATACTCATGACAGAATAAATTACTTCATTGACATTAATTTCCCTCAAGATTTTATACCACTTATTCATAAGCCAAGCAGGCTAACCGATTACTCACACACTCTGATAGATCATATATCCTCAACTTATCTCCAAGCCAAGTCAACAATTATAAAGGACATAGCAGATCACTTCGCTACCTATCACATAGTACAAAATAAAGTTCGTAACAATAGAGGGCATGTTACGACCAAACGAATATTTTCCATCAAATTCAAGCATTACTTGAGTAAACTGATTATTCTTCCATTCTCGATAACGTTTTTACCCGAAGAAGCATATGAAAATTTCTTACAAATATATAAAAAGGAATTTAGTTTTCCTCTTAAACGAATTAGATGTAAAACATAGATATCAAGACAGAACCATGGATGACAGAGGCCCCACTTACCGCAATGCCAAAAAACATAACTTATTTCAAAAGAAACTTAAAAATCCTACTGTTTATCAAATTGAAACATACAAAACGTATATCAACAAATATAACAGATTGAAAAGGGAAATGAAAAGAATTTACTTTAAAGATATGATGGAAATAAACGAAACTAACATAAAAATATATGACAGATATAGTAAAAAAAAAACATTAGGTAAAATAACGCCCAAAACAAGTTTCCCATAAACGTTCTTAATAAACAATAAACAACTATTAAATAGAGCTGCTAGAGCACAATCAGTTTGCAATATTGGTCAACTTACATACGAAAATGTGCCACAATCTAGTAAATAATTCTCCAAATTAACATCCAAATCAAACTTCGGACATGACGAAATCCCCACAAAAGTAATAAAAGAACCTATAAATAGCTTTCTGGGTGCGATCACTCATATTTTTAGCCTGTCATCTTCAAATGGAATAACTCCTAACCAATTAAAAAACGAAAGTCCTATCAATTTTTAAAGCATCTAGCCATGATCCATTGAAAAATTATAGATTCAATAGTCTACTTCCATAAAATAATGTTTAATAAAATAATGCCTTTTCTAAATAGTCAGAAGATCTGATACGAACATCAATATAAGCTTCGTAACAAATATTCCACAATTCACCTAATATTATATGTATTGAACAAATGCGTGGAATTTAACAATAATCAACCAAAAGTATACTATGTCTATCTTCTGTGACTTATCGAAAGCCTTTGCTGTTATAAATCATAAACGTTTTATAAAGAAATCGGAGAATACTAATTTTACATAATTTTAAGCATGTTTCAAATCTGACTCTTTTGTCTATATTTATCGAAAAAGCAGTTGATCTCTGTCTAAATAAACATCTATATTCGATATTTTCAATGAAGTATGAGTGTATGTAAATAAACATATTCATTACATTGAAATAACTCGATTAAATCATTTATATTTTATCAATTAATAATCATAATTGCTGTATTTAATGGATTTTTGATAAATTAAGTAAGCAAATTATTTCAGTCCTGTTTGGAACCATCTTCAAAGTGAATATCTATTCATTTTATTTTGATTGATATTTCAACTTTTTTATTCTGTGTATGACAGGGTTGATCAGATTGCTCATACGCTCTTTTTATCACTTAACAACGATATAGCATTTGTATGTCGAATGACACACAGTAGTATATATTACTAGATCCTGACAATGAGTAAAGTATCTACACCCCTGACCCTGAATATGTCAAAAACCTTGTACAAGATAAGAAAACGAATATCTTGTACATGGCTTCACTATTTTCGGTCAACTCTATGAAAATATGTGTATATGGTGAACATTTCAATGATATTACCTTAAGAACATTCACTGTCTAAAAGCATCCCTGAAATAAGGCTGTTACAATTGGCTTTCCCATAGTACGGTTTACTATAACACCAATCGCGTTTGACATGTTATGGCACAAAGCTTCAAAATTGTTAGCCATTACGTTTTCTAAATCTTGAAAAATCTTGGATGCATAATTTAACTCTTTACCAGCTTAATTATCCGATTATCACGCGGAGGAAAGATTATCCTATCGAGTTTCGAAACATTAAAGGTTAATTATGCAATTACTAAGCAAAACAAACACTCGATAATTGCATAACTCGCCAATTAGGGTATGCCGTGCCTATCATAATACGACAAGCCCGACTTGGAAGTTTTGTTTAGGTTCTAGAAAGAAGAAAAAAACACGAAAATTCCACTCATCATGTACAAACAATTTGGCACAGAAAACCTTGTTCAACCGATATTAAGAGTAGAAAAGCCTTAATATGGGCCGAAGTCAAATGGCAAATTCGATAACATAATTATGTGGCAGGGTTGGGCTAGATTGCAGTCCAAAAAAACAAACAAGAAGAAACACTTTGGTTTCGGAATAATGATAAGTTTATTTGAAGGCTTATGGGGGTGTAAATCTAAATGGTTTTAAGGTTATTATTAAAGCCACCCATTAATTAGACGGAAATTCACTAATTTAGTTTTTATAGCGTATAATAGTGAAAAATGGTGAGCATAAATCGTGCTGATATATTGCTAATACATTGTATTTAACTAAGCAAATCTTAATATAGGTAATGCACCATATTTGGTATGTACCTTCTTTAGGGCTATTATTTGCTGATGTATTTCGTATTTCTGACCCTTATATTCCTTTACAAATGTACTTCGTATATCTTAAAGTCGCTTAAAAGACCACAAACCTAAACGAAATCCCTACAAAGAGATACATTTTCAGTTCACCAATTTTACTAGAAGATAATGAAATTATAGTTTCAGCGTACAATACATTAAAAAAATGTGTTTTAACTTTGAAAAGGGGTCTCTCATATAGGCATTGTTTAGATTATTCTACTGCAAAAGTCTTTGTAGTATATGCCTCTAACGATTATCCCCTTGATCATCTCTCCAGGAGGGAAGATTGCCGAAAGTAAGCAATTAAACCAAGGAAGCTACAATTTTATTAAGAGGTTGTCTCTTTGTTCGGACTGATTGATCATGCAGTATTGGGGTATTATGTCTGATAATGACGTATTTAGCCCTGATTGGTGAAATAGTAACGGAAGTGCCACTGGAAAAAATGGCGAAATATATCGATCGTAATAGTTATGACTATCTGTAATGGTAAAATCATACATTGTACACTCAGCTACTTTATCCTCCGGTCTGATGTATCAGATGAGTATTATCAACTTATGTGGTTTCCTAAGTGCTTTAATATAGTGTTTACACCAGTTCCCATTTAAAATAATAATAATAATATTGATCAGAATAATATTGATAGGAATAATGTAATTGAAAAAAGTGCTATTCAGAGGCTTTCTACAGTGATATCCCGAATTAGCCTATGTAAAAAACTAACAAGGAAAAACACATTTGATGTACATGATGATCATTACCAAAAAAACCCTAATGGTCCACCAAAAAAAATGTGTCTCATCGATTGCATTTCCTGGTTGGTGAATTAGCAACTGAACTCCTACTGGATTAAATGGCCAAAGATTGCCATCTTAATGGTTATGACAACCGTTAAAAGTAATGAGCTACATTGTCCTCCATTCTGATTCATCAGCTGATCACTATCAACTTGTTACATCATATTATGATGTTCATCTGGATATCTTAAAGTCAGAAAAAGCAATTTACGCAATATTTCTAACGGACCATACCAATCTATCAGGTTACTGGCTACTGCAGCTGGAGTTGTTAAAAGTGTTTACAAGAACGATGTTCATGACGTGCCGCCAACCTTCAACAAAATCGTTGGCATCTTAAAAGTACTAATCAGTTTCACGATTCAAATAATCATGAAGAAAAATGCCGACTTAACCACACTTTTAAGAATCTGAGCTGCATGATGGAATGAATATCCAGCTAAGGCCACATCACCAGGGATTTCCTCATCTGAAATAGTATCCGTCAGGCAAGTTTCTAAAATATCAAGAGCACCGAGATCCATGTATTTAATAATAAGAGATACCTCGTCATATTTCGTACAGATCAAATTAGAATTTATCAGATCAAATCTTACATTGTTTACATGAATATATTTGTATATTTTAAAAAGAAATAAAAGACGCCTTTTGAGATGTGTAGATAGTATCAGTTTCAAACGAAATAATTAGTATAAATCAGATACATTGTAAACATTTTAAACCTTTCTGCCGGTTTTTTAATAATAATAATAATAATAATATAATAAATATTAATAATAATAATAAATACTACTACTACTACTACTACTACTACTACTACTACTATACTACTACTACTACTACTACTACTACTACCAATAATAATAATAATAATAATAATAATAATAACAATGTATATTTAATAAAGTGCCCTTACTAGTATAAATCAGATTTATTTTAAACATTTTAAACTTTTGTACCGGTGTTTCAATAATAATAATAATAATAACACTAATAATAATAATTATATTAATAATAATAATAATAATAATAATAATAATAATAATAATAATGATGATGATGATGATGATGATGATGATGATGATAATAATAATAATAATAATAATAATAATAATAAAAATAATTACAAACTTCTATAGAGCCAATATTCTTGATAAGAATCGAATTCAGTGGTGCACCAAGTATATTTAACTACTATACATGAATACCAAACTCCGGTAAGACATTAAATACAGTTATCACCAGTCGAAGTCTTTTATATCCATGATCAATACATATTAATCTATTACAGGTATTGCTACCAGACAGCACACCTAAACAATGTATGACAACCTAGAGACATAATTACTTGACCAGATGAATTAGACGAGATTACAAATAACATCAGTGAAAGTTGTTTTAGCATCCTTATATATCATTAAGTGGTTAAAGTGCTCTGAAATTGTTCGTGCATTGATTGTTTTTTTTTAATAGTTTTGTCTTGTTTCGCTTTCTCTGGCTGACCACATGTTGGCACATCTGGAATAACTAAACCACAAAGAGGTATGGAGCTTACAAGTTCTGAACTGTTCATATTGTGAATAATGATACTTGATTTCACCTAAATAGAATGCATCTTGATGGAGATGGCAGTAAATTCGTGTGGATTTATTTGCATGTGTGTATTTATACAAATAAGTAACACATAAATGATTTATCACTGAAACAGTGGCACCCAGTAGCTAGCATAGTTAGTTAATTTTCAAAACTGTAATATAATCATATTTCTAGATAAAGCACATCCAAACCATCATATTCTCAGATAGGACATCAATATTCCATGTCAAAGAATCTGCGCCTAAGTATATCTACCTTACCACATAGTTAGTTACCGGGTAAATCATCCTTACCACATACCATGGTAATTATTTAGGGTAGTATATAACACCCCAATATATTATGTAAATCTACCCTGTCACAAATCCAGCTACATTGTTAATTTAATGTGTCATAAATATATTTAGTGAGGCAATCTTCCATCATCAGGTACGTCCATCATTCCTCCAGCATACCCAGTCATGCTAATATATAGATTCACCTATCGAATACAAGGAGATAAAAGCTAAACCAGTCACCAAGAGATGCAGGCATGAGGCGATTACGTGAACAAGTTAATCGATTAGGATTAGGATTACTTCAGAATACAATTATTACGGTTAAAGTTATGACCACGTAAATAATTAATGTCATCGATTACGATTCTGATTACATTTGATGTAATCAGGATTACAGTCAGGAATACAACGTATATCACGGAAGCGCGAATGTGATACTTATGTATACACTCAGCTACATAAACAATATATAATTTCATTGAGATGTAACCAGAAACAGATCCAATCTGCCCTGGCATATATACAAGGTAGTCAGATATATGTACTGGTTGTATGGCTCTAAATGTGCTGACACACTGCTTGTTGGCCAACATTCCGATACAAATTCATAACCCGAAGTTCTGAAAGCGATAAATGTTTCATTGTCTTTTTTTTATCATGGTTTGCTTTCCTAAAAATAAACATTTTAATTTTTTATTAATAATGACGTTTTTATCTTAAACCTTGTATTATATGCATTTGTTGTATTTGACATAGTCAGCTCCTAAAAACCAAAAGTGTTTGTTATTTGATAATATTTGATAATTTGATAATTATTATTAGGCCAGGTTAATCCAGTATAAAACATCTAAATGTAATATAACGTTTTTAAATGGTAGATGAATTAAGACCAGTGTGACCTACAGTTTAACCAGGAACTGTTGGTACAATAATTTACCCGACGACTATCCGTATAACAAATGTGTCTGCTGTGGATAGCAGCTAGAACGTGACTTATTTTCGGTAGCAGACTGTGGTAGAATAAATCGAAATATAACAGCCACGTTTCAGCAGAATAATAAGAAAGTGTTCAATATTTGGGCGAAGCATTCTGTGATTGCGGAATGATGTTGAATAAAAGTGTTGATTGGGCTAATCAAGTTTGGGATAAGCTATTGCTATCCTTGCCGCATAATTACCCCTGTCCCGTTTATTCCAACTAAGTGGTAGTTGTTATACAACAAACGTCCAACATAAATTAAATTAGCCTGTAAGTGTCATTAGGTCATATTCGGCCTATTTAGCCTACCATGTGCACAGAAGTGGCCACAAAAGACCAATCATCATCATCATCATCATCATCATCATCATTAGGTCATATTATTATGGACTAAAAGGGGTACCCGAGGCAGTTACAAACTCTGAATCAAACAAGACAGGACCCTTTAATACTTTTTAAAAGAGACAATTAATACTTATGGACGACATTTAAAGAACTACTAAACGAACGTGAATTGGACAGATGAGTTTTCAATTGTTCGTCAAGCTTTTACATATTTGTTAGACATCCGGGTGTTTTCCGTATGAAACATCCATGAATATTTTCATCAAAATAACGTAAAATAACAAGGTACAGGTTGATTTCATGAAAAGGTTGTTTTACCGGAATCGATCATAACTGGCTAATTTAATCATTGCTAATATCAAATGTAAATTGCCCCGTAGTGGATAGCAGACAATAGCGCTCTATTATCTCATCGTTAGGAGTGGCCGAGTGTTTATGACACTTACGTTCAGCAACCATGCAACAACAGTCACAGGCCGGCAAAACAATAATACCGCGATATACGGACTAAATGCCAGATTAATGTCGTTGCTTCTTTATATACAGGGTTGATTTATTATTTTACACTAGTGTGATCAGTGAAGCGTGTAATTCTGAACCATCAACGAAGCCTAACCTGTCTAGTATTCTTGAAATATTAAAACTCTATGTATCGTAGTAAGCGTAATTCGTCGTCATCCATTAGTCGGCTGCAACTGATATCGATTTTGACTATATTATTTTTAGAATTATTCTATAATCTACCGGCCCAGACTATACTGCATGATAAATTAATAAACAAGAAAAGACTCTTATTTAACAAAACTCACTGACTGACTGACTCACTGACTGAATTACTGACTGACTCCCTGACTAACTCACTGATTGACTCACTGACCGACTCACTGACAGACTCACTGACAGACTCACTGACTGACTCACTTACTGACTCGCTGACTCATTGACTGAACGAGTGACTGACTGACTAGCTGACTAACTGCTTGCCTGCTTGCCAGCTTGCCTGCATGGCTGCCTGCCTGCCTGATTGGCTGGCTGGCTGGCTGGCTGGCTGGCTCGGAAGTAGCTAAGCACACACACTTCAGAAAGCTCTAAATGCAGCTGACAAGGTACCAAGCGGCTTAGGCTTATATCTCTCTCCAGCTAAGACCAAGACCATCGCTTTCAACACATCTAGACAAACATTAAACTACAATATCTAGAAATGGTGAACAATTATAAATATCTCAGGATCACAATAGACAGAAGACTCACATTCGCCCGACATGTAGCAGAAACTAGACGTAATATAGACTCCAGATTCAACACGATCATTGCCATCACAGATCTGAAGATTGGTGTCAAAGCCAAGTTGCTGATAACTCTGTTCAAGTCCTTGATATAGTCGGTTCTATCATACGCTTCTCTCGTCCTTCTGCTGGACTGCAACTCAGCCTTACAGTCCTTAGAAAGAATCTATAGAGTCCCACTACGCTACATATTGGCCCTTCCTAATGATATAAGCTCTATCTTGGTATACAGATAATCAGGAATCTTGCCCGTCCGACTTTTAATAAAAATGGAAACATCCACATATCTCTTGAGAACTGCTATCAAACCCATTCAGACTGGCATTATACAGTTCAAGAAGAAACGCAAAATGTTCCTAGAGGCAGCTTAACTCACTCCAGAAGGAAATTGGCATACCCCCAATCACACCCCAAGGTCCAAGCAATCTGCTCCATTGTTTGAACCACCCATCCAAGTAATTATATAGAACTCCATCCAGAAGAAAGTTGATCCTGAAGGCGCAGTAATAGAAGACACTATCAGAATTGCCAACTTGAATGAAAGCAGCACACCAACTATCAACATCTACACCGATGTCAGTTACCAAGCAAACGGAACGACAGCTTGGGCATGCTTAATTGTAGAATCACACACACAAATCACAGGCAGAATCTTAAGCCACACCCCGATCACATTAGCGGAGCTGCATGCTGTCAAAACGGCACTAATATGGATATAGAGACGGACTATCCATGAAAGCGTCATCCTCCACTTAGACTCTATGGGACCACTAACCATAATCACAACGCTAATTTCAACACCTATCTCGAAATCATCACAGAAATCTGCTTCACAGGTATCAACCCTCAGGTAGCGTGCTATCCAATTAATTCTCCACTGGGTTCTACCACGTTAACCTTGAGGGCAACGACCGAGCCGACAAACTACCGAACGAAGCCATGTGCTTAGAAGACATCAAACATGCTGAACATACCCCTGGCACCTTCCACTATCTCGCTGACAGCTTCATCTCTAATCAACTCGAATCGATCTACACAGACCACACACCACCACCTAAGGATTCGTAACAGGCCACCACTGTAGTTGGACATAACTTCCTCAACAACAGACTGGCCAACACCAACTCGGACGACTATGTTTCTGGTCATACCCTCGAAACTTCACCATTCCGTCAATCCTTAATTTATTTGCAATATGTTCAGTTAATTATTTCATTTACTTACGTATTCATATTCAAGAATCACTTGTAACTGTAGTCCATGCCTTTGTTACATCTCGTATAGACTATTGTAATTCCCTGTTATATGGCATATCTGATTATAACATTAATCGCCTTCAGCGAATTCAGAATAGTGCAGCTCGCATTGTAACAAATTCTAGAAAATATGATCATATCACTCCAATTCTTCAAACACTACATTGGCTACCTGTTAGACAGCGTATCCATTTCAAGATTCTGTTAATAACTTATAAATCTATTAATGATATGGCGCCAGAATACCAATGTCTCGGCTCAAGTCATATGGTGATTTGCGTTTAGTGTTGCAGCCCCCATTTTATGGAATAGGTTGCCGACAAATATTAGAAATGCGTCATCTCTTGGAAATTCTATTTAAGGTCGCTTTCACAGATAAATAATTATTATCTTTTAAATCATTATAGGGTTTTTACAAACTTATTATTTGGTGTATTATTATATTACATATATTTGTACAGCGCATTTGAATGGCTCCTGCTAATAAGGGCGCTTTATTAAATATACATTATTATTATTATTATTATTATTATTATTATTATTATTATTATTATTATTATTATTATTATTATTATTATTATATCATTTATTAGATGCAAAATAAAAAAGAACACATAGGTTAAGCAACATCGCACAAATCAATAATATTATGCAAATAATTACAATATAATTATTAGAATGTACATATACATTTCATGGTTACATTTTCTGTTATGTTAACATTTTAGTTATAAAATATATATTAGGAAGGTTAGGGAGTTATTGAAGATTTCAATATTTGGTAAACTGCAAAAAAAAGAAGATGTTTACATTTTGCAGTCTTCACACAAGTTGTCGACCAATCAGAAAACCAATATATGAATTAATTAATCATAGAAATATTGATTTTATATATATATATATATATATATATATATATATTAAAAACTCCCTAAAACCCTTATTCATGTAGTTGACCCCAATCGCTCCATTTAGGGATGTGGTCCATTTAGTGACTATTTGTTTAAATGACGAAAGTTCTTTACTAATATCAATGTTCGTTTGTAGGATTTTCTGTGTTGTTTGCACATGAGCCAGGATACCATATCTAAGTTAGATTTATGATACATGTCGTGGCAATGTAATTACCCGCGATATACGGTACGGATAATGTGATATTATGAAGTCCAGTGGATATTCTGTAATTTTGTGTGAGTTTATTTAATACCTACCGTCAACTTGGTTCAACACATTTGTCATCCATGTTCTGTTTTCACGGCCCTGCAACTGTGAATTGACCGATGAATAAAAACGTATGTTTTTCTAGGTGTGTGTCAATTTCATCTGTTTATAACGGGGTATGATCTGGACATTAACATCATTCATGGATTGACATTGTTTTGTTTTGCAATTGTGGCCGACTGGTCTTTCCGTACAATCGATGAAACCGGAAGTAAACAAAACCTGATGCACTTGCGAAATGGATTTCACTCTACACACGAGCTTTGAATAGAAATGTTATTATTAATGGATTGTTTTATAATGCACTCAAAGAAGAAAACAATCCATAGAGGGGAGGTGCTGACTTGTTGAGGGGATCGATGTGGCACAATTTTCTGTATATGTATTGTGAAAGGATAGACGTATGTTTGCGTTCTGGGTGTCTATCTGTTATATACTTAAATTGTTGGGGGTATATGTTATGATAGTGCATGTGTGTGTGTGTGTGTGAATGTGTGAGTGTATGTGTGTGTTTAGCATAGCGGTGCTTGTGGGTGGCTATGGGGGCAGGGGGGGGGTATCTCAGTCCGTTTGTGTGCGAACATTAACACGAATGAACACCTTTATGCAGTTTCTATTTATTCACACCATAATTAATACACTATTTTGTTATATTATTTTGCACAGAAACCAACAATAGGAGAATGAACACGTGAAAATAATTCTGACTTATTATCACCAGTATCTTACAGAAAGATGTGACAATGCTTGTAGTCAGAAGAATAGTAATCTGTCAAGTTAAGATACATTTCATTCCGATTGCTACATATAAATAAGACAGAAACAAGCACTTGTCTCGGATATTGTATTCGCTACGGTTTCATTTGGAAGCTTATTGATTCTAGGAACAGCTAATGGCTGTGTTTGTATGTTATATCACAACAGGTTGGTTCAGTAGGTCCGTTTTTGTAGTTATATCTGGGCAGAAAGGAAACAGACTTATCCTTCCCCTGGTAGGGGCACTTTATTAAATATATATAATAATTATTATTATAGATAGAAAAGTTATACTGTAAACAATGGCCTATTGGGAACAAAACACACATAAAGGATGTTATTCAAATTCGTTACTGCTGCCGTACATAACTTCATTTTGTCGTTTCTCCCGATAACTACCATGAACATTTAAACCGATTCAATGTCACAAATTAGCGGTCTGTGTTTTCAAACTTCGTGCCCAACAAAACCATGTCTTCGAACCGTCAACTTGAACTTATGCCACCGCAGCGAGCGTCGCTCTTAGTTGGGATGTGGTTTGCGTTGTAATTACACCAAGGCCTATGTTAGGACAGTTAAAAAAAACCGTGATACAACTTTTAACCTTTGTTTATTGGAACTCTCGACATTCTCGATTTGTTTGTTTTCAATTTATTACCCGTGTCAATTATATCGTATTATTTTCTTTATCATCTGTGTACAATGATTTAGCATATGGAGCAATTGTCGCATAAGAAAAATATCGTGAAATGTCTACGAAGCATGTCTCGTGTTAAACAATGCGACGTAACAGACCTTCTCTCATTGAAAATACGACACGTTCTTATTTATTATTGAAATGATTGTTTCTTGCAGATAATATAGATTTTTCAAAATATTAAAGTAATGTGATAATAGTGTAAAATACATATTGCTATCAATATACCTGTCCTTGATATGTACATTCCAGCAAATTTAGCAAAATATACATGAACATATACAACAGAATATGTGAATAATAAAGCAGAATACATAAAGCGTTATTGATCTTGATTCAACAATCCGCACGATTCATTAATCTGCACGATTTGAAGAGTAACATAAAATATGTTCGTCAACTAGACTTAACTGTGTTTATATATATATATATATATATATATATATATATATATGTGTGTGTGTGTGTGTGTGTGTGTGTGTGTGTGTGTGCGTTTATGATACCAAGGCGAATATTTCCACCTCCCGAAATCCTGGATTACTTCCAGTGATTATAGTGCAGATATCCATAACTATAATCTTAAGGAAGTTGGTAATCACGGGGACTACTTGAAGGCTTTCTGATCTCGCTGCGGTTCTGTCTGGTATACACAAGTTGAGAGTAACCTGTTGATGGTAATAGTCTATACAAGTTTTGACTTCACATTACGCATATATGTTATTAACTAATGCATTAGCTTATTGATTAATTCCTTATTAAATGCGCTATTTAGCTGGTACGTGTTGGCATAACCATAACAATGTGATATTTTCAAGAGATAATATGAGATGAAATAGCTTAGCTCTGGTTGTAGTTCAGGTTTTCTTACTGAAGGGAACAGATAAACGTTCTCTAGCACTCCGAAGGATGAATAATCCGTGTTTAGTATTCTGGAATCCACTGAGAGTTTGCCTATCTTCCATATCCGCAATATCTGGGTTCCTTAATGATCTATGCAGTCTTACCCGAGGAGACATGTCTTTTATGCTAATTGACTAGAAGTACTATCTGATATTGCTGATTGAGATGAATTATGATATTTACAAACCAAGAAGCTCCCCTCTGACCTAGCAATTATCTACGACTGTTTGATGGCAGAAAATATTAGGTAAAACAATTTCCCTAAAACATAAGAGTTGGATTCTGTCTAGAAATTAACTCTATTTTACATCATAATAACAATAATATTTATACCATGATCTCGACATTTTGTTTTTAGAACATACGATTCTGGCTTAGGAACCGAGCTCAGTGTCTACTCCGATAACTCCCTACAGTAACCTGTTATGTTCGGAAAAGCATCCTTAGAATGGCAGGGTTTATATTTCGAATATATGCTATTTTCTACTTACGTGAAATACCTCACCAGAAGCAGGATACATATCGATTTGGGAAGGGATATCGCCAAGGCCTGTACTTCTTGTGTACAAAATGATGTTAATTACCAGATAAACTGCTGGAAAACGAATCTATAATGAAAATAAAATGGAAGATCGCCAATCTTTATTGGGAAAAAGTCCTTTCTTATACTGTTTCTAAACAGTGTATCGAGTTCACTTCAAATAAGAACACCGATAAATTGCTAAAAGTCGTAATTAGAAGAATATTATGGTCAGACCTACATACAAATGTTGTATAATCTGGTCTTGGATGAATTTCAGTAGGGCAATTAATCGTAGTTTTTTTGTTTTATTCTTATCAATATTGTGTTTTCTTGACAAACAATTGAGTGTTGCTAGTTGGTCTGCATATACCATTTATACCTACCTCTATCCATGCTCCTACACCTTCGTGGTCGGTTGCCCATTCTGAAGTAATACCCGTCTTCAACCCATCCAGTGCCTTTGTGCAAACAAATTTAGCGCTATACGATGAAGATGCCGTACAGGTAGCCCCCTGATTTTGGTGGGCAACGTTTACTTTTTGTGGAACAACTAGAATTAGAAAGGTAGACTTCGTATAAAAATGTAACGGAACAGTTTAATTTTAGAGAAATAACAAATCAGAGAGAAGGTTCAAATAAAATATCGACTTGATTTTAATCAATACATTTACAAATCATGTTATGTCATCCTTATCATGTTAGACACCATGCTACTTTATTAGATGAAATCTTACCTGAAGTACGAGAAATGTATTTTCCGTTTGGATTCGTTTCAAAAGCAGACAAATATTCCGATGTCACTTTCACCGAAACGAACTCACATAAATAAGTGTTATCCTCGAGTGGAATGATGTTAGCCGCTATACACCGAGTAGGATTTTTATAACATAGAAATTCACAATCGTTGTCAAAGTCCTTGACGATCACAGATTCTATGACGGTGATGTTTGGAGTTTTGACATTTCGAGCAGTTGAGAATATACACTGGTTGCTATAGACGAGATGGCATAGAGCGGCCACGATCATCAAAATTTGGTTATATCCGTAACTCATGTTAAGTGGATGTACGATGCCGTCTAACCCTGTATGCCAAATATATCAAATGGGCATGTTTAACAATGTTTAGTTTATTACATATTTTATTCATAATCATAATAATATTAAAGCATTATATATATATATATATATATATATATATATATATATATATATATATATGATTTAAGTAAGTTATTCCCCATCACAGAAAGTTGCATGGATTCGAAATCACACGCACGTAACACACACACGCACACATACACGCACAAGAACACACACACACAACACACACACACTCACACACTCACCCCCCACACCAAATCTGTATTATAGTGAAATAGCAAAATAAATTTAGCTCCGTATCTCTGACCACACAGGTACATAAACAACGCACACAACAATTCATATATAACAGACATATGCACATACACCCAAACTATGTGAATAAATAAATAAATAAATAAATAAATAAATAAATAAATAAATAAATAAATAAATAAATAAATAAATAATAGTAGTGGATAGACAGACAAATAATTCGGTGATTATCAGCTGGCACTCCGTGCTATAGCATAAAGATAGTAATTTTAGTATAATTATACTTTGATACCATATTTAACACATGATGAGTTGAATATGGTTGCCATAACAAAAATGCGCATGATTCAGTTAAAAACGGGGGAATAGAAATCCTATTTAGCAGATTCCTGGAGAAAAGCCTGATTTTTTTGAGAAGTCCCGAAATTACTTATGATTTACATAAAATTAACAATTTATTTTTGAATGGATTTGCAGTTATATTTTTTAAATAATTAAATGGTGTGTTTCCATATTTTCAGGGTTTAGCTTTTATACGGATTCTGAATGTAGAAATTAACTTTGAAATAAAGACTCCATTTCTTAAAAATATAACTACAGTATATTTGTATAATATTATTATACATCTTTAAACACATATTTATGCAAAATAACTAAGAAGATAACTATTATATATTGTTTACATTATATACATATCATTACATACTACATTATGTATGTATATATATATATATATATATATATATATATATATTACATGGTACACCATACAACTAGAGAGTTAATTTAGTTTGATGTTCATCAGATTTTAAAATGTTCTATGGGTGAGGTGTCATCGGTCATAGCGCAACATTCGACGTCTAATGCCGAAAAGGCTCCTTACATATGCAGAAATTTCCGGAACATCTGGCGAACATAACTGCAGCTTGAAAGCAGGAGATAATCTGAACACCGAGACTCGAATTGTGTCAGTCGATTTTTCACAGATTTCTTCACAGCTGTTACCAGACCAGTTTTTTATTTGGTTCATTACCTCACACATTTGCTGAATTTTATGGAGACGTTTAAGGAACATTCCCTTTCAACTAGAGTTTCATTTTTATATTTTTACTATCTTGTAATTACCGATGAAAATTTGGTAAAGATGACTCCCTTCGGTTTTTCATTATTTTTGTATTTACAACAATTGTTTTGAATTTTATTTATTCCCCTTTTGTTGTCCAGTTTATTGTTGTCCTTTCTATAAATGATCTGTATTCCAGTAAAGTATAACAGGGAAAGCTGAAGAGACGCTGTATATGGTTCTCATGGGAAAGTGAATTATACTAAACGCACAATCAAACACACACTAGATAAAAGGCTTTTCTTAATCGTAGACACCATGAAACGATAAAGTTAAGGAAGTGATGTAAAATCCGGGCTTTCGGATAAAACTATCTAGCTATTTGCTTTGGGAAGTGTAACGTGGTACACCTCGATACCTCATACATGCTTTAATATCGATCAAGGATGTTCCGATGCCCTACATGAATATACCCAGCTACACTCTATTTATCTGTACACGAAGAGAAACAATTAAACGAAGGTAGAAAAGTAGGTTATGATACCAATAACTGCCACCCTGCCAATTACCAGGTATCGTTGAAAATAAATACTTTGTGTGTGTTTCTTTTGTCATTATTCAAATGATAGATTGATAAGAAATGTGATATATTGCTGATTAATTGCCAATATAATTTTGCATATGATTGAATAAATGGGTGAATCGAATTAAACAAAATGCGTTTTAGGCATAACTTAACCAACATTTGATCCCGGGTACTAGAAGTGTGCGATTTAATTATAAAAATCTTACAGCACCATTTCATTCACTGCGTAATTTCCAGCTTTAAAATCCTGGTCTAAACTGAAATTTGGCATAAAGCTGATCACAGTTTAAAGGTCAAAGCTTGCATTATTTGGTGCGTTATGATCGCATTTATTATCAGAATTAAACAGATGAGTAACAAATAATAAAGTATTTTAGGTGTTTAAAATTTTTTTTTATCCATAATACTCCCAGTTGGGCATACGTTAGTACATATCACAACATAAGCCCCAAATTAAAACAATTAAATAAAACTCGTTTACAGATATACTAACAATTGCAACAGTTATTCGCATTTTCAAAGCTAAACACCAGAATGCTACAACATTCCGCTATCAGTTCAATAAAGTATACGCAGTTAATGTATTCCTCGAACTTTCCCACACTAAATGAAAATATAGAGCTAAAGAAATTACTACAAAGATAGGATCATGTCCTTTACTCCTTGTCATATATACAAATAACCACTTACTCGACGCATTGACTATTTCAGTTTATTTACGGACAATATTAAATTGCGCTATTCTTCAAAGGATATTAAACCTATCATTTATCATAATAGGCGCCGAACTTAATTCAATGACATATTACTTCAAGGAAAATAAGTTGCAGGATGTATCAGCATTTGCACGTTTGCTGTTCGTTATGGTAATATAATATGAGACTGCATAGAAATACATTTCTGTCACTAATCGGTTTTCGATGAATGTATCAATGTGGTTCAGTGCAGTACAGAATATATATATGTCGCTACATAGTCATTAAACAGCGAAGTAATTTAAAATAGCTATATATCTTTGGTCGACGCGTACCTTTCAAATCTGTCAAGGCCATACAATGGCTGCCTTTGAAAACAGGAAATAAAGAACTAAATTGCACGTATGTTTTTATATTAATACACAAATGTGAAAAGGTCACCGTGACAGGATTTTCATACGTACAGTAACATATATATAGACCGTCGACAATATTACAACCTTAACCACTAAGCTGTCCAAGTCAACTACTAGTATTTGAATTAACCAGTGCCCAAATTCGTTAGTCATCAAGCCGTTTATAATATGTTTGGTCAGAACACAAGTAAATGTACATCAACTTAAAAGGAATTGAAAATAGAATAAAATGGCCATAAAAAGTTACTCTTCTAATACGATATTGATATGTCCCGCAGTAATAGGTCATTATTGTAATCAGGACGAGCCATATATAATATTAATTGCTATATAGAGGATAATATACTTTGGTATATTTTTTACTTCTCTCGTCTATGGAATCTGTTCCGAACGTTGTTATACAATTGATCTGTCTTACTTGGAATGATAAATATCTACTAGTCATGTGATTGTAGTCATGAATATCCTGGTTTTTCTACGATTGCTAGTCTAATGTTTTTGATATCAAATTTGAAATATCGAGATTTTAACGGATTAATTGGCTGAATCGAATTCATAATTATGTACTGTTTCAAATAATAGAGTGGCTTTCACTTATAATCACATAAATACATGCTCTCTCTCTCTCTCTATATATATATATATCAAACGTTATATACCAAATTATATGTCAAACAAAGGAAAGGGCGATTTAGGCCATAGAAATTGGATCATATAATTTATAGTCACTTGTATTTAAAACCTACTCTCCTCCTGTTGTATTTTAAAGATACAGAAGGACGTGTTGAACCTATTCAGCGTGTTGGACTAACGCAAAGGTAGCTTATTGGTGTCCAACTAGTTCCCCTTCAAACACTGTATCTTCTATATCTTTATTTCTGCAGGTATTAAGTTGTCCTCTCTGATATTTACGCATTAAATCAAACATCGTATTAGAAAAGACCTAAATTAATGTTTACTGCGTAGGAATAAACAAAGGGAAACAGAATCCTAGCTATTTTAATAATTGTCCATATATTGTTTCCGGATCTATATTAGTTTGGTACATCCAGACTATTTTCTAGCATAACGATAATTTATTATTTTGCTATCTACACACCAATCGAATATGTCCATAAAATACCCCTCGTATTTCTGGAATATTTAATTACGATTGTTTTGTTTTGATCAATGTATATCAGAAGCTGACTACATAGTAAAGACTGCCTATTCAGCTCAGAATCAAACTCCTTTGAATGAAATAATTAACTTTGGCTTTTGTCATACATCCGAATATATCACATCTGGGAGAATAACAATTATTTAGTTCAAATTTAGTACAATCGTGTACCGAGTAGCAACAAAACAATGGAGCCAAATAACTGAATTTCTGATTTCAATTCCTCAAAAAAAGGCAAAACTCTTGGCATATACAGCAATCAAACTTCTCACCCCACCCTACCCACTTGACGAAACACCCTTGTTACACGTAAATACCAAGATCCAAATATTATATTCTTATCTTAAAATAAACACATTTAGTATTTGTCAGGTGTCTAACAAATATATGAGAACCGTGCCAATTGGCATGTAGATAACTCATTAAAGAAAATTAATATTTTTTGCGTTCGACACGATAAGCAGCAGGTTGTGACTAAATGTATGAATCGAGTCACCAAATTGACAAACAAGCTCCAAATTGGCTAGAATATTTTGGCATCGTTTGATTGGCGCATTGAGAGAGACTGTGGAGCTGGTTGTGTGTATCCACGATGCCTAGATCTCCGAATTCTTCATTATTATTGTATGCAAATAATTATAACTAAACTTCAGTTGTTTCACTTTCGTTGATCGGTTTATGGTTATCTTTTCTACAAACGGGTGGTGTTTCCTTGGCGCACCAGTCCGAGGCATTATGAACGACCTCAGCTCTTATTGCAGAAGGAGGCAACAGGTCCGAAAATAGTCGCCCAACCAAAGGAAATACGTCACATCTATTGAACCGTAGCCCACACAGAATCAAAGGAGTTTCCTAATCGTAGACACTTTGAGACGATAGACCGAAGAATAATATATCCAGGAATGGTTACAACCAAATTGTATGACCTAACGTTTTGAGGGGATATAGCGATAGGCTAGTCTACACCTATAATTGGTTACGCTACCGTTGTAGGCGTTTGACAGATTTGAGAAGCCTAGCTAAAGCCGAAATTTGTGATACTCACACACGCTAATATCTACGCCATCATTCCATGGTATTATACCAGTATGAAATGGCAAGAGCCAAACCGGGCCCCCTGTCATGATTGTTTTGATGGGATAGCTTTAATATTGTCTTCATCAAACTTTGTCCTTTATAATTGGGGAGAGATAAAGTTTGTAATTTGTTCAGAATCTACTGGGTTGTGTTTTTTTCAGGAAAGCAGGGCATCCCGTTTACACTTAATAGAGGACTCATGATTCCATTGTAATACAATAGCTGATCATAACAACAAGAGGAAGAACAAAACTAGCTATGAATAAACTCCGTTTTGCATATTTGGATCAGATGGCACGCCATCGTAAAGCCATCTTATTATTTAGAGAAATATGAAAGAAGTTTTGATTTTCATGTTAGTCATCCAATTTTTAAAATTAACAATCTTTACAGTGCAGGTGGGTGGGTGTGACTATCATAATAAACGCTATTTATAATGGACATGTGCTTTAAATCAAATTATTTCTCCATGAATTGACATTTTTTAATAGAGAATGAAAAAATGCACAATCTGAAGCTTTTAATACACGCTTTTTCAAATTGGGGGCATTTATTATCTATACCGTATTAAATTAGCAATAACAATGTAAACACATTAAGGCTGATTGATATCGAAGTGAGGGTTCTTAACCCTTAAAGATGCCAAACTACGTGTGTAGTGTTTTTTTTTTCTCCACACGTGTGTACACTTCTCCTGAGCTATAAGATAGAAGAAGAACAGTGACAGCTAGCGTATATGTTTGTTTGTTCGCGGCATGTGTGTGTTTGTGTGTGTGTATGTGTGCAATCGTATATGTAAGGGTTGTTCTGTCTGGGTAACGAACATTCCTAGTCATCCGTAACGCATTTGTTTAAATTTATTTATTTTAAAAGAGATTCGGAAATTTCTAACCAAACGTTGAAGTTAGGGACGATGTTTTCATGGATGGGTTTCAATATATACTAATTGTATTTATGTATTTTAGTTGTGAAAATGAAATTTATGTAGAAGACCGCTAATAACAACGAGCTAAACACCTCCAAAAGAAATGTATTTCTTGTTAATTCTTTCAATGTATCACTTGAAAATGTCTTATCGTGTATTCTGTAATAATAGTAAGATAAAGTAGATATATTTCATGCGAAGATCCTTTGTTATACGATCATTAAATGAAAGGTGTAGCATTTTAATGAATTGAAGAACGAAATAGACAAAATAACTATTGTAGTGAACTATTGTAGTGAACTATGTAGAACATGAATCGCAACATTTCCTCAGTCATATATATATATATATATATATATATATATATATATATATATATATATATATAAATGTGTGTGTGTGTGTGTGTGTGTGTGTGTGTGTGTGTGTGTGTGTGAGAGAGAGAGAGAGAGAGAGATTAAACTTACCCATAAATGAAGCTGCCAACATTAGGATCTATCGCTGTTGCATACCGAAGCCCAGTATTGATGTGGTGTATCAGGGAGCCAAGCGTTACTACCAGCTATTCAAGCTGTATCCCATCATGGGGCACCTTCCTCATCCTCTACAACACAATATATACATTGATGTGGGTTTAATCGAACTGCTCCTATGATAACAATTGATTCGTTAAATGGACAAGTCTTTCTATGTTTAAACTAATCAATGCTGTCGTTCTAGCTCTTATTACTGGCATCATGTCTAGGTTATCGAAATTCACTGTCACTCTTCGAACAAATTGTATAAGTATAACTTGAAGCATTAATTGAAGAGTATATATATATATATATATATATATATATATATATATATATATATATATATATATATATATATATATATAAAAATTATAAGAAAATTAATGACGTTTCGTTTATCACCATTGCCTGTTCAATATTATTATTCATTAAGTTAAATAGTTATAATGATGGCTTATTTTAAATTAAATGTTCAGAAATAGAAGTACTAAGGTTTCTTTTCAGTGATCTCTTTACAACATTACATGCTCTTGAAAGACTTTCACGTAGGCATGTATCGAACCAGTATCTTTACGAACAAACGGCATAATATGTGTACCTATTAATAAAAGGTAATTATTGTTTCCGGATCTATATTAGTTTGGTACATCCAGACTATTTTCTAGCATAACGATAATTTATTATTTTGCTATCTACACACCAATCGAATATGTCCATAAAATACCCCTCGTATTTCTGGAATATTTAATTACGATTGTTTTGTTTTGATCAAACTGTCACATCAATGTATATCAGAAGCTGACTACATAGTAAAGACTGCCTATTCAGCTCAGAATCAAACTCCTTTGAATAAAATAATTAACTTCGGCTTTTGTTATACATCCGAATATATCACATCTGGGAGAATAAAAATTCTTTAGTTCAAATTTAGTACAATCGTGTACCGAGTAGCAACAAAACAATGGAGCCAAATAACTGAATTTCTGATTTAAGTTCCTCAAATATGGCAAAACTCTTGGCATATACAGCAATCAAACTTCTCACCCCACCCTACCCACTTGACGAAACACTCTTGTTACACGTAAATACCAAGATCCAAATATTATATTCTTATCTTAAAATAAACACATTTGGTATTTGTCAGGTGTCTAACAAATATATGAGAACCGTGCCAATTGGCATGTAGATAACTCATTAAAGAAAATTAATATTTTTTTTGCGTTCGACACGATAAGCAGCAGGTTGTGACTAAATGTATGAATCGAGTCACCAAATTGACAAACAAGCTCCAAATTGGCTAGAATATTTTTGGCATCGTTTGATTGGCGCATTGAGAGAGACTGTGGAGCTGGTTGCGTTTATCCACGATGCCTAGATCTCCGAATTCTTCATTATTATTGTATGCAAATAATTATAACTAAACTTCAGTTGTTTCACTTTCGTTGATCGGTTTATGGTTATCTTTTCTACAAACGGGTGGTGTTTCCTTGGCGCACCAGTCCGAGGCATTATGAACGACCTCAGCTCTTATTGCAGAAGGAGGCAACAAGTCCGAAAATAGTCGCCCAACCAAAGGAAATACGTCACATCTATTGAACCGTAGCCCACACTGAATCAAGGGAGTTTCCCAATCGTAGACACTTTGAGACGATAGACCGAAGAATAATATATCCAGGAATGGTTACAACCAAATTGTATGACCTAACGTTTTGAGGGGATATAGCGATAGGCTAGTCTACACCTATAATTGGTTACGCTACCTTTGTAGGCGTTTGACAGATTTGAGAAGCCTATCTAAAGCCGAAATTTGTGATACTCACACACGCTAATATCTACGCCATCATTCCATGGTATTATACCAGTATGAAATGGCAAGAGCCAAACCGGGCCCCCTGTCATGATTGTTTTGATGGGATAGCTTTAATATTGTCTTCATCAAACTTTGTCCTTTATAATTGGGAGAGATAAAGTTTGTAATTTGTTCAGAATCTACTGGGTTGTGTTTTTTTCAGGAAAGCAGGGCATCCCGTTTACACTTAATAGAGGACTCATGATTCCATTGTAATACAATAGCTGATCATAACAACAAGAGGAAGAACAAAACTAGCTATGAATAAACTCCGTTTTGCATATTTGGATCAGATGGCACGCCATCGTAAAGCCATCTTATTATTTAGAGAAATATGAAAGAAGTTTTGATTTTCATGTTAGTCATCCAATTTTTAAAATTAACAATCTTTACAGTGCAGGTGGGTGGGTGTGACTATCATAATAAACGCTATTTATAATGGACATGTGCTTTAAATCAAATTATTTCTCCATGAATTGACATTTTTTAATAGAGAATGAAAAAATGCACAATCTGAAGCTTTTAATACACGCTTTTTCAAATTGGGGGCATTTATTATCTATACCGTATTAAATTAGCAATAACAATGTAAACACATTAAGGCTGATTGATATCGAAGTGAGGGTTCTTAACCCTTAAAGATGCCAAACTACGTGTGTAGTGTTTTTTTTCTCCACACGTGTGTACACTTCTCCTGAGCTATAAGATAGAAGAAGAACAGTGACAGCTAGCGTATATGTTTGTTTGTTCGCGGCATGTGTGTGTGTGTGTGTGTGTATGTGTGCAATCGTATATGTAAGGGTTGTTCTGTCTGGGTAACGAACATTCCTAGTCATCCGTAACGCATTTGTTTAAATTTATTTATTTTAAAAGAGATTCGGAAATTTCTAACCAAACGTTGAAGTTAGGGACGATGTTTTCATGGATGGGTTTCAATATATACTAATTGTATTTATGTATTTTAGTTGTGAAAATGAAATTTATGTAGAAGACCGCTAATAACAACGAGCTAAACACCTCCAAAAGAAATGTATTTCTTGTTAATTCTTTCAATGTATCACTTGAAAATGTCTTATCGTGTATTCTGTAATAATAGTAAGATAAAGTAGATATATTTCATGCGAAGATCCTTTGTTATACGATCATTAAATGAAAGGTGTAGCATTTTAATGAATTGAAGAACGAAATAGACAAAATAACTATTGTAGTGAACTATTGTAGTGAACTATGTAGAACATGAATCGCAACATTTCCTATATATATATATATATATATATATATATATATATATATATATATATATATATATATTTGTGTGTGTGTGTGATGTGTGTGTGTGTGTGTGTGTGTGTGTGTGTGTGTGTGTGTGTGTGAGAGAGAGAGAGAGAGAGAGAGAGATTAAGATTAAACTTACCCATAAATGAAGCTGCCAACATTAGGATCTATCGCTGTTGCATACCGAAGCCCAGTATTGATGTGGTGTATCAGGGAGCCAAGCGTTATTACCAGCTATTCAACCTGTATCCCATCATGGAGCACCTTCCTCATCCTCTACAACACAATATATACATTGATGTGGGCTTAATCGAACTGCTCCTATGATAACAATTGATTCGTTAAATGGACAAGTCTTTCTATGTTTAAACTAATCAATGCTGTCGTTCTAGCTCTTATTACTGGCATCATGTCTAGGTTATCGAAATTCACTGTCACTCTTCGAACAAATTGTATAAGTATAACTTGAAGCATTAATTGAAGAAAAGATATATATATATATATATATATATATATATATATATATATATATATTAAATTATTATAAGAAAATTAATGACGTTTCGTTTATCACCATTGCCTGTTCAATATTATTATTCATTAAGTTAAATAGTTATAATGATGGCTTATTTTAAATTAAATGTTCAGAAATAGAAGTACTAAGGTTTCTTTTCAGTGATCTCTTTACAACATTACATGCTCTTGAAAGACTTTCACGTAGGCATGTATCGAACCAGTATCCTTTACGAACAAACGGCATAATATGTGTACCTATTAATAAAAGGTAATTATTCCAATGTCCTTCGCTTATGTATAATTTGTAGTGTATGATATACCTAGTCTTCTACAAATTTAATTCCCGGTGGCGACTCTTGCTCAGTTAGATATTCCCGTTGTTCAGGACTCGTCAATCATTTTTGGTATTCCAGAGTACACAGCACAATTGCTACAAAATTATCACGATAACAGTATGTTGAATGGAGAGAAAAAATCAATTGAATCCTGGTAATGTTTGAGTAATATAGGTGTATGTGCCCATCGTTAATAATTAATCTGACATATGCATCATAAATGACGAAAATAATCAATATACTCCAGTTAGTCATAGCCCTTTGTAATAAAGATGCAATCGTCATACGAATTTGATCGAGATGCATCTATTGTTAGCGGTAAATGATTAGAAATATGCACATTTATGATGACTGCAATACGCAAGAGTTCACACAAATAATGGGCCAAGTTATAATAATGGATAAATATCGTCGGTTCATCTATAATAAATACAGCGAATCCGCCCAAAGTTATCCTTTACATATTATAATTAAAACATTTCATTTAGATTATGTTGTTGCGATAAGCTCCAGCTTTCAGCAATAATAACCACGGTATCCACCCAGACAGGTGTTATATAGGATATTTTGGAATATGAAATTCATTCATCTAACATATTGATTAATTTGAATACAAAAATATGAAATGAGTGCTTTAAAGGTTCTAAGTTCAAAGTTATGATGAAACAAACTCAACAATAATTCATGAATATTTAATTTATTGCAATGTTTTCAGTTCATTATAGCTTTTTAATAAAATCCTAGGTCAAGCTTGATGCTTCGTATGATATATATATATATATATATATATATATATATATATATATATATATATATACAGTTTTTAAAATATTTCGATAAATTTAGAGAGGTCGTCAATTTAGATAATATTTGTTTAAATCAGAATGTTTCTTTACTAATATCAATATCTCTATGTAGACTTTTCAGATTGCTGCTTAGTGTATACGTTGGGATTCCATATCTAAGTTTGTTTTATGATACATATAGCGATATAGCTTATGGATGATGAGAGATAATAACAATTCAATGAATTCTATGTATTTTTGTGTGAGTTTACATAACACCCACCCTCAATTTGGTTTTACACATTTTACACTCGAAATGTTATGATGCCATTCAAATCAACCTCTATAAGACCACTCTTAATGTTCTTGTATTAGTAATGATATAATTAAGGTGTTTAACGCAGTGTAGTATGAAATAATTGAATACGAGAAAAGTATAAATATTTTATTATTGAAAGATTGGTGCATTTTCTCCTAATATAAAGGATTCGTTAAAGTGTGAAAGATGATAAAAATTAGTTGAAGTTGACAAGAGTTCAAACCTCCGTCTTCGGAATACAAATCAATAACCGGACAAGGATATTGATAACTATATTTAGACATGCTTAATTAACTTGGCTTTTCAACAGATAAGATTATTAAATTATTAATATCCATGAAAAATCTTGGAAAAGGATTGTAGAGTGAATTAGTCAAATCATGAGCGGGCAAAGAAATAACCACATTTCTGGGGAGAGTCCTATTTGTACAGTTCCAGAGTTGACGAGGATTGTTACAGTTGATGGAGATCATGTTCCTGTAAAGGTCAGATTTAGCTTGAGTCATGAGTCTGTTGCAGAATTGGCACTGTTTTGTACATGTAGACCTGTTGTGTTGTGTGCGTACATTTCTCCATATGGGTTCTAAATAGCCACGATGTGCCTTAGCATTAATAATATGAAGATACATCTAAGTTTTGGTGGTTTAATTTTGACCAATGTTTACACGACAAGTAATGTGTGGTATGGTATTGTTCACATAATTGTGAAACGTCAGCTTTTGGGTTGGTAATTAGTTCAGATTTTAATATATTATCATAGTAAGTATACCGATGAAGAATATTACAATTAAAGTCAGCTGGATTATGCTTAATTTATATTTCTGTTATGACTGTGAAATGATCCGATAACATATATGTTGTAGTTAGTATATGAATATAGTTAGGCGTATATCGGGTTTTCGGGAGATCGAACCATTGACCATGCATGTGTGCGAAGAAAGAAACATATTGCTTTAAGACGAAATGTGCTACGATGTCATTAACTGTAGATTTAGTAGTAGACAGTATATCCAAATCAAGGTTGAAATCACCAAGGATTAATAATTCAGGCTGGATAATAATTCCGTTTTCTAGAAAATCAAGGAAGTCAACTAAGAAAGGTGAAGTAATTACACGATGCCGATAGCGAAATAGGAAGTAACCAGTAAAAAACAACCAGAACTTTCAATGCAGAGAGCCTCAAAACTAGAATAGACTGGCACAGAATGGGACTTTACTTTAGAGTTATTGGATACAAGAAAGCGAACACCACTTCCGCGTCTGGCATAATGTGGCCGATGATAAAAGGAATAGTCGGGGGGGGGGGGGTGATTAGACATACATCAATGCGAAAATATCCAATTTCTTATATATTACCAAGTCTGTGATACTAGCTGATTTATTATGGACAGACGTTGCTGATAGCGAAGCGGATATTTTGCAGGATAGGAGAGTCTGGATTCATATGGATGGCACCTGCAAGTAGAATACAAACAGTGTGAATAATAATTCGAGATTTAGTGGTATGTATACAACTTTGAGGTGGTGGGAAGGTTATCAGTCTGGTGGAACTACTAGGTGATTGATGATTGACGTTTTATAGCCACTTTTGTGCACATGATAGGCTAAATGGACCACGTGACTTCAAAAGGCAACGAAGCGAAGTCAAAAATGAAACAGCCTTCAGATATGATGAAGTCAAGAATTGAGCTCAGGTAGTAGTGATCTCTAGTCCATTGCGCTACCAATTAGACCATTGAGGCTCCGGTGGAACTATTAGACTTTAGCTTAGAAACAATTGGCCAGATGGGATCAGAGATATAATATTCAAAGCTATGGTTTTTATTAAGGCATCAATATATTGTTCAGAAACATATCTTTGTTTAATGATAAATGCATTGTGTATGGCTAGAAAAACTGACAAGTTGCATGCAATGTGATTACAGGTGATAAAATAAACAAATATTGGAAAGTAAATCTCGTGTGAAGGTAAGAGTGACAATATGCCATGGTTCAGTGTGAATACAATTAGAACACTGAAGAAACAGAAACTCGAATAGTAAAACCTGAATTTTATATCGAAAACAACTTGAAAAGGAATCCTAAAACAACCCGAAAAGGAAGAGCTCTACCTACTTTAAGAGACACTATACAAAACATTCTTTTTTGCTATTATTAATGTCAGTACAGTGTTCAAAGTTTGTCTGTAACTGAAATTATGTGTGAACAAAGGAAGATTAAGGAATTAATACCATTTTGTCTAGTAGTTATAGTGTATTATAATAATTGTAGGATTCTATATCTATGAGCGAGTTACAGGAAATAACAAGTCATCATCAAAAACAAAGGATATCAAAAGAAGGTATCTTTATGCAAACTTGGCAAAGAACAGTAGTATCCTAATCTTATTAAGTATGATTGACTGATATGACCATAAAAGCTAAATAATCCAATGAGAGATTGCCCTCGACCAGTCTATGACCGTTAGACGTACATGTCAATCCTTCTGATATTTAATATATAAGAATATGTTATTTATATTTAACTGTAATGTTCTAGGATTCTATTCATGAAAATCAGATAGACTGTTCTGAATCTGCCTTTATAACATGTTCAGATTTTAAACCTAAGAACATGGTTAATGATTTGAATGTTTAGATGCCTTTGAATGTTCATGACAGGCCCTCTCTATTATTCTGTGAGTTAATTCCTGACAAATCTTGATGTGTACCAGAATGGTCGATGACCAAACAATTTAAACTTGCACCCGCTATCATATAATAAGTTTAAGAAAGCTAAAGAGAAATCAAAGCTCTTATTCTTGTTGAGAATAATAAGTAAGGAAACTAAGCTTAAAACATCCCCAGGATCCAATTAGACGCCAAAATAGGTGTTAAGAAAATCGGTGATCACTTCACGTAGGCTTGCTTTTGATACAACCCATGCCATGCCGCAGAATATTGCAACATCTGATGACGATAATTCATTGGATCGTTGTTTCGTATGGTTGGGATGTTAATGTTTTAAGTCACGTACATTTAGATAAAGCTTTGCTGAGCTTCTTGCCATTATCTTAAGAATTACCACTGCCTAAGAGTAATTTTGCCAGAAGAAGCACTTGTTGCAATGACCAATGTCATTTAATACTTTAACTCTATGACATATGTGAAAAGAAATATGCTGTTAACTCAGAAGCGTTGAGCTCTTATTTGAATTCACGCATTTAAAAGTAATCTGAAGTTCAATGCATCCGGTAAAATAATATGCGAGGTCCCAGAGCCTTGGCTCAAGTAATGTGGCTAGTTTATCTCTGATGGAATAGATTCTAATTAACAAAAGTTGTTAACGGTGGTGATTTGAAGTAAACCATCTCTTGAAAGGATTAAATTTGTATTAGTTCTTTATTAAATCTTCATTCTAATTATATTATTAATAATTATTAATATTACAGAAAATACCTATTTTGTTCGGTTATACGAGGTTCCATGCATTCATTAATACCCTCATTTTCGTGAACCGATACTCTCTCATTTATGACAGTCGTTTGTCCTAGTCGGTTGTTACAATCTATGTCAAGGAGTGATGTGATAATTTAGCCTGTTATATTAGTTTTTATCTCTGTATATCTATATACTGCACTGTGCCTTCAGAATCATATAACCGAAGCTGACAAGGGAGTTATCCTACAACCAGAGAGCCTTCCACGTATCTCCAGAATCCTTGCCTATGACAAAAGAATTATTGCTAGATAGAAACATTCAGTGGTGAAGGAAGCTAACACCGGGTTAATGGTATGAACAACCACAGGTAGCAACTGTTTCACTCTTGCAAGAGAAACCTGAACTGCCCGTGAAGAACTCTCGAAGCATAAACCCATTGCCAAGAGAAATATAAAAATACAATACAAGGAATAGGCAAGATCTACAATTAGCCAAGTTACTGAATGTGATTGTAAATTATGATCCGGTCGCTACACATGCTGAAATAATCAACTTAGCTTGGTAATTGGTGAGGTTAACTGACATTTATAGGCAGTGTGTGATCTCATTAACAATTGGGTTAAATAGGATGACTAATGAAATTGTCACAGTAAATAAAGACATTGTTAGATATCTACCTAACATCAGCGCACCTGTCAAAACGTCGTCCACTGTATACAATGGACTGTAAAATATGTTCAAGATTAAGAATACCCCGGGTATTGATGCAATTGTTTGTGTGTTAGATCAAACATTATATGTAAAAGCAGCCGAAATAACATGGAGGCACGAAGAAAAGCATAAGATGGGTAATCTTTCTATTAAGGATTCATGCATTTTACACCATTAACAGTTTGATAATAATAAAAATTCACAAACGGTTGGTGCTGTTGGCTTTTGTTATATTGCTACTGTGGCAGACACCGTTACCGAAGAATCTATTTCAAGCGTAGTTGAAAGACGAAGCTACAACAGCGGTGTTAGAGCAAAGACTATTTATAACAAGACGTGTTACTTCGCGTTTTAACATGGGGCGCCATTTTGAATTCATGGAGCGCCAGGGCCCTAGCGACCGAAGGTAGATTGTCACGGACAGCTCACTTCGTTAACATGGCGCTTAATGGCACTGGTTCATTCTGCGCCGCTTTCAGCTGCACTAACAGAAAAAAGTATGCACAAATAAAGACATCCCCAAAAGGAAATGAAAGCTAGTCTAAACATTTAATATGATCTGGCTTTTTTTAAATAAAGGATATTTAAAAGAATAAGCATAACAATTTGAAGTAGACACGCCCCTATTTGACATGACCCAAGCAGTAGGCCCAAGCAAGATCTATCTAGATCAATATTTGTTTCAAACAAAATCTTATTAAATTTTATTGGACAGTATCAAACCTATTAATCACAAAATAAGTATGTAAGATATACAGAAGCTTGCAGTTACATGTACTGGAGCCATTGAAGATGTTATGAGCGGGAGGTATATTGTACTTTGTTATTGTTAATAATATAATTAATTACTATAATCAGATAATTTTTCCCTAATTACAGTAATTATAAGTAGCTGAGTATTTACATGATCACCTGTATCCAAATTTATTTTTAAACGTAAGCAACTGGTACTTATTGATATATATGGACTTCTATTTATAATTTAAATGTTATGAAATTAATTATTAAATACCTCAACTAGTGGTAGAAACATTCATTTTGTTATTTTGTTTCTCTTGACAGAAGTAAAAGATGGGTTATTAATTGTTGTTAGGCAGATAGATGATAAGGAAAGATTTGTAGAGTGTATGATATACACTTCACTGAATTGGAATTCATGAACCAGACAAGAGATAAACTTATCTAAAATTGTACTCCAACTATTTTTGATGTACCAAATCCACCGCATGCATCCACTGAAATCAAAGAGGAAGGTATTAACAGATAGGAGACCTATACAGGAGACAGGGCCAGCTATGATGGTAATTAATATTTATAAATATTAATGGTGAAAATTGGTATTATAAAATTAATTAAATGCGAAACAAGGCATCAAACCCATTTTATTTCTTAATACAAAAACAAAAGGATTACCAGCACCTGAATTAGTACCTGAATGTTCAGCTCATGTGCTTTAATTGGTATACTTCTTGATATTCATAACTTAAATGCATATCAAATCAAATTCCTTAACCAACTTGAAAAAAAAGGAAAACTTGTGTTTACACATTGTGTATGCACTTGATTCAAGTCATTATTTTACAAGGTATTGTTCTGTTTCAGTCCTTGGAGTTCTATGATGATGAGATACCATGTAAATAGGCCAATCTCTTGGATACAGATTTACTGGTGTTGGATGTGATAAATGATTTTGAGTTATCTGCTACAGTAGTCAATGCATGTGTCTATTACATCTCTGGGTATATTCTGTCTAACTTTAAACAGTTCACTGATCTGGACTAAATGTCATATTTTTGTAGTAGTGGTTGTTTAGAGCTGGACGCAAGTTGGGTTATTCTATCCATTTGATAATAAATGACTGGTTTTAATTGTAGATGAACCCGTAGCACAAGATATTTGATGCCGCTTATTGTATGAAAGTACTAATTTCTATTATGGCATATCTGATTATAACATCAATCGCCTTCAGCGAATTCAGAATAGTGCAGCTCGCATTGTAACAAATACTAGAAAATATGATCATATCACTCCAATTCTTCAAAAACTACATTGGCTACTTGTTAGACAGCGTATCCATTTCAAGATTCTGTTAATAACCTATAAATCTATTAATGATATGGCGCCAGAATACCTGTGTGATCTGGTTCCATTAGAAAGTCATCCCGAAAACTCAGGTCATCCAGTCAGATACTATTGCAGGTGCCAGTATCTCGGCTCAAGTCAAGGTGATTGTGCGTTTAGTGTTGCAGCCCCCACTTTGTGGAATAAGTTGGCGGCAAACATTAGAAATGCGTCGTCTCTTGGAAATTTAAGTGTCTTCTAAAAATACACCTATTTAAGGTCGCTTTCACATATAAATAATTATTATCTTTTAAATCATTACAGGTTTTTTACAGACATATTATTTGGGGTATTATTATATTACATATTATTTGTACACCGCCTTTGAATGACTCCTGCTAGTAAGGGCGCTTTATTATTATTATTATTATTATTCTCTATATCTAACATGTTAACAGAAACGTAAACATTGTTAATATTCCATGTATAGTCTTTGTTCTCAGCTGGGCAGGCCTATATTGCATGGTCTATATTATTGAGGCGTAGACTTTAAATGAACTTATGATTTTTAAAAGTTAATATATGATAAACAGACACGATGAATATATGCCATATGGTGGGAAGTTTGTACTGAATTGTGTTATGGTTGCGTTATAATAGCTGTATATATCATTATATGTATATATCCAAATAAATACCAATTTATGTACTACGATAAACTGACATGATGAAAGTGTGTTTGTATAAATTTACCTCATATATACCTAATTCTTTTCATTAAAAAAAACTTCCACAAAAAGTTGTGAAATAACCTAAACCACGTTCAATTATTTTCTGATCAGCTGTCAAGTGATCGCAAATTGTAAGGCTATGAATTAACTTATTAAGAGACTGGGCTGTGAAATCACTTAATTCTTTATTTACAGTTTCAGAGTTTCAGTATGCGATCATGTAATTTATAGTACTAGTATTGGCAATTCATTTCAACCATGCGCACAAATGTACACGGTCACATGTGGACAATCAGAGAGCTAGAACTACCTCCGGTCACTGGAGGCGCCACTGGTTCAAAATTCAACATGGCGCGGCAAGAGTATGAAAACTAATGTATGAAGCCTTATCCAGGGTGGTATTGAAGACTTTTCCCCATGGCTGGATTAATACTACTACTACTACTACTACTACTACTACTACTACTACTACTATATTTCTACTACTACTACTACTACTACTATACTTCTACTACTACTACTACTACTACTACTACTATTACTACTACTATTAATAAAAATGCATATTTAATAAAGCGCTCTTCCTTGCATGAGCCATTTAAAAAGCCCTGTACAAAAAATATGTAATATTATAATACCATAAATAAAATATCTGTAAAACCCCTATAAGAAATTTAAACGACCATTTTTATTTATCTGTGAAAGCAACCTTGAATAGGTGTGTATTTAGAAAGAATATTATATTTTCAATAGATGACCCATATCTAATATCTGCTTGCAACCTATTCCACAAAATGGGGTTTGCAACACTATAAGAACACACCAGAGACGATTTATATCATATCATGGTAACACTCAAGGCCATGTGTTATGGTGGGAAGTACGACCGGCTCTCGATGTAATGGCACCGGAATATTTCTCGGATAGTTTAGCTATTAGATAAGTTTTATTACAATTTTATGGTGGTAATATCATTTGCTTAGCAATGAGCCCACGTAGTAGAAAGCAGCCAATGGAGATGAGGTATGATGCAAGTAATTTGATCACTGTGCTAATAACTTAGTATAGTGGCACAGCTGTACAAAATGTAAGTATTGGGCTTATAAATTGGCAGTGGATCTGTAATAAATCTGATGAAATATCTGATGTTGTTAAGGATATGGATCTTGATGGTCTTGTCATGATATAGACTTGGCGGACTGGTAATCTTTCAGACCAGAACATTGTTGGTGATGTGACTCCAGCTGGATATTCATACCATCATGCGGCTCAGATTCACAGGAAAGTGGGGGAGTCGGCATTCTTTTTTCGTAATTCTTTGAAGTGTGAAACTCATTTGTGCTTTCAGGCTAAGTCCTTTGGAAATTACCAACTGACTTTTCTATCTGACATTCTTAGATCTGCTAATCGGCAGTATGTCCAAGAAAGAAGACACTTGTATGGTCTCATCTTAGATCGTATCATCTCCCGTGATAAAGATAATTTGATTAATTGTGTCCTCCATGCCGTCTGATCATTTCCTTATTAGCATTAATGTATTTTTAGAGAAACAATCTGTTTCAGCTAAAGTTATTTCATATAGAAAATATAAGTTGATTGACAAGGAGGCTTTTCTTGCTGATATGGGGGTCTCTTCTCTGGTATTGGATCCATCGAATTTACGAATATTTATGATAATACACTGTGAGACATTGTAGATGAGCATGCACACGTATTGACAAGGAAAATGTCAAGAAAAGTAATGCCTCCATGGTACAATAAGAACATATCTGCTGCAAAGAGACACAGAAGCTATTTGAGCGGCTGTGGATCAGGACCAGTTTGTGTGTTCATTTTGAAATGTTCAAGGTCAGTAACATTCTTGTTAAAAATACCCTTGCCTCTGCTAAATCTGAATATTATAATAAAAAGATCAAAGCATCCAAGGGAAATCAAAGGACTGTTTTCAGTGTTGTGAATAAAGTATTACATAAAAGTCAAATTGTCCTTCCAAGCAATATCAACTCAGATAAAGATATGGCCCTTTGTTTAATAACTTCTTCTGTCAAAAAAATATTAAATATAC
Source organism: Paralvinella palmiformis (assembly GCA_025642065.1). Classification (NCBI taxonomy): domain Eukaryota; kingdom Metazoa; phylum Annelida; class Polychaeta; order Terebellida; family Alvinellidae; genus Paralvinella; species Paralvinella palmiformis. The sequence goes on along the minus strand of JAODUP010000147.1, from coordinate 187,623 downwards.
ATAGTGGGTTCCCTTCCAGCACCTTATCACAGGGTAAGCCATTTATAGAAGAGTCCTACAAATCCATGATGGATACATTTGAGCATTTACAGAGACTGATACAAGACAGTTGCAGAAAAGGTCGTCTAATGCTTTCTCTGCAGTTGACCCTATGCCTACATGTTTTGATAAGCCCGATTACAAATATAATTAATAAATCATTATATCTGGGTGTTTTCCCAAGATCCATGAAAACTGCCCTTGTAAAACCATTAATAAAAAAACACACTATGGACTGTAATATTCTAACAATTACAGACTTGTTTCAAATCTTACATTTTTAACTAAAGTTATGGAAAGGGCAGTTGGTTTCCATCTAAATAAATATTGAATGAATAATAACCTTAATGAATCACTACAGGTTGCCTATAAAAGTGGTCACAGCACTGGAACAACCTTGGTTAGAGTGAAAAATGATATTATGATGTCAATTGATCAAGGTAAGCCAGTAATACTTGTTCTTCTGGACCTGTCTGTTGCATTTGATAAAGTTGACCATAATGTACTTTTCTCTAGGTTAAAAGACATGTTTGGTCTGTCAGGTAAAGTACTTGAATAGTTCGATCCTATCTGGAACAACGCTCCCAGAGAGTGTCTGTTCATGGTATTTTATCTGTTATTCAGTTTTTGTTATCTGGTGTACCACATGGTTCAGTTCTTGGTCCTCTGGTTTGCACAATGCATACTCATCCTCTTGGGATCATTGCACAGCGATATTGGGTTAAATATCACTTGTATATTGATGACACACAGCTGTATATATCACTGGATCCTGAATCCTTGAATAATTTAGAAAATTGTATTCCTGATATTCGGCTATGGATGACTCAAAATCTTCTAAAGCTAAATGATAATAAAAAAATATTATATATTTGGCATCACCACATTGTGTTAAATCCCTATGGACACCAGCATTACAGATGGGTGCATCTTCGATTATACCTAATGGGTCAGTAAAAAGTCTAGGGGTTATTTTTGATCAATGTATTAACCTGTATGAACATGTCACATCAGTATGCCGAGCTGCCTACTACCATCTTAAGAAAATCCACTGTTTAAAAGCATTTTTGACATAAGAAGCACTTGTAACTGTAGTCGATGCCTTTGTTACATTTCGTATAGCCTATTGTAATTCCATGTTATATGGCATATCTGATTATGACATTAATCGACTTCAGCGAATTCAGAATAGTGCAGCTTGCATAGTAACAAATACTAGAAAATATGAACATATCACCCCAATTCTTCAAAGACTACATTGACTACCTGTTAGACAGCGTATCCATTTCAAGATTTTGTTAATAACTTATAAATCTATTAATGATATGGTATCTGAATACCTGTGTGAACTGGTGTCCATTAGAAAGTCATCCCGAAAACTCAGGTCATCCAGTCAGATACTATGTCGCAGGTGCCAGTGTCTCGGCTCAAGTCATATGGTGATTGAGGATTTAGTGTAACAGTCCCACCTACTGGAATAGGTTGCCGGTGGATATTAGAAATGCTCTTGAAAATGTTCAATCTGTTCTGAAAATACACCTATTCAAGGTCGCTTTCACAAATAAATAATAAATATCTTTTAAGTCTCTAACAGGGTTTTTATGAATATATTATTTGAGGTATTATTATATTACATATTAGGTGTACAGCGTTTTTGAATGGCTCTTGTTAGTAATATATACTTTATTAAATATATATTATTATTATCATCATTATGAACACCCTACATGCAGTTGCTGGTGGAGATGAAGTAAATGATGTAATAATGATCTTTCTCTTAATTCAAAGGAGATTACACGATACCGGTTTAGGTAAATGTTTGAGTAACATGTATCTAGATTGAGTTTTAGAAGGTGTGATACCATAGATCGTTGAAGCATTAAGTGGCACACAATAGATTAGGTTGTTTTTTCCGAATAATAACCAATATTGCAGTATATAAAAGTATTCAGTAACACATTTAAATTTAGGTTTTCAAAACAATTAATAAAAGTAAATGAAAAGAATATGTTATGCATAACAAGATGGATTTATGTGATATTATCTCAGGTACGAAGAAATATTTTCAGAAATATATTGTCTTTGACAAACATCATATGAAAGATAGCTATCTGATCCATCATGTTAAATATATTTCAAGAAATGACACCATATCATTGAATTAATAGTAACCTCTCAACTATCATTATTTCCTGATGTAAATTAGAGTATATAACTGATAGTATTCTCTTTATGTTTGTATAGATAACAATAAATAAATATGTACTAAATGTTCAAATAAACAGTATGTAGCAAAATTGATATCACCAAGGTATCGATACTTTGCGGTGAGCAATGTGATATAAGTTGAGATGTGTAAGTCGGACTTCTATATTATATCGATAAAGCTGAGGTCAGCAACCGAGGTGTCGAAATATTTTTCATATAGGTTTCATTTGGACCACAGATAATTACTGTTAAGTAGTTAATTTATGTATGTAGTTACTCACCATTGAACCACACGCACGTGTTGTTTACCGTGAGCTGTGGTGTCAAATGGTATGTTTTACGTTCTATCACTTTTGTACCTAGTCTTTATGTAGCCGCTTTAGATTTAGTTTTATGGAGGTATCAAGGGATGTTTAGATATGTTGATGTTCTGTCCCTGTGCCTTTCTATATGTATCCTAAAACACACACGCACACGCACACGCACACCCACGTACACACACACGCACTAACGCATATACATACTCACACACACACACATACACACACACACACACACACACAACCACACAGACAGACAGACAGACAGACACAGAGGTTTAAAAAGTTAAATGATTTCAACCGATCCACAATGGATTATTTTCACATTGCAATCAAGGGGGAAATACTTATAATGAAACATAATCGATCCATTTGGGGAAGGGATCGACTTGTGGAGGGGATCGATGTGTGATATATTTATGTTTTGTCTATTTGTGTATTGGGTAAGGTTTTATGTTTATATTTGGGTGGCATACAGGCACGGAGCATCAACATATCTAAACATCCTTTGAGACCTACCTCCATAAATCTAAATACAAATACAACTATACATACATTAATCTAAAATAAAATGTTCCATACCTCCACATATTGATAGATGTGTGCGTATGACCTATACATGTGTCTGGTCTACTCATCAGCCTGTGGGAACCAGCTAATTCGCTTTTCGTACGCGACAAATATGTCACGCCCACAGGAAAGCGGCTACATGCAGGCTACGTACAAAAAGCGGAAGCACGTAAAACATACCATTTGATACCACAGCTCGCAATAAACAACACGTGCGGGTGGTTCATTGGTGACTTACTACATAGATATAACTACTTTGACACCACAGTTTACAGTCAACAGTAATTTTCTGTGGTCCAAAAGAAACCTGTATATAAAATTTCGACACCTCATATGCTGACCTCAGCTTTATTCTGGGTTCAAATATCTGAATAAATCCTACCTACATGAACCATATATATGGTACACGTCCGATTAGTCTGGCGTCGAAGTTCTTCTCTAACCTAAGTGAAAAGTTAGGCATTTTATAGACCCTCAGCATGTTAACAAACACTAGAGTATATTGACCACATGAGACAATGTACACTACCTCAGTATGGAATCACTGAAGTGATTTAGCTAAAATAAAAACAAAGTAGCATTACTGCACAATGCATTATTACTGGACTAGAACGAAATATCGTCTCAAACCTGAGTAAATACTTTGATTTACTCGAACCTAACAGCTAATCCTCTTGACTTGACTTTGATCAATTCATGTTACACATTATGCTACTTTATAAAAAATAAACGTTTACCTGCAATACGAGTAATGTATTTTCCGTTTGGATTCATTTCAAAAGCAGACAAATATTCCGATGTCACTTTCACTGAAACAAATTCACATAAATAAGTGTTATCCTCGAGTGGAATTATGTTAGCCGATATACACCGAGTAGGATTTTTATAACGTAGAAATTCACAATCGTTCACGATGACAGATTCTATGACGGTGATGTTTGGAGTTTTGACATTTCGAGCCGTTGAGAATATACACTGGTTGCCATAGACGAGATGGCGTAGAGCGCATACGATCATCAAGACTTGGTTATATCCACCATAAATCATTGTAAGTGAATCTACGATGTGGTCCAATCCTATTTGCCAAATATATCACATAGCCACGTTTTACAATGTTTAGTTTGTTACACGTTTCAGCTGTAACTGTATTAATATCAAAGCTTTAAATGCATCCATCATGTAACACATCAAATCCCTATTTGAAACAGCATAGACAAATGTGAGACGTAAATAGAGATCAGTAATAAAATGGAACTATAATGATTCTGTTACCTTATTATATCTATCCAGTAAACCGATCTGTTTCATCACCGAAAATTACATGGATACATGAATACATAAATAACACCCATTTGATGAGGTGTGTGAGTGTGAGCATGTCTTTGTGAGTGTCAATGTCATGGTGTATGTGTGTGTTTGTGTGTGTGTGTGTGTGTGTGTTTGAGCATGTCCGTGTGCGTTTAATAAATCAGTGGTGCTAAAAATATATATCTACAGAATATCATACCTCAATATATATGCGCTGTTGCCTATCAATCTCTTTCTTCTGGAGATCCTTCATATGCATTGTCCATGCTTTTTAGCACCCAGGCCCAGAGAGGGCCGTTCATCTGGTTTCCACTTGTTGTCTATTTCCAGGGTAAAATCTCATGCTGGGACTCATGCTAGTTTCTCTTCCATCTGATCATTGTTGATGAATCTTGCATCGTACCCGGACTATGAGTTTGCCCATCTCCTATACTAGGTGCGCCACTGAGGTCGATTATTTTCAAGGTTATTGGCGCTGTAGAAGGTTTATAATTATTATTATATTATTATTATTCAGAAGGGAACAGTGGAAACTCCAGTCAGACAAATTCCCGTTTGCTAACGAAACTTGCAAGTATTTATCAGATTACGGGAGAATAGCTAAATATTTTTTTCAGAAGTGGCCAAACTATTTATTATTTACATAAAATTAACAATTAAATATTTGAATAATTTTGCACTTATATTTTTATTCCTAATTAAAGGCAATCTTACCACATTTTCACGGTTTTTGTCTTCACGGAGTTTGAATGTTCAAATTAACTTTCAAATATAGACTTTCTTAAATATACTGCATATTTATTAGTCATGTATGGATTCATACGTTCATTTTTTACAATTTTAATTCATATCCAAATCCTAATATCACTCGAATTATATTTGCAGATGTTATATATAATATGCGTGTCTGTCTGTGTATGCTAATATTTACCTAACAAAGTTCTCTGATTTAGATCGCATTCTTACGTTCTTTCTAATGGAAATTAAAATAGAACTTTATCTGCCTTCGAAATATTTACCAATTCATCGTCCTAGAGGTCACAGTCTCCATAGTCATTCTCTCACCCCCCTCACCCCCCAAATACAAACCATCCACATAACAACAAATACCCACTAGGCACGGGGGAATACTTCACAATGTAATCGTTTACGAAATCTAATGAATATGAGTATGAATACATGTATACAGAACATAATCGAATACGAATACAAATAATTTTTGAAACTGTTCATGACTACATTCATAAATACTTGGAATAATTTAAAATACAAATTTCATACTCAGTTTTATTTGACAATATGACATATATATATATATATATATATATATATATATATATATATAAAAAAAAAACGAGAATGTCGGAATATCGAGTCCGTGACATACCGGTACTCTTTGTCACACATTTTAAAATCATAAAATATACATCCGTATTTAAACTAATATTCAATAACCGTGCGCAAGAAACGAATGGCATTGAAGCCATTGATCATTTTGATGTTTGTTAATTACAGACATTATAAAGAAATACCCGTGTCACTTAGTCCACCAGATTAACTCATGATCTGCTCATTGGAAAGATCACGTAATGAGGATGATTGTTATTGGTTACGATATAGCAATTATCGCGGGTGGGTAAGTTAATGAACCATTACAGACAGCATGTTAGTGGGTCTTGCATGACTGAACCAGCGGAAATATTTGGAAATTTTTTCGTGTTGTCGGATAATCAGGTCATTTTACATTGAAATGTCACCTTCTTTTGACGAAATGAAGTGTCTGAGTCGGAACTCGGAACACGATTTTGTCGGATTAAAGAGTAATTTATAATGGAGCTAAATCCGTCAGAGGTAATAATGTGTCGGATAGGTGAATTTGACGGATAAACGATGTCCGGATTAACGGATTCTGACTGTATTTGTATAATATTTCTATACATATTTTACACATATTTATATATAGCTATTTATATGGAACATATTAACTAAAAAAACAAACCATCTATACATTTTATTTACATTATGTACTTATCATTAACATACTACATATATATGGGATATATATATATATATATATATATATATATATATATATATATATTAGATACAAAAATTGGCATCTAATATCTCACAACAGTTTACATGAAATCTAAGTACAAAAGTGTCCATTCACTTTGATGTTCATCATATTTTCAAATGTACTGTCAGTGAGCCGTCATTGGTCAGGGCAAAACATTCGACCACTAATGCTGAAAAGACGTTTTAATGGTGCAGGTGTTGCTGTAACATGTAAGTACGACACAATTCTGTCCACTGTGTTGAGTGTGTGGCCACTTCGAATGGAGTAAAAATGTTGCATAGATCTTGAAGATGGTTGCGATCCTGTGCGTTCCACTTTGTTGTATCTTAGATATCCAGTTTGTTGCGTGATGTTTACAGTGCTTTTATTATTAATAGACATTTATGAATACATAAATACATTCATGAAATATTCGTAAAAGTATTCAGAATCTGAATACTTAAGAAAGTATACCTTTTATCTCCAAAGTATTCGAATAAGAATATTGTGAAGTTGGTATTCAAATATATTCGAACACGAATACCAACTACGATACCCTTATGTCTGATTCCTATGTCTGATATTACTTCCTCTTTACTAAACGAGTTTTTACGAAAGACACAATATATCTTTATTGAATAATACTTAAATATACTAAGGAAGCCATAAAAGCTGTTAGATGAAAGCAGCTTTCTTCTTGTTCGTAATACTAATGGGCCGGAAGGTATTCTTCTTATATCGGATTAATTAGCAATCATTATTACCACACTCTATGATTTAATCGGAAATAGAAATAGTTGATTAAAAATATATATTATGCATATATAAACTCGTATTTTAGTTTTAAAAGTATTATGTTTAAGTGTACTGCAGTACGCTGTTCGTAGGAGATCAGAATTTGGGTAACGAAATCTTATCGAGCGTTTATTTTCAACCAACCAAAAATGCCATCTTCCAATAATTATTTTGTCTTCCATTCTGCTTATATGTAATTGGCTTAAATTAACGTTTTTGATAGTCCACTGTTTAATGATGAAAGTCATCAGTCATTTCATATGTTGCAGAGTCGATAACAGGTTTCCATTTATTCATTTGATTATTGATTTAAGTTTTTGGAAATCATTATTCGCATGGTAGTGTAGAAGACTGACCCCTTTAAGCAGGCCATTAACATTAATACGTTTTAAGAAATGCTAGATTATGTTTCTTCATCATTGGCTAAGTGCCCTTGATGAACTGAATAGAGTATCCCTATCTGAAAACACAGGTGCTAATGTCATCCTTTCGGTGCTCTATGCTCAAGATGACATGTATCTCAAAGACATCAAGGTGAAAGTAACAGAAGGATATATATTTCGAGATTTATAAAACTTGGGCTATTCTACAGGAATAGATTCAAAGCGATTATCATTATCTTTTAATTTTCGATGAACATGTCATATATGAAGATCTGAATATTGTGTGAGGATGATTCCCTTTGGTTCTTCACTATTACATCGTAATATATATTAAATAAAAGGTTTTCACAATCATAAACACTATGAAACGATAGAGGTACGAAAGTGAGGTAAAACTGGGCTCTTTGGTAAAGGCATCTAGGTAATTGCATCGGAAAGTGTAACCAGGTACCCCTCGATACCTCATACATACTTTAATATATAATCAGGATGTTTCAATGCCCTACGTGAATTTATCCAACTACACCCTATCTTTCTAAACACGAAGAAAAAACAAATAAACATATAATTTGAAATATGTTATTAAATAACAAGTTAATAATACCAATAATTGCCACACTCTCAATTACCTGTTAAAGTAGAAAAGGAATTTTGTTGTGCGTTTTATTTTAATTTTTGTTATTAAATACTTAATTTATCACAAATGTGATATATTGCTCATTAAATGCCACTTTGAAGTATATAGTTGGATAAATGAAAGAAATACGTATTACAGGCATTTGATCCCAGGTACCTGATTATAAAAATCTTGCAGCAAATTTCGATTCATTGCACGGTTATCAGCTTTAAAGCCCTGGTTTAAACTGGAGTTTGGCAACAAAATGACCACAGTTTCAAAAAATAATAGCCTGTATACTTGGGTGCGTTATGATCCCATATCGTGCATAAAAAATGACCGACGAACTGTCGATGAGGACGAACTGTTCACGATGACGAAGTGTTAATGTAGGAGGAACTGCTCGCTTTTTGTTTTCCCAGTTGACACTATAGCATACATAACTCGTAAACATATCTAAGAATATCAGTGTTAGCCATAGTAATCCAGGATAAGCACATATTTTATGTAATACTTTCAAAACAATCAAGATACATCATACACATCAATCTACACGCACTATTCTTGAATTAAAGCAATATGATAACGAAATTAACTATTACTAACAAAATGTTATGGCTTTACTCTTTGTCATGTACACACATAACTTACCAAAGGCCTTGACTATTTGAGTTTATTTGCGGACGATATTACAATGCGGTATTCTTCAAAGGCTATTAAACGTTTCATTGGTTATAATAGGCGCTGATCTAAATGCACTCACATATTACTTCAAATCAAATAAGTTGTATGATGTATTAGCGTATTCTATGTTTCTTGTTCGTTAGGGTAATACAACATGAGAATGTATAGAAATACAGATCTCTCACTAATCGGTTGTCAATAAATGCGTCAATGTATTTCAGTGCAGTACAGAATATATGTGTCACTGCATAGTCATTAAACATTGCAAATCTCTCAGAAATCTCTGCCCAACGCGCACCTTTAAAATCTGCTAAAAATACAATGGCTGGCTTTGAAAACAGCAAATAAATTGTTTCAATATGTTCTATTCAGTAGAACAATTAATAAGTGATAACGGCAGTTGAGAACGCATGGCTTTATTAGGCTAACAATAGACAACAAATCGGTAGGTGGCACCACAATAGGGCGATATCATTATATACATAGGAGTAGTAGTAGCTGTGCCACAATATAAGACTATACTTATATAATTAAAACTAGTGGATATTACAACATCCTTCTTTTTCCATTGTTTTTGAAGTTACCAAACAATGTATGATATCTGTAAATCAAAATGATTAAATCAGTGGTGATATGAATAAACACTTCAATATTGTTCATAGGTTTAATTTTGCTGGTGCTATTCCATTGGTTGATCTTTGTTATACACGAGTCGATTTCGGCATTGGAGCAGATGTGGTGTTCTGCTGGGTAGACGTTGGCATTGGAGCAGGTGTGTTGTTCTGCTGGGTAGACGTTAGTGTGTCATTATAGACATCTTCACTTACTGGTGTAGCTGTAATCACTCATTGCTGGTTGGTCAGCTACATAACGCTTCACTTTGGCATTGGTGGTTGATGAATAGGCATCATTTAGAGGGTCTGATTCATTGGTCTTGCGCAAGTAAGATCGGTTGCGGCGGTAAGTTCCAGAATCTGTATCCACTTGATATGATATTTCATCTAGATGTTTGGTTATAACACCCTTTTTCCATGTAACATTTGGAGAATATCGCTTCATCCTTACTACACTGCCTTCTTCTAGAACAACTAAGTCTTTGGCATTTCGGTTATAATATGCTGCTTGTTGGTATTTAGCATATTGTAACTTTGACTTTGCGTCTGTGCGTAAAGCGGGCTCCTGCAAACGATCACTCATTGGTAGTAATGTACGTGTACGTTTATTCATTAGACGTTGGGCTGGGCTAGGTAGGTCGCTTGTGGGTGTGTTGCGAATGTCCAATAATGCCAGATACTGATCAGCTCATGATTCACGTGTTTTCTTCAGCATACGTTTGGCTGATTTTACTGCTGCTTCAACCTTCCCATTGGACCGCGGGTAGTGTGGACTGGATGTAACATGTTCAAAGTCATACTTCTGTGCAAATTTACGCAACTCCTCTGTTGTGACCTGAGGCCCATTGTCCGTCATAACCGTAGTTGGTATGCCGTATCTTGAAAAGTGTGCTTTGATTTGTTTAATCACAGCATTCGAGGTTGTACGATTAAGTTTATCAATTTCCCAGAAGTTGGAGAAATAGTCCACTGTTATTACATAGTCAATTGATTTGTGGGTGAGTAGGTCAATCCCTACTTTGTGCCAAGGTCCGTCGGGTACATCGTGAGACATCAGGGTTTCCTTAGCTGGTGCTATTTCGAACATTCGGCATGTTTCACACGTACTGATGTATTGTTTCAGTTATGATGACATACCAGGCCAGAAGAGAAATTCTCTGGCTCTTCTTAAACAACCTTCAATCCCAATATGCGATGGATGAACTGTTTTCTTCATGTCAGCTCGAAGACCAATGGGTATGACGATCTGTTCACCTTTGAAAACAAGACCATTCTGTGTGGTTAATTCATCACGCATACCATAGTATGGTATCAAATTAGGTGGTATATCGGATTTCTGGTCTGGCCATCCATGCATGATGATTTGTTTTAGAGCTTGAAGGTTATCATCTCTTTCAGTCTCAAGCTGTATCTGTTTCAAATGTTCCTGACAGATTGGAAAATGTTGAACAGCATTTATATGTTCTAAGTCAGATTGTTCAGTATTAGGGTAGTTCACATATGCACGTGATAGCATGTCAGCAATGAATATGTTGGTTCCCTTGGTATATATGATTTCTGTATCATATTTCATAAGATGCATCATCATACCTTGTGGTCTGCGCGGGGCTTTGGATAGTGGCTTACACATCAATGATTCTAGTGGTTTATGGTCACTCTGTACTACTATGTGCTTTCCAAATGTGTACTGGTGAAAACGCTCCAGACTCCAGAAAATAGCGAGCATTTCCTTTTCTATCTGAGCATATTTTGTTTCAGTATATCGTAGTGCTCGGCTGGCATACACAACAGGTCGACCATCTTGGAGTAGTACTGCACCCATTCCTTTTTCACTTGAATCGCACTGAACAGTGATAGGTTTGTTGACATCAAAGTACGTTAGAACTGATGCTTGGGTTACCAGTTTCTGCACATCAGAGAATGCTTTCGCTTGTTCTCGCCCCCAAATCCATGGTTGCTCCTTCCTGGTTAGTTTCATCAGAGGTTGGATAACTGATGATAATTGTGGTAAGAAACGTGCCAGATAATTCAGTTACATTGAGCCTTTGTACTTCCTGGACTGTGGTAGGTTGTTGCATCTTCAGGATGGCATCAATCTTTCCTGGATCCGGTTTTAGACCTTCACTGGTTATCAGATGTCCGAGGACCGCTACTACTGTACAACAGAACATTGATTTAGCCTTGTTGAGTTTAATTCCTAGTTTGGTGCATCTCTGTAACAATAGTGTTAACTTCTTCTGGTGATCTTCCATAGCATCTTTTGTTGTATCACCTACACCATAGACAAGGATACCATCTGCTACACAAACTATTCCATCAATGTCATCCAAAGCCTGGCTTAGCCTTTTCTGGAACTCCTCACTGCTCACATTGGTTCCAAATGGTAACCGTAGCCATCTAAATCTGCCTTTGTGAATTGCAAATGTAGTGAGTTTATTCGACTCTTCATCTAGTTTGCAGTGCCAGAATGCCTGCTCTAGATCCAGTTTGGATATTATTCGTGCATTCACTAGTTTTGGTAGAACTTCATCTATTGTTGGAAGTTGGTAGTGTGAATGCTTCAGTGCTACATTCAAAGGCCTCGGGTCAATACATATTCTGATGGCTCCTGACTTACGAGTAGTAACTGCCATCTGACTCACCCGTTCTGATGGCTCATTTACTGGACATATTACATCTTGCTTCACTAGGTTGTCCGGTTCTCGGGATACCTCTTTCTCCAGAATGATGGGTATTCTCCTGGTTCTACTAGAGATTGGTTGGATAGTATCATCGATATGTAGATGTATTACTCCTGGTAGTGTACCCAGACCACCGTCAAATACTTCTGGATAGTCAGTCAGTACAGTAGGTTCTGTAAATTCATGAGTAGCATGTATCTGTGCTAGGTTGTCATAGTTGACGGTGATAAGTTGCATGTGTTCTGCAGCTTTCCGTCCGAGTAGTGGTATTAGAGGCTCATCCACTATCATGAATTCAACAGAATTGTTTTTTCTGATTCTGAAGATTCTTGATGTTAATCCTACACTTGCCAATAGGATGTGTCGTTGCACCATTCCACATTTCTAGTGTGGTATTGGCATTCGATAGTTGGATATTCTTCTTGAATCTTCTTGGTATCACATTTATAGTGTTACTAGGGTCTATCTGAAACTTCACTGCCTGTTTGTTTACTTTAATCGACGCATACAGTGGTTTTCTCAACTCGTCGCTGACAGTATAGATGTGATGACGTACAGCATTAATGTAGTCGACACTGCTAGAATCACTGCTGGAGTCATTCTCACATTTCTGAACTGCATGGACCTTCTTCGGTTTATTGTCGCTATTCTTGCATACAATAGCAAAATGGTTTCGATGGTGACATTTCTTGCAGATAGCTCCCCATGCAGGACATTCAGATTTCTTAAAAACATGTTCCTGTCCACAGAATTTACATCTGCTCATAGTTCCTTTTTCACTGTACTTTTGATCCTTGCCTCTGTCATTCACTGGCCTCTTGGGGTTATATTTGGAGCGCACAGAGACTTTGTGTATATCCTCTTTCACAATTGAAGACATCAGTTTCATATGCCCTTTTGTTGCTTCGGCAGTGCGGCAAATGTTAATACACTCATTGAGGGTATGTTTACCCGCCTTCAATAAATCAGCTTGACTGTTCTCATAACCTTCATATCTGATTCCCATAATTATTCTGTCACGGATCAGACTGTCTCCACAAGTGTCACAGAAGTTGCATGTTTTTGCTAGAGTTCTCAGGCAAGTGACATAACTATCAACATTTTCATCCATTGCTTGGTTTCTTTTGTTGAAATTGAATCGTTCCATTATTTCATTAATCTCGCCTGTAAAACAATCATCCAACTTTTCGAGCACAGTTTGTGGGTTTGTGTCAGATTCACCTGTCGTGAATTCTAATGCATTGCATATTCTAAGAATGTTCCTCCCTGCACAATGTAATAGTAAAGAGGTCTGTACATCTTCGCGATGTTTATCAAGCTGGGTAATTTTGGCATAATTCTTCCAGTCCTGCTTCCACAACTTCCAGTCCTCTTCTTTCAAATCCATCATAGTTAGTGTTTGTGGAGGGTTCACTCTCAGGTGAGACAAACGCGGTGGACCTGCTTGATTGTTAGCGCTAGCAGCAACGTGGTCGCCGTCATCAGCCATTTTCTTCGATTCACTTATTATCCCTCAATAATATCCAGTTCCAACATCAAATTTGTATGTTTATGTGCTTGAACGGTAATTGACGATTAGTTACCTTTATAGTTCGTGGATTTAGCTTCTTTTTCAAACCGCTGCCACCATGTTTCAATATATTCTATTCAGTAGAACAATTAATAAGTGATAACGCCAGTTGAGAACGCATGGCTTTATCAAGGACTATTTATAACAACACGTGTTACTTCGCGTTTTAACATGGGACGCCATTTTGAATTCATGGAGTGCCAGGGCCCTAGCGACCGGAGGTAGATTGTCACGGACAGCTCACTTCGTTAACATGGCGCCTAATGGCACTGGTTCATTCTGCGCCCCTTTTAGTTGCAGTAACAGAAAAAGTATGCACAAATAAAGACATCCCCGAAAGGAAATGAAAGCTAGTGTAAAAATTGGATATGATCTGGCTTTTTAAAAATAAAGGATATTTAAAAAATAAGCATAACAATTTGAAGTAGACACGCCCCTACTTGACATGACCCAAGCAGTAGGCCCAAGCAAGATCTATCTAGATCTATATTTGTTTCAGACAAAATCTGATTAAATTTTATTGAACCTATTAATCACAAAATGAGTATGTAAGATATACATAAGCTTACAGTTACATGTATGGAGCCACTGAAGATGTTATGGGCGGGAGGTATATTTTACTTTATTATTGTTAATAATAAAATTGGACTTCTAAAATTACATTACTGTAATCAGATAATTTTTCCCTAATTACAATAATTATAAGTAGCTGAGTATTTACATGATCATCTGCATCCATATTTATTTTTAAACGTAAGCAATTGGTACTTATTGATATATATGGACTTCTATTTATAATTTAAATGTTATGAAATTAATTATTAAATACCTCAACTAGTGGTAGAAACATTAATTTTGTTATTTTTTCTATTGACAGAAGTATTAATTGACAGAAGTATTAATTGTTGTTGGGCAGATATATGATGAGGAAAGATTTAAATTACTTGAATACTAATTGTAGAATGTATATGATATGCATTTCACTAAAACGGAATTCATGAACCAGACAATTTATCTAGAATGCTATTCCAACTATTTTTGATGTGCCAAATCCACCGCATGCATCCACTGAAATCAAAGAGGAAGGTATTAACAGATAGGAGACCTATACAGGAGACAGGGCCAGCTGTGATGGTAATTAATATTTATAAATATTAATGGTGAAAATTGGTATTATAAAATTAATTCAATAAGAAACAAGGCATCAAACCCATGAAATTTTGTCAGCCCATTTCATAACTCGAAGTGCAGCCGCTTCAACGCTGCTTTTTCCCTTGCCGGAAGTCAGAGCTGTTTGGTGATGGCGGCCAATTTAAACGCTACTGACTGCTCGGTCTAGTTTTATATTTAGGTCAATGGTGCTACCTATGTATTTAGGTGATTATGTGTGGGAAAATTAATATGGGAAAGATAACTTAATTTAGTAAAAACACCATAATAATCGAACATGTCAAATACGGCCTTTTGTGTTACACTAGGTGGTGGAAGTGGCGATTGTAGGTATCAAATTAGAATACTACTTTAAGAAACATGTCAGCACGGAAAGATACTTTGATAAAATATATGGTATACATTCTGTCTATATTTTACATACACAATGTAACTGTACATAACAGTGGTATGCATGGATGGATCCAGGCGTGGGTCTGGCTTATGTCCCGAAATAGGATTTTTAATGTGCCCTTCAGCCTGAATCCGCCACTAGGTATACACCCTTAGAGGGAATTGCAAATATTTAACAGAAAACAATTTAATATTAGGTTTGATATAACAAGGTTCAATACAAGCCAAGTGGCTGTGCAGCTGCTGCCACCTTGTGGATCGAACAAAGTGGAACACAGATTTACGCAGAAAGGACGCGAAAATTTCAACTATCTATTAACTATCTATCTACGATCTATCAGTACGATGAGGACGATATAAATAGTGATGACATGTTACAAAAGGACCCATAGACAGTTAAAAGTGTCACATCTGGACCGACGGGAAAATGTAGCAAAGGGACCAGAAAATGCCTCTCTCTCAATATATATATATATATATATATAATATATATATGTGTGTGTGTGTGTTTGTGTGTGTGTTTGTGTGTGTTTGTATATATATATATATATATATATATATATATATATATATATATATATATATGTGTGTGTGTGTGTTTATGTGTGTGTGTGTGGTGTGACTTTTCTATTGAATGTACGCACGAGCAGTACAGTTGTCGTCATATCCATTGATGTGCATTGTGTAATTATCAGAAATGCTGTACTTGGCGAAACGTTCTTCTCCTTCATAATTGGTCACATCGAGCCACGAAGTATATGTACGACCACCATTAGTCATTAAATGCATCAACTCGTTATCTGGAAATATATTATCTAAATTAATTACAGCAAATCTCAATCTTTTGTAGCTCTATAGATAAATAAGAACTATAATGCAATACCAATATACGGATATTATATATACGTCGAAGCGTAAACGATGTAAAAGCAATGAACAGATGCGATCAAACTGAAACACCTTCCAGGCTTCATTAGATCAGAATTTGAACTTGTTGTTAGAGGTCAATGGAAAACTGCACTAATAGTTATGCCATTTAGGCGTACCGGTTCTTCTATTTAAACTGCAAACAAGGGATAGGTCATCTTCTAGTATGATGTTATCCACCTTGATTTTTAAACCATGAAATAATAATCTACCTAAACTAAGGAAACTAAATATTGTTGCAATAGCATTGAATAAAACAACTACCAGCCCAACATTATCCAGTTAATGACCCGAAACCTTGTTCGTAGTATCGCCAATCTCTAGTGAAATCTTCTGATCCATCCTTCCGTCTCAACAAAACCTAGAATGTAAATATGAAGAGATTCCTATCGGTGACACATAATCGGGCCGTCAACTTCATACATCACAACAAAACTGGATAAAACATACAAAAAGAACTGTATTCATTGTAAAAGATGCGTATAAATATTTTGTCGACACGGCTAAATGGTGGTCCCTGGGCTCACAAACTGTAGGAAATTTGTCAAAGAAAATAGGTAGTTATAATGTTTTTTTAGAATTGCTGCTCCTGTTTTTCTAACCTATGTACTTTTAGAATATGTTTAGTACATTAACTAACAAGAACAAATGAATGCAAACAATTAGAGATAAATACAAGTAGAAATGCAAGCACACAGGCATGCACTCATGCGCGCAGGCACATACATATACGCACACACCTGAGTGGGGGATTTAGGCTCTATTATAGAAAGAACAATTAACTCGTGACTGTACTAGTACATATGTACTGGACAGACTTACAGAATGTAAGCTTGTGAAGTACTAGTACAAACAATCGTTAATAAAACCTGAAATGTTCTCGGAGCAGCGAGAATGCATCCAGCACAAAAATATGTATATGAGTGTCTTGTTATCAACCTACCGTCCAGCCCCCCATCTGTTTCCATGTCGCAGTAAACATCTCGGAATTCACATTTATGCTGCGTACCCAGGTTAAATTTGTGTACACCAGTCAATGGATATTTAGAGCACTGAAGAAAAACTGTAATACGGAGGCAAATTGATATTAGCTGTAAGCCACATTAGGTATCCGCAAACACCCAAAACGTTGTTAGAAAATGGCGTTTAGTATCATATATCTTAGCTACTCAGATACAGTGGTTTGAGTTAACCCATTTATAACTATACAATATTTTGTGTACTTGGCACAAACTTCAGCGATATGTCACACAGGTACCAGGAACTATCCTTGATAGAGGTTGGCTGTCTAATTATTTGAATTTCATCACAACATCCGGAACAGTGACATTCATAGAGACAGTTTTCTTCGGTTCCAGGCATCGTTTTCTTTAATAACGTACAGGTAGACCATCGACCTATCCACGTTTTTGTTTCGGCACTAGATATTAACGTCACATAGAAGGAGCCTCCACATTTTAAGTTGTGTCCTGTCAGAGATACGGTGATGGGATATCCTTTGTCAGGTGGAAGCTGAATTCGAAAATGGCTGGATAGTGGAATTTGTGCATTCTCACCAATACTGAATTTTGCGCATGTGTTAGCACTATCATCAGTTAAGGAGCTTTTGGGATCGGGAATGAGGCTTTGTTCCGCAAAGCGCACAGAAAGATAACCTGTAATGTAACAGAAGATGATGAATCGATATAGATGTTGGGTTGCATTTGCTTAAAACTTGTTTTAGGTGATTACGTAAATAAGGTAATTTAATAAACGAGGGCGTATTAAGTTAATGCATGCATATTTTGATATTAAAACGAGGTAGGAAAGGAAACCTTCTGTGAATGGCATCTCCCTCTAATAGCCTCTACTATGGTACTAATGGGGTTACAATTATCAAATGAATTACTATTGTACCTGTAGAATAAATAAAATAGCGTAGTTAGACATCATAATGACACAAATCAGCTAATAGGATTTCATATGATATATTCTGTGTAGAGGAAAATTGAATTATAAATATCTGATTCATCCTAGTTAGATATATATTACTATTTAAATTATTTAAAATATATTGATTCACTTATATTATTCAGTGAGAACTGGAATGGAGGTGTCTGATAAGCTGCTATCTATTTAGAAAGATCTATCGGGCGTGATATTATACCATTTATGCAATATACAGATTTAAGCAACATTATTAAAGTTTATAGATGCTGGATATAGATTACATTGGCCGTCCGTTTCACATTTTACTGTGTGTTACGATGTAATATCGTCTAACAATACGATTAAATGGTTCCTAGTAAGAAGCGAAAATGAAGAACTCTATATTAATAGTTGTTATTATTTGCGCGCGCACACGCGCGGGCACACACATACATACACACATACACATACAGAGAGAGAGAGAGAGAGAGAGAGAGAGAGAGAGAGAGAGAGAGAGAGAGAGAGTAGACATATAACACACACACACACACAAACAAAGTGCAGACATTAATTCCACCAAGTTAACTTCTATCCTCCCACTATAAATCCATCCAATGGCTTCTTAAATGGCTTCGTAAATCTGAACTGCAATTATGCCTCCTGTCTTTTAAATAATTATGTAGATCCACAATTGTAACGTAATGTACTAATCAAAGTGCGATTTTGCCTACTTGCAGTGAATATGTGATATATGTCATTGCGATTGTATAGGCATAGGTCTCTCTCTCTTTCTCTCTCTCTCGCTCCCTCTCTCACATACACACACACACACACACACACACACAGAGAGAGAGAGAGAGAGAGAGAGAGAGAGAGAGAGAGAACCAGGCTTCAAGCCATTACAGTAATAATGTTCTAGTGCCCGTTATGTATTTTTAAAGGATGTTATTGTGGCTGCTTGAACGTAGGCTGTTTTAACCACTGATGGGAGATCATTCGGTGTACATATAAATCGTTCAAGAGGTTGTTTGTTACTGGAAACAAAAGATCGTTACACACTTAAGATATTAAGATAATAGGACAACTTATGCCCGCAGTTGATGAGAATCATTTCCTGACTTCATTTGTTTGTCGACTTCGGTATCAACAAGAAGGAGCTTAGAAACAATAATGATATTTTCCTTTATAAACAATGGGACAGGAATTGCCCGAATATTATCCCAGATGGCATGACAGATATAATCTTCACAAATATAACATCGATTCTCCATTTGTTTTTCTTCTGTTACGTAGACAGTTATTGATCTATGGCATAACTTCATGTGCATGTTCTCCTTGTAAGCTTAGATAACAGTTTAGGATCATATGTGGGAGACATATTAGAATGTCTCTGATCAAATATAGAAGACGTTCTGTACTTATATTGGTTAGATTTGGTCAGCTCACTTATTAAAACTACTGAGCCGTGATAGCGCAGTTAGTTAGAGCGTAGGACTCGTAGGCGACCAGTCTTAATAATAATAATAATAATAATAATAATAATAATAATATAGTTTGATAACAAAGGTAAATAGAGTTTTGGTTTTCCTTATATACATGCTGTTGTGAGTCGCCGGTCCTCATATTATTATTTATTGCTGTGTGGTAAGCTGTGTTGATGGGATGGGATAATAGCATCCATGACGTTGAGGTCCGAATTTCATCCAGGCAAATACTAGGGTTACGGTGATATTGTGGTCCAATCAGCCAGGCAAATGTTATGTACTTTAAACACAAGAGCTTTATTATTCCAACTACGAAGACGACTAAATTTGTAATGATGATGATTTATGGACACCTTTTTGCACATGGTAGGCTAAATGAGCCAAAATATGAACAACAAAATGAATCACACAGGTAAAAAAAGACAATATGCAATATGATCAAACACTAAAGTATATATTTGTATTGTTTGACAGTCAATATGATGTATACAATTGTTTTGAATATATGTATATATATATATATATATATATATATATATATATATATAATATTCAGCCATGACATTTATTAAAACCATCAACGTATCAGTGATGGTACCAATATTAAATTGGGCACATTGTAGTTCAGTGATCTAACTATACTTCATCGGTGAAAAAAAGGATTGTGTATGCCATTCCATACTGGTGAAACACACCCAGTCATACACGCACATCCACCCCCTACACACAAACACACGTGCATACACATACACACCCTCATATATATATATATATATATATATATATATATATATATACTCAGTTAAGAAAGGGATGTAATACAGGTAGTCCCGTCACTTTGAAGACAAAACAATATTCTTGAAATTTGAAAACAATTTTTGATATAATTATCTTATATTATATGTTTATTTGAATTATTATGTATTAAAGTGGAATGTCAAAAAGAT
This sequence comes from Paralvinella palmiformis, assembly GCA_025642065.1. Classification (NCBI taxonomy): domain Eukaryota; kingdom Metazoa; phylum Annelida; class Polychaeta; order Terebellida; family Alvinellidae; genus Paralvinella; species Paralvinella palmiformis. The sequence goes on along the minus strand of JAODUP010000147.1, from coordinate 166,947 downwards.
ACATAGATCTGATCTGTTATTTTACCATTTAACAAATAATTAACCGTTGCAGGATATATTTAGTTTACTCTGGCTTAAATGCTCTTTATTATCTCCTAGTGAATGACCAATATTTGATCTGATCAAGGGGACGTAGGACTCTCTATCATCTATTTCTAAAATGAATTACACCAAATCCTAGGTGATGAAATGGTCTCCTATTCGAAGTGGCTATCTAAAATTTTAAATACCCGAGGATTAAATGGTATTTAAGGATCCGTACCAAAGGTTTAGTGCCATCATACTTTATAATGTATCTATGTATTAGAATGTCATGTAGTGATCTATGTAATCTAATAATAATCTTTTATTTCAAATTCAACAGAACTTACTTGGAAATAATTCGAGAACATCTTATGGAATAATGTCTTCAATGTTGAACTCAAAATATAATAATTAATAGAGTAATCACCTGATCGGATGACATGCCTATCTCGTCGGAATGTGGAGCTGAACAGCGTTGGCAGATTACCTGGCGTCGATTTGTTGAAGAGCGACCTCTCGTGAACCAATTCTTCAACATACCCCAGATATTCTGGATTAGGTTGAGGTCAGGTGACTGATCTGGGTACTGGATCACTTGGACATCATTTTACTCTAACCAGGTCTGAATAGTACGCGCCGAGTGCGCCGCTACGTTGTCGTGTTGGACTCTGAATGGGATCATGACATCTGGACAACTTGGTCCTGGTAAATGTTAATCCTTAACTGTGCCATTCATATAGTAGGGAAGTTCTCTGGTATTAAGCGACTTATTACAAATCTCACTGACGTCTACCTAATTATTTCATTATCTCTTCCTCGACTTCAATGTATATGAGATGTTAGAAATCAGGGGGCATAAACCGGCAATCTGAATGGTTGTGGTAATTACAGATGATGAAATGGATCAAACGTATTGAATAATGTATCTATTCCATGCTAAGCTCATACGTTATTTCATGTTCTATTCCAGTTTCTATTCCACGTTCAGTACAATATTCTGGTGTGGTCTGTCGAAGAGAGAAGTATCTTTAGCTTCAACAGAAATGTTATTTCCAAATTCGTAATATTGGTCATATCAGGCGGTATATCACATTGGATGCTTGCAAAACACTGGCACATGCCCTGGTAACTTCTCGGCTAGATTACGGCAACGCTCCCCTGTGTGGTCTTCCGAGCACACTGATGACACGGCTGCAGAAAGTACATAATTCTTCTGCCAGGTTAGTTACTCGCACTCATAAAAGAGAACATATAACACCAGTCTTGAACTCCCTGCATTGGCTTCCGGTTATATATAGGTCGCAGTACAAGATTTTGATGTACACTTTTAAGGCACTTCAAGGGACTGCCCCTCAGTACTTAGAGAAACTTGTCGTTCCGTATCAGCCGACAAGGTCTCTACGGTCTGCGTCTGGAGCATTCTTAGCCTTACCAACAACACGTGGAGTGACATACGGTAGTAGATGTTTCAGAAAGGCTGCTGCAACCTTATGGAACAATTTTTCCTAGCTGAATAGATTATGTATTTGGCTGGAAAGAATGATGTATTTTTAAAGATGTAAATCTGTTACATCAATAGAATTATTTATTGTCAAGCGCCTTAGAGTAACCTTCTTACAGGTTATATAGGGCGCTATATAACTTTTGTATATTATCATTATTGTTATTAATAGATCACCCCATTTATCATTTCAAAAATTTGGATTTATAGAAACAATTAAGTCAGTTATCTAGGCTATAAATAGGATAGTGGTATATATGTTGTATATAAAGCAATATACCATATATCTATATGCAACTTTATTTTAATACGAAAGGTATCCGATAATACACGGACTATGGGAACATTATTAAATTATGTGTTAGCTTACTGGTGATAATATCAAGAGAGTATATTACTCACATGATTATTATAACAAATCAAATGATACTTGATAGTATGAATACAATATTAACAAGAGAACATCAGCAGTGTGTGCTATTAACTCTCGATCGTGCCATCATATTGCAACATTATTTATATTTATGATATGTTTCATCCATCAATATAACACTTTGCGAGTGACACCGGAATGTAGCAATTTGTTTCATGGGGGTTGTGTTTGATACTGAGCTACAATATAGCTCTTCAGGATTAATTCAAGTGGACATAATGAACTTTCACTTTATGGCATGTAATTTCTTTCTGAGCGGTATACAGTCTTGTTTGGTGTAACACAGAAAGTAAACAAAAACATTTAAATGATAAATAAACAATATTATTACTTGTGCATTTAGTTTTGGAGCTCCCCACTTTGTGAAACAGGCCGCCGGTAGATATTAGAAATACGTCGTCTATTGAAAAGTTTAAATCTGTTGTTAAAAGATACCTTTTCAATGTTGCTTTTACCGATATACAATGTTTAACGAATAGTTCATTTGAATGGCTTTTGCTGATAACTACAGACTTAAAATAAATATGGAATATAATTTTATTGTTTGTTATTTCTTATTTAGAATTATGTTTTTCCAGCGAAATTATCAGGATATGTGAATTGTATGAATTTATCGATATAATTACCCTATGAGAAATATATTGATGCATTTGAAAGGCTATGGATATTCTGGATCATGGTGAATATTATGAAATAGGATTATTATCGGCAAAATGCTAAATAAACGACATACAGAGCCGTTAAGCAATGCATTAAATAAAGCAGGAATTTGAGAGGATATCGACTTCAAACGTTCTGATTATTTATAGTGTTCAATGAAGCACGCGAATCACAGTTCAATATTTGGTATGACCACCACAAACATCGTACAGAGCTTGTACTCGTCGAGGCATGCTGTCAATCAGGGTTGCCAGGGTTTGAGGGGCAGAGCATGCCATCCATCAATGACTGCCTGTCGCAATTCCACCAGATTAGTAGGGTGGTTGGCACTTGCATCCATGGTGCGTGTTACTTCGGACCACATGTTCTCTATAGGATTCATATCCGGAGACACTGCTGGCCATTCCATGTATTCGATCCCTTCAGTTTCCATGAAATTGACCACTGTGCGAGCTATATGAGGCCTGGCGGTGTCATCCTGGCACATACAAGTATGCCTAAATGTCAGACCAGCAAATGGCAATAACATTTCCAAAATCCAAAATCCAAACAATGACAATGATATGTTTTTCCAATTTGTATATTATTTCGTTACGTTTTATATTTCACATAGAACATAATAGTCGAATACATACAAATTGGAGGACCTGTATAGCTAGTTAAAGCTGTCTTCCTACAGGCCACACGGAAACAAAAGTTACAAAAACATACATGTATCACAAGCCAGGAATGGGATATCAATTATCAAGAGTGTATAAAGAAAGAAAACAATAATGCATTGCGGGGAAGATCAATCATGACAAGTAAGGTGGCATCATAATGAGAAAACGACTAGATTGTTCCAACTTCAATTAAAATTAAAATTAAATTCAGAACATCTCGTATTTTCAAATCTCCCAACATCTGGATAATCTCGTAACAAAATTGACTTGATTATTCGTTTTGTTTGTGATCCTGAAGCGTTTTCAGGTATTAATTTATTCCACTTATTCCACAGTGTGGGTAAGAAACCATTAGGATGACGCTGATAAAATCTGGACTGTCGGCTAGCCTTTGAGTTTGGTTCGTCACTATTGTTTGGAAAATACCCGTTAAACGAACTTGGAAGTGTATTGGACAGGTAGCCATGTACACAGAGAATAGAGTGATCATCAAATAAGCGATGCAACTTTAGAATTTAGAATTTCTTAAAAGTTGGACCAGTATGACTATAATACGATGCGTTGTTAATTACACGTATTGTTGTCCTTTTCTGTACTAATGTTAGTGGTCCAATAACGTTTTGTTCTGCATCACCCCATACCGTAATGCTATAGGATAGATATGGATGAATCAATACAAAATGCAAAGTCCACAGGCTATCTGATGGTTGCAAATGTTTGAGATGCAAACTATAAAATAGTGTAATGGACACTTTCCTTTTTACTGCAATGTGATGATTCCATGTCAAATGTTCATCAATGTGGATGCCCAAGAATTTGGTTGACTATTAGTTTCAGTTATTTCCTATTCTATCAAGTTCAATATTGCCATTTTGAATCAAATGACGTGAAAGGTCTTCTCTCCTATGTCTAGTTCTCAATAAAATATATTTGATTTTCTTTAAAATTAGAGAAAAGTTATTAGAGCAAAACCATTTCTATAAATCATTGAATTGGACGTTAGCATTTTCATATAATTGATTAAGATTTGAATTTGATGTATACAATGTTGTGTCGTCAGCAAAAGATAAATTATTCCCTGTGCATGAATTGCTTATGTCATTGGCATAGATTAGATACAACAACGGGCCAAGAATAGACGCTTGTAGAACTCCAACTGTGATATTTGTATTCTCATCAAGAACAGTTCGATAATAAAGGGTTTTCATTGTCCTTGTTAATTTATTATACAACTTATTGTAACATTTATATTTTACAATATTCTCTTCTGTTGGTTTGTGTAGTTTTAATGAAAATAACCTAGATTTGTTTATGTATAAAGTAAACCATGATTCTCGTTTTACATATTTCCGTATAACTGTCCTTTCAGTGAAGGAACGATTTATTAAATGCTGCTAAGTACTTATCTAAGAATGTATCATAAGCTACGTTTTGGACATTCAATTTTTAATATATCTTTACTATTAGTATCCTATAACATTTTCCGAAATGATATCATATTTTCCACAATAAATGATCGATCCTTATGGCTGGTTTGGCTGTTGTGCTTAGATTTTCTTTCATATATACAAAATGTACCAACAGTATCAGCCGCATCATTGATAATAATACCTGACTGATACAATGAGAGTTATGAGATTGCTATACATGTGATATATCAAAGTAGTGAACGATATGCTAACTCTAGTTGGCTTAGAAATAACAGGTATAAACCCATGAGAGAAAATCCGGCCAAGAAATTGGTTTGTTTTTGCATGTGCTTATTTTTCTCATTCTGGGAGGTGACCATAATGTCCTCTGTGTTAGAATATAAAAAGGCGATGTTAGCATGTGGCTCGGTATTTAGCCTATAGATAACCCCAGCTATAACATTCCTTTCCGTTTTATTGACAATTTCAATAAAAACAGACTCAAATATATGGGGAATATATAGACACTAATATCTTCACGTATAATATGAGTCAGTGTTTCTTTTATAAAACGTCCCACGCCACCTCTAGGATCGTCTTTCTGACAACACGAAATCAGATTATGCGAATTTGCGGATAGTCCTCGACAATTCAAATGAACGAATGATAATGTATCATTCATGATTATGGTTTGAATTTGGAATTGCTTTGGTTCATAATATGCACAAGAACCATTTCCAAATTGAAACGGAGATTCACTATCTGTGTCACTATCAGCGACCTTGCATAAATCGTAAAGGGAAACAAGATGAACTTCACCACTTGTCTTGATCTCATCCAACCATACACCATCTGTCAGGGTAAAGAATTACATTTAATACATCCCGACTATAATCCATCTCTCCCATCTCTGATCCTGGCTAGTCACAGAAAACTGATAATATCGACATGAACAAAAATGCACAAAGAATTACAATAAGCGGTGTGACAATAAAGAGCTGCATTACACTAGTGTCGATATTAGTTATATAATATATACATGTACAGATATTATTATATAATTATTGTTGAAAAAATAAGTGGGATTGAGGTGAACGTTTGTAACACGTACTCTGCCGTAAGTAGGCAAAGCTCAATAGATACATATTTACATTTGCGAAATGACCTACATATTACGAAAGTGGAAATTAGGCCGAGTCGCGTGTGACGGAAAAAGATTATTCCAAGGAAATCTATAAAATCCGGGAATCAAAATAAGGTGTGTTGAAAACAAGGCGCACAATCAGTACACTGTGGAATATAGATGGATGGGATACGAACTTGGAGTAATTAGCTGATATGAGCCAGCGACAAACCCGGTAATAAGTGCTCATATATGTTGTTCATATATTAGAGCTATTAATTAGATGGTTGATTGAGTAAACATTGCAGACAATTCATGTCCAGTCTTTACCTAGCCAGTCAGTTATGATGGGTATATTAAATTATACATTGATATATGACTGTACTGATTTACATAATTGTAATACATAATAGTATATGAATTCAATGCCAGTGTTTGATTTAATAGAAGAGTTGTCTATTTCCACCAGATAAAATCTCAAACTCAAAAGGTATTACATATATCACATTTATTAGTTAGCATGTAGGTTATTTATACATGAAATAATAATCTGGAGGATAACTGAATAAATACTGAAATCTTTTCAATTCTGTTTTCAGTTAAATCTATCAGTTATTGTGGATTACATCAGTTCTTCACATATACATGTACAAACCTGCTTTTTAGTATACATATTATGCATATTAATATTTGTATATAACATGCATTACATGACAAATAAGCATGTTCCACACAAGCCATATCAATATTAATAACAGATGATTGCGGATTTTACATGTAGCTGGATATAACAATTTGGTAATAGAGGATTCTAATCTACTTTGTACCTGACATTATTTACTCATTTACTCAATCGCACATGCCAAAATAAACATACTGTTTCGCATAATTATTCTACATACTAGTTTACATAAATCTTTTGGTCATATTAATTAAATCTGTGATTCTCAAAAGAATCATGGATGACTTCTATCTTTCTTCATTGTTGTTTAGACATTAAATTTGACCTAACTGCCAAACTAAATTTGGATGGGACTATTTAGATATAATACACTAAAATAAACAATTACGCTGAATTCAAGACTAAACTAGCGTGGCATCAAGGATTAATGAAACAACACATTAGCATATTATCATATCTTCAAGTATATATTAAGACATAATATTGAGAGCACACTCTATTCTAAATTAGTACGGTTTAATGAATGAATACAGAACATTTATTTGAAATATGTATCGTGCAGATCAGCTTAATTCGCTCCTGACTTTCATGGGAATTTCGCCGAGACAGTTGGATCCCTTCCATGTTGCTTTGTTTGTGTAGTGAGGGGTTCCGAGAAATAATCCAATTCCCAGTCGGGATCGGTGCTTGCTTCCTTGGAGGCTATAATGGTGCTTGAATTTGGCTTTCACAGCCCTGTATACTACTTGCTTTGCCACATCTATCCAAACAGCGATGTTTCCTTTAGCATTTGATCCAAGACGTTTTTGTTTAACAGGATCATTAGTCGCCAGGATCCTTTCAGCAATAATATCATCACCCATTAATTTATATGAACAGGTCCGCTAGTATATTCATCCTCTATCATTGAAACAGTCAATAAATTAAAACCTAAACTAAGCAGTGGGTATGATGAAATATCAACTAAATTATTACAAGAAACTTTATCAGACATCATTATTCCCATAACTCACATTATAAATAGATTATTAGATTCAGGTAAAGTCCCAGATCAGCTAAAGTTGCCAAGGTCATTCCCAAATACAAAGCTTCAGATCCTAACCAATTACAGAATTATCGCCCAATCAACTAGCATTTTCCAAATTAATATTTAAAAAAATGTCTTCTAAGCTGCAAATATATTTTATATGAACATCAATATGGATTTCGAAAAAAAACATTCCACAATACATCCTATAATTCACCTGATTAATCTTTTGATGGAATTAGTCATGACATTTTCATTAAAAACATTACTTTCTGGGAAATATGTGGTAATACAAATAAATGGTTTCTAAATTATCTGGCTGTTCACAAATAAAATGTCGAAATTTAAAATACCAAACCTGGCTTCCAAAACATAACTTGTGGTGTACCACAGGGGTTTATATTAGGTCCACTTTGATATATAATATATGTAAATGACATTTCAAAATCTACCAATGGCCAGATATTATCCTTTGTTGACGACACATCATTATATTTCTCTGACTCCAACTCAGATGATCTATTCAATGAGGCAAATTCCAATTTTGCTTATTTATTTGACTGGTTTTGATGTAATTGCTTATCCTTGAACACTACTAAGACGAAATACATAGTTTTTAGACCAACAAGTAAAAGGTGTGACTTCTCTGGAAAAGTTGGTTCCATAAGCTCTATTTAATCAAATAGGTGCAAAATTCAACTAAGCCTGAAAGAGAACCGACGTGTCAAAGCAGACCCACAATATAAGAAGTACCTGATACGTCTTATTGTCGGTGGGACTGTCCGAATGTAGCCTATCCGAACACGTGAGAGAGTTTATAGAAACAACGGTGATAAGGACTGTAAACAGCAGCTCTTACGAAGTACCAGATCATAATGGCCGTCAATAAAGGAGAAACCGACGTCACATGAAGGCGCACGCTAAGGCCACACACTGGTCTCCATCGCAGCGGTAATCTACAGTATCACTAGTTGCCAATGTACCTAGTAACAGGGAGCTAAGTCTGACATCAAAGGATGTGTTCAATCCACCAACATCACAAAACGTCTCAATTCCACTCACACCACAATATATCCACAAACCCCTTTCTTTGGTAATTTACAATCATCCCCATCTTTCAATCATTTAGTAGTATTCTTCCTCCCGTATACCTTCAAAGATCTCTACCAAGGTTCTAACTATGACTTCTCCTCCAGCCTTCAACATATCTGCACTCACTCCGTCAGCTTCCGGTGCTTTGATTCACTTAATTGAACTGACTACTTTCCCCAGTTCTTCAACAGATGGTGGGTTTCTGATGATATCCTTGACTTCCTTCTCTGGGTTTGTTCCGCTATACCAGTGATAACATTTCCATTTACAGCTTTCATTGGAACTTCGTTATTTCTAAAGCCACCAGTGAATGTCCTTGTCATCTTGTACAATACAACAGTATTCTGTGTTTTTGCAGGTGTTTTTGCAGGTGTGTTTGCTTCATCTGCCAGATTTCTCAGTGAAAGCTATCTTGTTTGCTTTTATCTGTCTTTTCAATTCTTTGTCCAATTCTAAATATCTTACCTGTAACTGTTCCCTGAGTCATTGGGATGTTCTATCTTTTAGCTTTTGTCTTGCCTTTCTTGCATCAATTGTTGTCCACGTGTCTGGTTTAATCCACTTTGCTTTTTGTTTTCTTCCGTTGCCTAAAAATGTCTAGCTTGTTTCCATCAATAACTGATTGAAACTATTCATGGCTAATTATTGTTCCGCTTGAAGTATGTATTATATGCCTTAACTAAGCGGGTTGTATTTGATAATATTTGATAACGTGATAATTAATTAATCATGGAAGTTGTAAAACTTTACAAGGCCTGTCTAAACGTGATATATGTTTTAAGCTGGTAATTGAATTAACACTAGTGTAAGTCACAGTTTAATCTAACTGTTAGTCAAATAATCCACCTGAACACTATCCACATAAAAAATGTGTCAGTATGGCTAGCAACAGTTCTTCCCTCTGACGACTGTAACGGTCATTTTCGAAACTCACTTCGAAACTCACTTAGTGCAATTAGAAACGCTGAATCAAACACAAGAGGGCGTCTGGATACTCTTAAGAGACACCATTAATACTTAAGCACGATATTTAAAGAACTGCTGGATGAACACATATGTAGCGTGTGATTGGACGGATGAGTTTTCTATTAGTTTTCAAGCTTACATATTTGTTAGACCTCGGGGTATTTTTCGTACGAAACATTCATGAATATTTTCATCAAAAACAATGCATAATAACGAGGTACAGACTAATATCATAATTATAAAACGGTTGTTGCCACGGAATATGTCGCAACTGGGCAGTTTAACCATTAATAATATTAATGGTCAGTTGCCTAGTAGTAGATTGGAGGCACACACACACACACACACACACACACTGGTATTTCAACATTACATTTAGCAACAACTCAACAACAATCACAGCCGTGCAAAAACTAAAATACGGCTATATATGGACTAAATATCAGATTAATGGGTAGTCAACATAATCTTTATGGAATGGACGATATATCTGTTTCGTTAAATGTAGGGTTGATTGATTTAATACATTAGTGTGAGTAGCAAAGTGTGTTATGCTTAACCACCAACGAAGACCAATTCTTGTAATATTTTGGAAATATTAGCCCTCGATGTATAATTGTGTGTGCAATTGGTTGCCACCCACTAATACGAACATTTAGTCACTCAAGACTTGCTCGCTTACTAACTGTTCCTTTTGACAAGCCTAGAGAGAAAGTTACAAAGTTTTCCTGCATTTTTGTATATGTGATTACGGTTATCATTAAAATGCATGACAAACTGACATTGTTATTGGTTATTTTAAGAACCTGTGTTTTATACAAGATGTGTTATCGTATATAATCGCCAATCAATCTTCTTAAACATTACTTGGCTTAAGAAAAAAACAAAAAACAAGTTGGATCCTCTTGTCAACGTAAACTTTACTTAACATTATACCAGTATGATTTTAAATATATTCTATCTCGTCGACGTCTTGTTTTTTTAAACAGCCGAATGAGAAATTCAAAATGCAGGATGAAACTCTAGGGTTAACACAAGGCATATAGATTCAGCCTAAAGTGCTGTTGTTTTTTTAGCACTAAATAGTTATATACATCCAACTGGAATGCGAGTATAATTATTCAAACGTGCAGTAACATTGATATTTTTTGAGTTAAAGGAGATATTTGCATCCTAAAGATATTTCTGACTCACTCATGTCAGATGATAATTTTCTTTCTAAAACAATGTAGGTGTTTTATGTACGAGTGCGATTATTGTATAGTGGAACCATTTAACAAAATACAATGGTGCTCATAAAGATGTGTATGTATAGGGACAGCATAGGTACAAAGACATTTCTTTGGTGATGAGTTTAAGCTCCGACTATTTTTCATATTTATGCCATTCGGAATAACACTCAAAAACAGGCCGATGTCACTTAGACCTACTTATACGTGGACAGAATATTGATCTAACTTTAATATCCACAGATGGGTGCGTGTGTGTGATGCGCGTGTGCCCATCGCTAATAATTAATACGATATATGCGCCGTAAATGAAGAAAATAAATTGGTATTATATTATCTAATAAATCGCAGCTCTTTCGCAATAAAGATACAATCGTCAGATGAATTCAATCGAGACGCATATATAATTAATTATGAGTGATTAGATGACATGCATCGTTATGATGACTGCACCAACCAAAAGTTCATAAAAATAATGAGTCCACTAATATAAATGGATTAATATAGTCTGTTCATCTATACTAAACACGACTAATCCTGCTGAAGTTGTTAAAAATGAAGGATACATTACATATTATGACTACTAAAATTTCACTTAGATTATGCTCTTATGATATGTTCCAACGTTTAGCTGTCTCGCTGTCTGTATCTCTTTAGACAGATAATGAAAATCATATTTGGGAATTCGAAATTCGTGTATCTAATATATTGATTAATTTGGAGAAAAATTTCAGAAATGATTGTTTCACAGGTTCTACCTTCTAAGTGATAATGATGCTCAATCAGCAATAGTTTATGAATGTTTAATTTATTGCAATATTTTCAGTTTTAACAAAACCCTAAATCAAGCTTGATGCTTCGTATGAAAAGAATAATATACTTGGTAATAAGAGCAAGAACATAGGAAATTTTATTTTAGTTGCGCATTCATACATATCATTTATTAGATGCATAAAAAACAAATGTGTTAAGCAATATCGAATAAATCAATAAGATTATGTGATAATTAAAACATAATTAATATAATGTACATTTACATTTTCCAGGTACTTTTCTGTGATGTAAATTTCTAAATATAAAAATACATATTGGGAAAGTCAAGGGGTTATTAATTTACAAGTGGAAATCAATGTTTGGTGAACTGGAATACATAGGAATTAATTAACGGTATGTTTTAGAGTTTTCAGTTTTAACACTACTTGTCGACCAATCAGGAAACCAACTGATTAATTAATCACACAAACATTCATAATATATATATATATATATATATATATATAATGGGCACGGCTTCAATCATGGGTACACCCGATACCACCTTCACATGAAGTGTGATTTCATAAACACAAATTCACTCAGAAATATTCTGATGATATACATGTAAATATAAAGACAACATGCGTGAGAAGCAAGCAAACGCAAACTTGGCAATTAGAATGAAATACAAGGCCTTGTAACAGGCATAATAGATTGGAAATCGTAACAATGGCTGGGTGTTATCCGAGAGTCTAACTGTATTAATTTACCACGAAGTAATGTTAAAATGTTAGCACATTAGGGGAACCCTTCTATTAAATGTTCCTGGGGTTTGTTTGAACTTTTGACCTTTGCTTTTGCTACACCAAGGTCGCGAAAAGTGTCTTCCGCTCATCACCATTGGTGCCACTATTCTACCTTGACAACAGACGACGCATATAAGACTCTAAAATTAAAATTTGCAGAAGAGATGTGTTGTGCTTTGCTTCAAAACACGTTTTGCGCATGTTGATTATTTTGGTTCGTGCCCATGCGTGATGCACGCGAAATAGCTCACATTGAAAGGTAATGCTTGCCTTTATGTGATTACTTCTGGGATAAAAGTGGTTTGCTAGTTAATTTGATTTGATATTCATATTTATTTCCATAATTTTCGATGTCACATGGCGGCGATGCAAATCGGGTGATGTTTTCTTAAAGTACGTATTTGATGATTTTTACAGTTTGTCTGGGCCTATATCACCTTCAGGCCACACGATGTGTTAGAATATAATGATTATCGATAAATGTTGATGTTTTCAATGAAAGACTGCCGTGTAACTTTATTTACCTACAACTTTCTCGTTTTTTTAACGCTCATAACATAGGACACGGATTAGTATTGATGAATCTCGGCGTTGGCATATCTGTAGGGTGTTCCGTCTTTCACTTCGCTTCATTACCTTTGGAGGTCGCTCGGCCCATTTAGACTACCATGCGCACAAAAGTGGTCCTAAAACATCAATCATTATCATTATGGCTGCCAATATCGTCACCTCTTTTATACAATCTCAACATTATTATTATCCATTAGTGTAAGCATTTGTATTTGCTCTGCTTTATTTATCACGTGAACGTGACATTTTAAGAGATCGCATTATGTACATAATTGGGAAACAAAGCACATTTTGTACAAAGCAGAAACGGAAAAAGGACCTTCTCTTCATTCTTTGTGTCATATCACACTTTTGGGTGGCCCGGAGCTGTTTTTAAGCAACTAAATTTCTATTGTCTTAATCTTTAAATTTTTACCTACATGACCCACATGACTGTTATAATGTATATCCTCATTTATCTGTCCATATCAAAATACCGTTAAACTGATTTTGGGTGTGTAGTGTTATGTAAACCTTTCTTTATTGTGCCAGAAGTGTCTTGTCTAATTCCATCTTCTTTATGCTACTCTTTTCCAGGTAGAATCTGATGATGAAGATTGTGTGAATTTTCGCTTCATGAAGAAGACCGGTGGCAGTGACGTTGGGCCAAACATCATTGACTTGTCATTTATTTTCCTTGGGCAGATTTTAATAATTCTGCCGTCTCCCCACATTGATGGATGTGAGAGAGATTTTTGTTTTGAACAAAAGAAACAAAACCATCTGTCTGAAAAGAAATGCTGGTCTTTGCTATTTGTCTTTGTATAATCGGTGTCACAGTTATGCGCAGAAGACCAAAGTCTTTTCTCACTCACCCTTCATCATTTCTTCAATGTTGACAACAATATCCAGATTTAGACAGATTGATATTTACTTATTTGTTATTGCATGACATTACATAAAAATGCAATAAAGCGGTAATCACGAAGGATGCCTTGCAGGGAAGTGGATCTGAGGTGTTGGTACAGAGGACATTCCTTCACTATTACACGAATGCCGTTATTTACACAAAGCATACGCATTGTTTCATTTATTGGCAATGCACCTCTAAATCTCTCAATAAATAATTTGCGATTTTTACATCGAAATTTTATATTTCTTTTTCGAGAGGTGATTGATTAATGAATTATTTTCAAAATGCATCCAATTGAGAAAACCTTTGTGCTGAAAGAAAACGATCCATTTGAGAAATTTTTCTGTATATATATATTGCGAGAGTGTGAGCAATTCTTTGTGAGTGTCTGTGTGATGGCGTGTGTGAGCGCGCGTGCGTGAGTGTGTGTGCGCGCGCCTGTATATATGGTTGGGATAGGGGTAGTGTGGGTGCTTATAGGGGTGTGTGTTGGTGCGTTTGTGAGCGAACATTAACTTGAACGAACACCTTTATGTATTATCGTTTTAATTATTCACTATTTGGTTCTAGGATTTTGCACAGAAATCGGTAACAGAAGAAGGAACACTTGAAAATAACCGTGACTGGTATTTTACTGAAAGACGTGATAATGCTTTTATTCAGAAAAGAAGTAATCTATCAAGTAAAGATAAATAGAAACAACCATATAACTGACAACAATGAGTAACAACATGTCATTCCGATTGTAAATAATACATACGCTAAAATAATATCCATATAAACAATATATAAAAAGGCAATTATCTCGGCTAGTATAGTCGATAAGGATTCCTTTGTACGCTTATTGATCCCAGGAATAGCTATTATTTGTGTGATGTGTCCCAAAGGTTGGTTCAACTGGTAATTGTCCTAGTTATATCCCATACGAAGACAAACAAACTAATTAACCCCCTAGTAAGGACACTTTAAAAATACATAATTATTATTATTATTATTATTATTATTATTATTATTATTGTCATAGATAGAGAAGTTGTAATATATAGATGCTATCAGTAACAATCAAACGACGTATATATATATGTGTGTGTGTGTGTGCGCGCGCGCGCGCGTGTGTGTGAAACTGAGTTTATGATACCAGGGCAAATATTTCGACCTCCTGGAATCCTGGATTCTGTCCTGTACTGCAGGTATCCATGATTACAATCTTAATGAAGTTGGTTATCACAGGGGATACTTCAAGGCTATCAGAAGTCGATGTACAAAGGTTGAGTGTAGCCTGTTGATAATAATAGTCTATAAAAGTATTGATTTCAAATTATCACATGTATTTATGAATTAATTTATTAACTCGTCGTTTAATTCCTTAAGCAATCAGGTATTTAGCTTATACGTTATGAAATAACCCTATTTATAATATATATATATATATATATATATATATATATATATATATATATATCAGATAATGTGAGATTAAATACAACATCGAGATGGCCCTTGACTAATTAAATATGCCCAAATTAATATTTTAATGAGGACACAATGATGGGCATTCGATGGAGGCCTAGAGTAACAAGCATGGTTCGTTATATAAATCTTATATCCAATCAAGGAATCATGCAAGGTATCGAACAACCAAGAAACTCACGATATATTTATCCTTGTTGTACGTTTTAGCTAAATTACTTTAACATCTTACCCAAGGAGACTTTTATGGAATTAAAATATGGCGTAACCAAGAAGCGCCTCTGACAAATGAAAATAAATACGCCAAAAGGTAAGCATTGGATTCCGTCTAGAAATTAAATAATGCTATGTCATAATCTCAACAGTTGCTTTTCCAAATAGACGACAATGGGATAAACATAAGACACTGGTTTGTGGGTCAAGGTCAATGTCTACTCCGATTATTTACTACAGTAACCTATAAGGTTTGAAAAGCTTCCTTACAATGGCAGCATTTATAATTTCAAATATATGCTATTGTCTACTTACGTGAAATACACCACCAGTAGCAAAACACATATCGACTTTGGAAGGGATATCATGAAGGCCCGTACATCTTCCGTACAAAATGATGTTAATTACCAGAGAAACTGCTGGAAAGCGAATCTGTAATGAAAATAAAATAGAAGTTACCCGGCCTTTATTGAACGAATTCCTTTGTAGACTGCTCTTAAGAAAGTGTATCGAGTCTTCTTTAAATAATGAACACCGATAATATGTTAAAAGTCTCAATTAGAAGTAATTTAGGACCAAACCCGCCTAGAAATGTTGATTAATCTGGTCTTTCAGTATGGCCCGTAATAGTTCTTTTTGTTTTAATCAGATCAATATTAGGTTTATTTAATAAACAATAGAGTGCTGCTAGTTGGTCTACGTATACTGTTTATATCTACCTCTATCCATGCTTCGACAGTTTCTTTGTATGTTGCCTATTCTGAGAGCATACCAGTCTTCACGCCATCCAGGGCATTTGTGCAAACAAATCTATTGTCATAAGTTGAAGATGCTGTACAATTTGCTCCCTGATTTTGATTGGCAA
Organism: Paralvinella palmiformis; assembly: GCA_025642065.1. Classification (NCBI taxonomy): domain Eukaryota; kingdom Metazoa; phylum Annelida; class Polychaeta; order Terebellida; family Alvinellidae; genus Paralvinella; species Paralvinella palmiformis. The sequence goes on along the minus strand of JAODUP010000147.1, from coordinate 150,567 downwards.
CGTTTACCTTTTGTTGAACAACTAGAATTAGAAAGGTACACTTTATATAAAAAGTTAATTTAATACTGTAACTATAAGGAAATAACAAATAAGAGAGAAGGTTAAAATAATATATCGACTTGACTTTGATCAATTCATTAACGAAAAATCTTATCTTATTACGTTATTAGATGAAATCTTACCTGCAGTACGAGAAATGTATTTTCCGTTTGGATTCGTTTCAAAAGCAGACAAATATTCCGATGTCACTTTCACCGAAACGAACTCACATAAATAAGTGTTATCCTCGAGTGGAATGATGTTAGCCGCTATACACCGAGTAGGATTTTTATAACATAGAAATTCACAATCGTTGTCAAAGTCCTTGACGATGACAGATTCTATGACGGTGATGTTTGGAGTTTTGACATTTCGAGCAGTTGAGAATATATACTGGTTGCCATAGCCGAGATGGCATATAGTTGCCACGATCATCAAAAGTTGTTTATATCCGTAACTCATTTTAAGTGAATTTACAATGTGTTTGAACCATCTTTATCAAATATCTCAAATGTACATGTTTAGAGGGTTTTTTACATATTTTATTCACAAAACCTTAAATAATATCAAAGCTTTAAATGCATCCATCATGTAACACACCAAATCCCTCTTTGAAATAGCAGAGACTAATATGAGACGTAAATAGAGATAAATATCAAAACGGCTCTATGTTGACTACAAATAGTGCTACACCAAATAGTGCTACAACCAGAATAAATGGCATCGCAACAGTGCTATAGCACCAGCCAGCTACTGCTTGACAATTCCCCTACAACAGAACATGGAACAGTAGCCTCAATCAACGCTTCCGAATCCACAAGAATATCTGCAAAGCTGTGCTCCACCTGGTGCATATGAATTAGTTCGAAACAATGCCATTCCAGACACCATGAGTGTAGTGAACACATACGCCAGATGCCTGCGACGCTGCTGTCAGATGCTGCCACCTGACGGTTGATGATATGCTGTGTTAGAGGCGACCACCTGGCGAATGACTTTACCCGGGATTACCAGCAAGGGAGGGTCGAAATGTTGTTGACGGGCGATTCTCAGACAGCGTTGATGCAACACCCCCTAATTCCTGCTTGGCAGATGATAGCTCGGCGGGCCTGTGTTGTCAAACATCCTGGATGCTAAATAAAAGGTGAGTCCAATCCGGAAACCTTATTGTATATAGTGAAAATACCATAAATGGTACCAGAAGTGGGGTTCTGAACTTACAAATTTAACAAGAAAGTTGTGAAAAATCTTTATTGGACATTGGTATTGAATTTGTTTTTAAACAAGCAGTGTATGACTTAGTTCATTCCTAGTGAGGTAAACATTCCAATAAGCGTGATAGAGCTATACATCACTGTTGCAGTTGGATAAAAAAGTTAGAAATTAGATAATTGCTTGTTCGGTTAGTGAAACTTCGCAATTTATTGTCCAGTTGTTAAATGCACAGGCAGTTGAGGTTAGCGTTTGAGAAACGAGAATCATTCTCAAATAAACAGGCCTATCTAGATTTGTTGAAAAAGGCTTTAAAATATAGAAGTGTGTTCGGAATATTGACACTTTGTAAGATATAGAAGTGTAAATCAAAGCTAGTACAGTACACTGATTGAAACATAGGCTCAAACATTCAGAGGGGCCCAGAAGCACATTAGTGGTTCCGAGCCTCTGTCACGTCTGTGAATTAGAAAAATATTCATGCCCAAGAGTGTGTATCATTATATGTATAAATAAATGTGTATTTATTCAAATTAGTCTAAATATCAGATTAGGTGAAGTGGATTTTTGTCTAACTAGATTTTGGTTTTTCAATTCTCCTAGGCACAATTACTGAAATTAACATTGTCTTATATACGGTTAATTTCAGATTAGGTGAAGTGGGTTTTTGTCTAACTTACTGTTAGTTTTTTTCAATTTCCTAGGCACAATTACTGATATTTCCATAGTTAGAGTACTATGTGGGATTATTTTTAAATTAGATTAAAAAAATATCATCAAGATTAATTTAGGATACATTTAGGACTTGATAAAAGTCTTCACTGCATCGCCAAAAAACCTAAATTCGTTACAATACAATTTATTTTTAAATAATGTATTATACGGTGTCCAGGGTTGTTTGGCAATACAGCTAAGTCAATTTCGTCTTATATTGAAAGTGACTTAAGAAAAAATTGATTATTGTCTACAGTGAACAAAATAAACACTTTCTTTAAAATTTAGTAACTAAATAGTTTCACATACGAATAACTGTGTCAATAGAATATTCTTAGTATATAGACATTAGATAACTTCGTAGCATATACACTTTGTTATCGACTTGTGTCCTACAGGTTGACCCCTTTTATGTGTGTTACTTGGTCAAATATCCAAATAGGATTAATAATATTGCTTATCATTAATTCATAAACAAATTCATGATTTAAGTTTGCAAAGCTTCAAATAAGTATATACCATTGGTAGTCGGCTTGTATCCTACAGGTTGAAACCCGTTGTGTGTGTGCTTTGCCAAAAAAATGTACCTTTTGTTTTTTGTTTTAAACGGTTAATAATAGGATTAAATTGATAAATAATTCGTATAAAATTAAAGCTGAAATACTGCTTTAATTACTTCTTAAATTTTTATCAAAGCTGCCATACTGATTTAATTACTTCGTAACATATTTTATTAAAGCTGAAATACTACTTTAATTACTTCTTAAATGTTTTATTAAAGCTGTCATACTGCTATAATTACTTCGTAGAATATCTTATCCAAGCTGAAATACTGGTTTACATACTTCTTAATTTATTTTTATTAAAGCTGCCACACTGCTTTAATTACTTCGCAACATATCGTATTAAAGCTGAAATATTGCTTTATTATTCTTAAAATAATTTATTAAAGCTTTTATATTACTTTAATTAATCCTTGAAATATTTCACTAAGCTGTCACACTGCCTTAAATAAAAATTTAAGTTGTCACAGTTAAATAAAATTGTACCCACTAATGTATTGATCATACATTTATTTTCTGCTTGCACTATTGGTATTGAGTGATTCTTGTTGAATGCACTAACCTTTTGTGTGTTTGTTCGTAAATTGTACGATTACAATTGTATTTTATTGTTCAGATATAATATTTCATTTCAAAATATTTGTTTTCCTTCTATTAAGCACCACTTGGATTTGTCATGCCGAATCCAAATATACCGATGGACATTAACTTAGCAAACCTTCACACATTAACTTCCGTTTCCATTACCACTGAAACAATAGCTAATAAACTTATTCAATTGAGAGAAGATACCAGAAAGCCATTAACAGTTAGGTTGCTGGTGGATCGTTTGGGACTGAATTCCCAGAAAATCAGTGATCTCATAAAGAATAGTACAATTCAACAAATACCAGAAGATGATGTAGAAGAACCAGCTAGTTTACCATATGGATTACCTGATGAAACACCGGAAGAAGAAAACCACAGTGTGAATCCCGAAGAAAGATTGACATATCAGCTAGAAGATGAAAGAGCAGCCAGAGCTCAATTGGACTGTGCCAGCTGATGATATCTATAAAACAAAGAGACACCAAGTACTCCCAGGCGCCAGGAGAAGTGATGCGTCCTTTCATAGTAATCATCATTATGGACAACATCTACGTTTCAGTGAGAACAGCCATTCAAGACCCAATCACCCTATTTATGTTCAAGGAACATCAACCTTAAAGGACAACAGTTCCCACATTCATATTTTAACTTCCAGCCGGACTCGCAACAATACAGAGTTACTAATAACACTTTACAGTGTATTACATCACAAGCTGCCAATGATCAAACTTCATCTACTCCCAAATCAACTGGACGATCCAAACATAAGAACAAACGACCTAAATCATCATCCAGCAAATCGGATTCTGAACATCCGAGCACCAGCAATGAGTCCTAATACATCAGGACAATAGAAGTAGGAGCAGACATCATCGCAGGAACAGATCCAGAAAGCGAAGCTCTGCAGCGCTCCCAAGATGTCAACCATTGAGGGTGAGTTGAAAACTTGGCGTCCTTTCATTTTTCAGTTAAAAGAGATGGAGATAACTCATAAGTGGTGCAAGTCGTCAAAGCTGGACCACCTTATGTCTTGTTTGAGGGAAAATGCCATCTTGTACGTAGAGAAACGACCAAAAGATGTGAGATGGAACTACAGTTCTCTTTTTAAATCCTTAGAATTGATGTCTGCTCAACAAGATGACAAAGAACATTGGGATGAATACCGACAAGGTTTGCAGTCTGACCCTTGATGGCTATCTACAAGCTGGAGACGACATGATCCAGACTCTAGCAGTTGAACATTTCCTGAAAGGTGTTAGAGATAACACTGCTGCAGTATCAATGGTTTATAAAAAACCTAACACAATCCAGAAGGCATTTAAATATGTAAAAAGTTACCAGCATAACCAGAAACGACTGGGAAAGAGTAAAGTTTGTCATTTTACCCGCCAAGTGAAGTTTAATGACAGGTCTGGTGCGGAACACAGTAAAAGCTCGACAACGGGTAATCTGAAGAACCTGGATGAGCGTATTGGCCGGATGGAGTCCATCATGCAGAAGTTCATTGAAAGTAGTGGCCGTGAGAAATTTCTGTCTAGTTCTCCAAAAACAAGTTGTTTTGAATGTGGAGAAACCTCCCATTTTGCCCGTTTACCATCCCCTAATAGCCGTGGCGGGTGTTATAAATGTAGTGACCGTTCTCATTTCCAAAGGGGCTTTCCCAGTAATCGTCGAAGGTATGTTTCTCCCAGGTCTCATAGCAGTTGCCATTATTGTGGTGGTTTTAACCATATACAGTCAGAGTGTCCTCAATTAGCAAAGCTTAAAGATCATCCCCAAGGTGTGCAAATGGTGAAGACAGATATCACTTCCAGAATGATTATGCAACAACCAGTAGGCGGAAAGAATCCAACCCAGAACCTAGAAGAAACAGGCCAAATGGATTTAGCAGTCCAGGCCACATGACTTCTGTGGCGCAGTCAGAGGGATGTGATCATTGCGGTAGCAAGTTACATTTTGTAAGAAGTTGTCCACATGCACAAAAATCCAGGAGCCCTTCACCTCGATTCAACAAGGAATCAACAAATTACACTTTAAAAGATCAAGGGTTATAGAAACCGGCGGAATCGCAACCCAAACAATATTAGGCCAAGTAAAAGTCCCTTTTAAATTAATTTAAAATGTATATATAGATCCTGATACCGCTGAAGATTTGAATACATGTGAAAAAATTGTATATAAAATTTACTATAACCATGAATATTCTTAAGAAGATCCTGTAAACGAAATTTCTGTGACAGAAGAATATCCTGTAACAGAAGAAGTTCCTGGAACAGAAGAGGATCCTGTAACAGAAGAATAGCCTTGTACAGAAGAGGATCCTGTAACAAAAGAAGATCCTGTAACAGAATATCTTGTAACAGAACAAGATCCTGTAACAGAAGATCCTGGAACAGAAGACGATCCTGGTACAGAATAAGATCCTGGTACAGAAGTAGATCCTAGTACAGAAGATCCTGGAACAGAAAAGGATCCGGGAACAGAAGAAGATCCCAATGCATAAGAAGACCCAAAGGGACAAGAAGATCATGAAATAAACAAAGTTTCAGAAACAAAATAGGATCCCAAAATAAAAGAAGATCCTGAAATAGAAAAAGATCCCGAAGAAGAATGGAGTTTAGTATTTGATTTGACAGTTTCACCAATGAAGATGACAAGTACTCCATTACAGGAAATCAATTTGTTGCTGATTGCCAAATGGAGGAATCTATTTTACCAACCTCAGTGAGTACTTCAGCATCTAATGTCAATGTTTGTCTAGATTGTTATGAACAGGTCAAGTCAACATAAATGAAATAGCAAAAGGATTGGGGATAACTGTGTCAATGACGCAACGACATTATAGTACTTGGAAACAGTTTTGCTGATAAACTAATACACTTAGAAGCCGTTTTCCAGCGTCTACTAAAGTACAAGCTGAAATTGAACCCTCGCAAGTGTCGATTATTTCAGGGATCTGTGGAATATTTGGGGAGATTAGTAGATAGCGATGGTATCCGAATCACTGACAATAAAGCTCTATAAATTATCATAGAGACTTCATACCATAATATGCTGAAATTGCAGATATCCTGTATAAATTAACCGTGAAGAAAGCCACTTTTTGCTGGGCCTATGAACACCAACAAGCATTTGAAAAACTTAAGGAAATCGCCACCAGTGAAACAGTATTTGCTTTTGCTAGTAGTTATGAACTTTTTATTTTAGACACTGATGCATCAAATCTAGCAGTAGGAGCCCTGGTGTTACAAGTGAAGGATGGAGAAGAACGCCCCATAGCATATGCTAGCCGGGTTCTACAACCCAGACAGCGTAACTATTGTGCCACCAGAAAAGAATTGTTAGCTTTGATAGTGTTCACCAGACAGTTTACCTCCTTGGTAGAAAAATTACGGTGAGAACAGATCATCATAGTTTGGTTTGGCTCAGATCTTAGAATATCAAGTACAAACTAACGGGGATGAGGTTAATACCAAACTGATTGGATTCAAACCCGCAAACACCAATGGAAAGATGTAGATCTTAGTCCGATGTTTAGATGGTTAGAGACTACTCGACTAAGATGATCCACACCCAGTATTCCTCAAAAAGTCTCAGTAGCCCTGCAACCAAGTATATATGGTCAACCAAGAAACAGTTACAAATCATAGATGAAGTCTTGTATTATAAATGGGAAACAACAGAGCGTACAATACAGAAAACTTTGAAAATGGTAATAGCCAAGACTCTGAGAAAATTGTGGTAGAGACATGTCACGACGCAATGACAGCAGGACATTTTGGAATCAGTAAAACTTACTGGAGTGTTAAGTGATCCTTCCATTGGCACAATGTACGGCGTGGTGTTGTTCTACACGTTAAGACGTGTTCTACCTGTAACCTAAATAAGAAGATTCTAAGGAAACAGCGAGCCGATCTACAAAGTTACCATGTCGGGATGCCACTAGAGCGTTTACATATTGATGTTGTCGGGCCGTTTGTAGAGAGTAGAAGAGGGAATAAACTTATTCTGGTTCTGGTTGATCAATTTACTAAGTGGATGGAATGTTATCCGATTCCTGATCAAACAGCTGAAGTAGTATGTAGAGATATAGTTGATAATTTCATATCCCGTTTTGGAATTCCGCAACAAATTTATTCAGACCAGGGCCGTAATTTCGAGTCTGGACTCTTTCAACAATTATGCAAATTACTGGAAATTACCAAAACCAGAACTACACCATACCGACCGTCCTCCAATGGCCAGGTAGAGCGTTATAATAGGACTGTCCGCTGTTAGGTAGATGGAAGACAGAGATAATGGGATGAATACCTGTCCATTCTAAGTATGGCTATTTGCAGTACTGTAAGCCAAACTACAGGTTTTACCCCTAATTTCATGGTGCTTGGTCGTGAAATTTCGACCATTAATCCAATTCCAAAAGAAATGGCAGAATATGTACAATAACTCATTGAAATAATGGAAACAGCTGATCATGCAGCACGTCAGTGTTTGAGAAGTACTCAGAATCGGCAGAGGGCCTATTATAATATGAAACTGAAACAACAGTTTGAAGAAGGTGACCTCGTATATAAGTTGGATACTACCACTAAAGTTGGACTACAAAGTAAAAATCCATTTATGAGGGGCCTTACATAATTATTAAAGTACTATCACCAATACTTTATGAAATTGAAGGTAAGAAGCGTCCTTACGTAATCCATCATGATCGATTGCGTATCTGTGCAGACAGACATATTCCTTTATGGATGAGAAGAAAACGTAAAAACATCCTTGGAAAGGAGCTGTTTGTTGCAGATCAGAGGGACCCAGAAATTACAGATTTAGACATAACTTAGTTGCTACAGATGCCGATAAACACACCTGTACCTCTTACACTGGGCATTGCAGATGCATCGACAATGACAGCAGTGGCTGAAAAACCAAACACCAGCCATTCAACAAGCAATAGACGTCGAACAAAGGAAATAAACCTCAGAACCGATACCAGAATGTCCAACAGTCAAGAATTGGCCGAAAAATAATAAAACCATCAAGATTGGAAGATTATGTTCTGTAAACCTGATGTTACTAACCTGGGGATACATTAATTAATTAACCTGGGATATCAGTCGTGTGTTGGATGTGGTGGCGGACATTTTAATGTGACACCTGATTTAATATGTTTATTGATATTAGTCCCTCCTTATTACTTGGGGAATTATTAAACCGGGCAGAGTGTAGTGAAAATGTATGCCATATGCCTGCGGAGTTCGTATGATGATATATGTATGTTGAATACCAATGAACACATGAATGAATTTAAACACGATGTATGTACATGGTTAGGTAGTACCAAGGTCGAGGATACTGTTTCTTTAAAATGTAGTTCAAAGTCAGGTAGCATCAGCAGTTTAGGCAAGTCAATCCTTTCAACCAACTTGAAGAAAGAACTGCGGTCAGCTGAACTTGCTACAAGAACGGAAGTCTTAAAGAAGAAGCAGCAACTGGAGCAGGCAAAACTGAATATTCAGCAGGACAATTTGATGAATAAACAAAATTAGCACAGTTTTCCATGGTTACTGAGCTAACAGATTCGAAAGCCAAGAGTAGAGTCATGAATCAATTTAGTGATTTAATAGATAACATTCCAGATGATATCCTATTATGACAAACTAGAGAATCAAGATCTAGCATGAAGCTTAGTGACCAAAGCATACCACGGAGGGAATGTATCCAGATAGGTTTCCATAGCGACCAGCAGTACAGCGTAACGTTGACGTCAATGAGTTTTGTCATGATACAGGCATTGATCTGAAAAGTGGTGTAGACTTTGCTTTTAATCAGTGTTTTCAGGACAGGGCGCATAATTTGAAATGCTTCAGCAACTGCCTCCACGGGGTAAGACTTGGCCTACGTTTGACGTTAATGCAACTACATTTCATCCTGCCCGTGATCATCATGGCTTAGAAGCAAATCGACATTGCACTTATTTTAGCTCTGCTGCAGAAGCTGTGATACTCTCTGTAGCTCGTCAGTTTAGGAAACCCCATTCAGAGATAATTAAGTTTAATGGCGATCCACTTACATATAACAAGTTTATCCGTCAATTTAACACCAGAATGGTGCCTAATATTGAAGTTGATGATGAACGCCTTAACGTTTTAGAGCAGTTCACTTCTGGTGAAGCTTATCAGACTGTGTGTAGCTACCCTTTCTTCGAATTGACAGAGTTAACAGAGCGGTATGGCGATTCTGAGATTATAGCAATTGCTTTTATCCAAGTGTGTGAGCATGGTCTCGATGAAAATTCTTGAATATCCAGATAATATGAAGAGGCTGCTAGTTAAATTGCCGTATTTCATCCATGCTCGATGGCACAATACAATATTGTTCAGAAGGCCAAAGACGAATTCAAGCAGATCAAATTTTATGATCTTGTCATATTTGTAAAGAGGGAATCTCAAAACGCCGATCATGGCTGAGAGGCCATTTCCTTGAAACACTGCTTCAGAAGTTGCCGCTATTATAAGTCATATAAGCAGGTATTTCAGATTAATTCGTGATGTTTTCATACGGTTAAGCCCAAGTTACACTGCCGTTTTAACTACAGCTCCAAACGACCATGATTGGGCAATAGCCGGATGTCAAGCAGCCAATTAACTTAACGCATGCATTAGTGAACATAAACAACGCTACAAGATGTCCTCCGATCATATAGCTGTGCATTAATAGAAAATACATTACTTGCTCCTTTGGGCTATGGTGAATAGTGATCTCAAAAATATTAAAACAAATTAACATCATACAATGTCATCAAAGTCTGTTGTACATTTTCATCTCAAGAACATACCATAAAATGGGTCTGGTTCTTACAAATCATCATGTAAACATTGTAGCATGTTTATAGCGTTATTATACAATTAACCGATTGAATATTGATGAAGAATCACATACATGTTTGTGCTATATACATTGTAATCATGATTACAATCAACCTTGGTCATATAATCGCCCCAACCTTGATTGGGAGCGACAGGCAGGAAGGAGACGTTCAAGATTGATACGATGTTTTTTTCACACACAATAACTACGTACTCACTCAAAGGTCTTGTTCTCTCTGATTTGTCAGATCAACAGTCCATTAAATTGGAGAGGGTCTACACTAAAATGCCCACTCTTGCAACTAAGGATAATATCCCGCTGCAAACTGATATAGATAAATTCTTGTTAGAATAAAGCTGTTAGGTTACATATTGATTCTGGTATTGATTTTCTGATAGGCAATATCATTACTGATGCCTTTACACCACTGGAGGATAAGACAGGTCCACGCGGTGCTCCGTATGTTGTCAAAGCTAAAGATTGTATGGGTTATTTTGAAACTTGTTCGGGATTCAGAGAGCTGTAGTTTATCAGCAAACAGGGTACAGTTTAGTGCAGCGGAGAAGTAAGACAGTGATAGGAAGTTATACAAGATTTTCAGAAATCTCTTAACATATTTCTCTCAATAACTACCAGTCTCCAGATCAGAGAGACGGCAGTTTTTCTCTCCTAGAGTACAAAACTCTCAAAGGTGATGTGTGTAACAAGGCTGTATTGACACAAGACAAACATTTTGTAAATAACAAGCTCCAGACACATTATATGAAGCCTCATCTACCAGAACATCCCTTAGCTGATCAAATCACAGAAAGTAAGGATAAAAAGACAGCAGTGGCATTTTTCGTTGATACTGCGCCAATGTTTCTGAGATCAAAGCAGTCACCGATGTGCGTCAGTACCTAAAGTACAACGAACCCGACGTAGACAAAGCTACACTTATCATGTGTGCTTATAGGCTGGAACATCGGGGGGAAATACAAGAAAAATTTGATTCGGATAGAAACTGAGAGACAAGCCATGAGTTACTAAAAGTGCTGAGGGAGCACGAAATTGTGAATGATGTGCGTATATCAACGCGTACATGCAACCCTGGATATTTACACATTAGCAAGAAACGATTCATGCATATTAACGACGGTTGTTTGTATGCTTATAATGTTCTAAACCTATAAGTGATTTATTTCAGAAATTCCACTGTATTACTGGTGTAGTACCGTTATGTATAGGATAGTACCCGCGGCTTGGGGTGTGTTCCCAGTAAATATACGGAGTTTGCCTAGTAAATATGATCAACTCAGATCTCTTGTGTCAAACATGAGAGATATTGGTATGCCAATACATTTTATCATGTTTGACAGAATTTAATTATCACATGTACCAACTTCCAGGATATCAATTTATCTGTAACAACAGACGATATTTGTTGAAATTACTCATGGCATGCACAAACTTGTCATAGGAGAGGTGTATAGGGTTCCCAATACCAATGAACAACTCTCGATCAATAGATATGAAACCATTTTGTGCAAATTGTCAACTTTCAACATGGATTTCATATACTCGAATTTGAGACGATATTTGCTGAAATTACTCATGGCATGCACAAACTTGTCACAGGAGAGGTGTATAGAGTTCCCCATACCAATGAACAACGATCAATAGATATGAAACCATTCTGCGCAAATTGTCAACTTTCAACATGGATTTACCTGGACATTGAGCGTCACGGAAGCACTAGTTGAATATGTTCATAACAAATGGTTTCATTCAAAGCCACCATAATTTGTCATTCTTCATCACTCTTATCTATAATATACACACGAAAGTTAACCCAAATGAAAAGATATCATCTGGTATTTATTCTGACTGTAGATATATCAGACCATCTGCCAGTCTTTGTGCTCCTGAGTAAGCCCACTTAAACGAAACGAATTCCGAAAGTAATAACCTATAGACCAATAGATGAAACTAAAATACAGAATATGGCAAACTACTTAGATAATCATAACTGGGCCTCTCTTGATGTCGAGAACGTTGATGATGCAAATAATTCATTCACAAACACTATTAATTATGCCTTAGATTGGTTTGCCCCGAATAAAACTCTGAGAATCCCATATAGAACTATTATTAGAGAACACTGGATGACCCCGGCCCTACTAAAATCATCAATGACTAGAGAGAAAATGTTTAGAAAAGGTCTACGTGAACCCCAAAATAGCAAAACAAGTATTAATTTCAATAAATATCGAAATGTATTTTAACAAATTAAAAAGCTTCATAAAAAAATTATACTATGCAAAAAACCCGGGGGAATTTAAAAAAAAAGGGGGGGGGTTTGGGGAAGATACGGGGAAAAGGAAAAAAAAATTTGGGGGAAAAAAAAAATAAAACGATAAGAGTAATATCTCGAGTGTTTAGAAGAGGAAATGACGTCATAAAGGATCCTAAAACTATTTCGAATATGTTCTAAACATATTTCTCCGAAATTGTACCAACCCATTTTTGCCGAAGGTATTCCTGCTCCTGAAAAATCGTATGATTATTACATGAAATATCCCATTAGTAACCAATCATTCTTTATGTGACCAACAGATCCCATTGAAATAATCCGCAATCATAATGTCCCTTAAACCCAAGAATAGCTCTGGTCATGATGACGTAAGTTCGAAACTCCTCAAAACTCTGAATCAATCTATATGTATTCCTTTATGTACAATAATAAACAAATCAATTACAAACAAGTGACGTACACAGGAGCAAAGGGGATACCAATACACAAATCTAAAGACAAAACCGATTTGGGAAATTACAGGCCAATTTCCTTATTACATTCATTATCCAAAATACTAGAAATAATTGTTCATGAAAGGCTCTACAGTTGGATTCCAACTGAAGCACAACCCCACTGATGCAGTAGCTAAATTTACGTCTCACGTAATGACATCTATTGAAAATAAACATACGTGCAAAAAAGGCTGACGAATAAAACCGCAAAAAAACATGTTTTTCATCAAGGGCTCAAATTGTGGTCAAATTTGCCTCCTGAACTGACAATAAAGAATTCCATCATATCATTTACAAACTGCCTGAAAAACATCTCATAACTCAATACTAGAATAATTAATTTTCGCCATTTTTTCATCGTCTTTACATTACATCACATGCCAGTTTAGCGTTCTCAGAAGTTTATCTTGTAAATAGTTGGGTTTCAAATATTGTAAAGTTATGATACTTATTGTTTGCGTATTATTTATATTTTATAATCTACTGAACCAAGACGTGTATGGATTTTCTTTTTATTGTAGGTCTTGCCACTAAAACAGATCAAGCGATCTTCGGTGTAGACCACAAACTAAACATATGTATTGAACATTTAACCCTCGTTAAATATGGTATTATTGTACAGTTTGAAATAAATATTGATTGATTGACTGATCTAAAGCTTGCCAGTATGCTAGACACGGATTCTGGTATAAATGCTATCCTTCTGGGTTTCGGCAAATCGAGGTCGAGTTATGGTGCTATGGTCTGACAATGGGACCAATTTTGTTGGACCAGAAAGAACGTTCCGCCAACAACTGCGTTGTGTAGTCCGTGATGGTATCCTCTCGTGTATGGTTGTTGAATAAGGCCCCTTGATTAATAGTTGGGTTGTATCTTGAGTGTCTCGAGAATATGATATTCCGAAAGAGTGACATATGTGACTAGGATATCCGATGATGTTTCATTCTGTCTGTACTAGTTGTTTCGACAACAAGTGCTCTCCCACTTGTCGTCATGTCCTCATGAATTGAGCAGTACATTATGTAGTATTGTTACTTACCGTCGAAACAAAGAGGCCAAGAGCATTGCTTACGGAGGTGTGATGCCACTAAAGCACACATATACATATTTATATTTACTATATATATATATATATATATATATATATATATATAATCACGTTACGATGTTAACAAGTCCATGAGATGAGCAAATTTTAATCTTATTTACAAGTGAATAAATATTTTGTTTTAATCGGAAGTGTACATTGACACAAAACCTGCATATTGTTTAGGGTTTTCCCTAACTTAATATATAGTTTTATTATATACTTACACATAAATTTATATAAATATGCATGTATATTCATATACATACACATTTACATACACACATAGATTTATGAATACTTGTCCATTTTCAAAGATATATATATATATATAAGTATTGTTAAATAGCATAATATGAATATATAGATATCTGTATAATCATTCTGATAAACAGTACTATATAGTAACACAGTCAAGTTCCGTAATAACACGTACACACACACACAAGCGCGCCAGCACACACACGCACACAGAGACTCTGGCCTTCTAGTTATCGTTTTTAGTACCTCATTGCAGTAGTGAATCTGTCCAAGGCCGTTAGACAAGCTTACAACTCAATAGTGAAACCGAACTGAATGATGTGGCAGCCGATGAAAACATATTGTCAGTGAGTGTTAGTGATGACGATTGAACATTTATTGTTGGTATGTGTTCCATGATTTGAAAAGATAGTTCGTGCAATGAACTCTGCAACATAGTATATGTTCGTTAGCTGATTTTATTTGTTGTAAATTTGAATAGTACGATTTATTTATAATTTTTCGTCAACTGCCAAATATGTCCGAAGTTGATACAAAGCCATACATGTGAGATACTAATGTGGATTGAATTATATACGATTTTGTAGATTATATATACTTAGCTAGTTATTATGACTTTATGAGTAACTTGTGATTAGCAATGCAGGTTTTCTAAAATGATATTTGCAGTATTTTATAATTTTGAAGCATTGTAGAAAACTTACTGTTATTAATTGCTAAATGTGTGGAGATCTATGTCCATGATAATACTGGAGATGAATTAACACCTGTGCAGCTATCACAGATTGTGTATATGGGGGAACTGATTAACCAGACTATTCTTATAATAACATTTCTATTGACAATTATTGTTTAGTATAGAAGTTGTGACAATAACTCACTTCGTCTCTGATAATCATCATATTATTTCTAGTTATTATACTTCTAGTCAAGCTGGGTTTTCCTTCTGTCATTTAGCTTTGTTTTGTTGGATGGTATTTATTTCAATATATGTCCATTTTTATGTTAAATGCCACACAATGCAACGGGTTAATATGTAAATATGACTGAAAACAATACGAAATCTGGCAATATTTCCAACCAATCTGAATTCTAAGATGGCCACCAGGTATCCAATAACACCAGGCTAAATCACATTTATCATAATTACGGCTTAAAGGCCATAAGCAATTATCTACTTATCCTGAAAGTCAAAATATGGCAGAAAAATTGATTTTCGCTGGTTTCAGTGCCAGCTATTTTGAATTCCGAGCTAATAATAGCGATTTGTCAGCATCATCATTGGATTCTTTATCCTCAAAACATGGGTATCGACGTCAAGATCTCATCCCTATCTATCCTAGAAGTCGGGTTATAGTCGAAAACCTAATTTCGCTAATTTCACTGACGCCGTTAGGTAAATGACATCACTCAAGTAGCCCATCCGAATTTTGTGATGGTGGAGGGGCGATCGGGCCCATGGACTATGTCTTTTCCATCGCATAACACACCGATAACAGATAGAGACATTTCAACATGATACGCTGCACGCCACCATACTAGAGGACGGCACGACCACCTCAGTACTACAGGGTGGATGAAATTTATGTCTGAGAAGAAACTAGCATTGGCATTAAAATAGGAATAAACTGCAAATGATAACAATAACACGATATTATTCAATGGGGTGGTAGATCTATCCATAAGTTATTGATTCATGGATGAGTTTTAAAGTATCTAGATTGAATTTTGAAATATACCGGATAATGAGGTTTGGCTTTAGTTGTTGGTTACTGATAGCTTCTTATATACTGAGCTTTGTTAGCCAAACGAAATGTATTATACAGATTAAAGGGTAAAAGGTGTAGAATCGACCATTTAACTTCTTTTAGATAATGTCATAGCTTGTTGAATACCTTCTGTTGGTTAATTTATTCATCAGTACGCTCATCAGTATAGCACAGACAGAATAATAATAATGATAAAATATGAACTGGGCGCCGACCAATAGCACTAACTAGGAAATATTGTGTACTAATATTTCAAAAACGAGAGAAAGGTGGGGCTTTATTCCGTGGTCAAAGTAACAAGCCTTGCCTGTTATTCTCGTATAACACCCGTAGAGCACCAACAAATAAATAAACACCAATAGGAATGACGTCATATAGACTTCCTTCGGTTGTTTAGAATAAACGTTAATATATTATTAATCCATTTCCGTTAATCCGATCTTTCGTGATACATAGCCCAGTGTTAATCTATTGGCTGTCTCTTCTTAATGTTCAGTTTTTATCACCATAAGTAGTAAAGGCCATATGTTACATTGACAGTTGACCGACCATAGGACAAGTGCTTGGAGTTGGCTAAACGGTTATGTCTGACCTGGCCAGTAATTTCTATCACCTTAAATATATAAGTAGTATATGGCATTGGAATCACCAATCCGACAAATACACCTGGCCTAACAAATATATATATGATTATACCTTAGCAGCGAGAACAATGGAAACAAATTTACAAAAATATCAGTATTGGATTCCGGTTACAAATAAAGAAACAATGCATTAAACACTATGCGAACAACATTAAGTGTATCATCTTATTCTCCCTCAAACTGTTATTGAGAATAACGTGAGACTTTTAGGATTGGGAGAGACTGAATATCTATGGAGATTACATCCCGCATTTAGCCAATCCTGTTAATAAAAGCATTCATATAATGGCAACATTTGTTTTATAGAAAATATGCTGTTGTCCACTTACATGCAATATTTCACCATTAGCAAAATACCTATCAATATTACCTGGAACATCACCAATGGTCGGGCATCTTCCATACAAAATATGTTCATTACCAAAGACGTTTTAGAAAAAAGAATCTATAATGAAAATAAAATTGATAATAGCCAATATTTTCTACATAAAATCAACATGTAATAGTTTAGACTGTAATTAACCTGTTCAACTAGTATTACAATAAAGGACTCTGTTAAACAATTAAAAGCCTCAATTATAAGAACTTCTACCTTGTTTACATAGTTTTAATCCCGGTAATAAAATGATTGTTAAGAAACAATAAATTTTTGCCAGTTGGCATACATACAGGATTTGTACTTACCTCTATCCATGTCCAACGCCTATCTTCTTTAGTTGCCTGAACCAATACCTGTCTTTATCCCGCATCAAGCGCATTTGTGCAAATCAAACTAACCGTAAAATACGAAGATCCCATAGATGATCCTCATGTTCACGGGAAAGTTTTACTGTATGTAGAAAAACTAGAATTAAAGACAGGAACTCTTGACATAAACATGACATTGAATACTTATTTTTAAACAAAATAACAGATCAAAGATAAATATTTAATAAATATAGACTTGAACCTCGTGAATTCATTTACACATTAAATTACTTTACTTGTTTATCTGATAAATCCTGCAGTACGGATAAAGGTATTTTCCACTGGGATTTATTTCGTTGGAATGTTCACCCATACAAATTAAACTAAATAATTAACCCCCTATACACCGAGAGGTGTTTTGATGAGAGAAATTCAGAATCATTGTTGACGTCCTTAACGATGGCAGATTCGATGACTGTGATCCTTGAAATGGTCAAATTCTGAGCTTTAAAATATACATTGGTTAACGTAGACGATATATATATATATATATATATATATATATATATATATATAATTTAGACACCACCACACGTAACTACACACAGTAAGGGTCGCTAATTTAGGAGTAGGATGAAGGTTCACCCTAAATAAGTATTAGAATTAATTGTGAGTTTTGAGTAAATCAGAGATTTACTCAGAATTGAGGCCATGTTTAATTCTTGTCAAGTAATAATCTATTGTGCAGTACTGCTACTTTTGTTTTAGCTTAGTCATTCGGCTACTTATAGATGTAGCTAGAATGTACAAAACTACTTTTTCTCGCATGTTTAACTAAACCTGTTAAGCGGGCCGACGTGCCAAGAGCCTATGAAAGGCTAACTTTTCATTCCAGTCATACAACAACTTATGACGCCGGACGGGTGATCGTACGATCGATATAGGTAGGATTTCTTTAGCTATTCAAACCAAGAATGAAGCACAGGTCGGCATCTCTGGCGTCGAAATGTTCTGCTAGTTAGGTTTCTTTTGAACCACAGCAAAGTACTCTTGAATGTTAACGTAGTAATATAATAATAAAACGGTAGTTATTTTACGTGGCTGGCAACATCAAATGAGGGAGACGTATGTGGTCTATAATTTACAGCTCACCACGGGAACAATTTCTAAATAAATTTAATGCGCAGAAAACGTTGCCAGTTGCCTAGTTGGATGAAACCTCCTTCGTACTTAAGTGCCACGGCAGGGATTCGAACCTCTGACCTCCCACAAATCATGACCATAAGTAGTCCCACGCTCTAAACATGAGGACACAGAGGCGGTGTATTATGGTAGTTATCTTGTATAAGCGTTAACGTGTGATTTGACCCCTAGTAGATGTTTATTACTTCCGTGTTCTGTACATAGCCTAGATATACCGACGTGATTTACATGTATCGTATAGTTCACATATAACATTACCCCAGTTCCTCAAGCACTACATTGACTACCTGTTAGACGGCGTTTCCACTTCAATATTTACCTAACAGTTTATAAACCCTCATAATTTGTCACAACTTTATAATAAGGTGTGTGTACTAGAGATAAAACATGATACATATATTGGAAACAAAAGCAAGAACAACATTTGGTATTATGTTATTTTATTAACAAGCATGCAAATACCATGTTGGGATATCTAAGTAGAAGTATCATCTGCTAGTCAAACTGATGATTTGACAACTGGTGGAACTAATGAGATTATGTCACCATTTCACTCTGATATGGCATTTTATTGTGTTATATGGTTCCATAAATCCCAATTAATTCATGTGTTTCTCAGCATCATTATGTAAATGTGTTAAATTTAACCGTTTGAAATACCGATAAATTAGTTTATAATTCTAGGCTTACGAAGACGTGGGCTGTGCGGGTTATTTGGCTGCTTAGATAATATTAGGTAACCAATGCAGCCTATAATATTAGATTTTTACAATTGATTTTGATAATGGTTAACTGCCATATGATGCTGCAGGGTTTCCATATAGCTGAATCCCTGATTGCAGATTTGGCACCGTAATGGCTTAACGCCAGTGTGTTTTGCAATATGCGCCCTCAGTGTATTCGAGGCCATGAAGCCCCTGCTACAGTAGGGACAGCTATACTGGTATATGCCATAATGCCAGTTCTCGTGTTTCTTCAGATTTCCCTTGCTGGTACAAGGCTTACCGCATACCGAACAACTGAGAGTCACCTGCAATACAGAAACGTTTAGGTTATTGATTACGAACAGAACTAACATCAAGATTAAAATATAACAGGTTACGTATTATCTCTAGAAGAGAAATAATGTGTTTTCTTTTAAGGTAAGACAGCCATTTATTGCTGCCTTGAAGGAAAGACAAAATAACGAAAGGGAAATAAGAAAAGCATTGTTATTTTTAGTTAAAATAATACAACGTCGAGGATATAAAGATGGCAGTATTTAACTCACAAATGTTGATATCGCAAATTTTCAAACATTTCATGTTTACTTAGCAAGCAGTTCTTGATTAATCGATTAATAGCAGATAGTGTACCCACAACCTTATTATTATCATGGAAATAAAGTAAACTTGCCCAAGTCAATGCGTCTTGTACTCCTAGCTTTGTTAACCTTTGTATTGGTGAAAAGAATGGCCAATGTGTGATATACCGACAGCACACAACGATAGAACCTGGTATGAAAGTTGTATCCAACTTATAACAAAGGTCGTTTGCTATTTACTGTTTCGCCTGCAACAGAATTCCTGTTGCTCAAATATGAATTCAACAATCAGCGTGAATTTTTAGAGGAATGCAGAATTTAATTTTTGTAGACAATAAAATTGATCCAATGGATTTAGATCGATTCCTGTCACTCGGTATTTTTCAATACATTATATTGGGTCCAACTGGGGAATATTTAACACGGGACACTAACTAAACTTGTAGATTTGCAGTTACCCCAAAGGATCAACGGAATACCAAAACAAAAACACGTTTATTTCCATTATATACCAGAGATACATAAGTTGCAAACGGACACAGAAGGTAGTTTAAAGGCATCCAAAATATAAACATATGCAAGGTTAATAAACATGGATTTAACAAAGACTTTAAAAAAGACAACCAAAGGATCATTTTCTATGTTATCGACCAAATAGAATATAAACTTGTTCTCCCAAATGTTAGTAACCTATACAAAGTAATGACACATTTGTTAAATAACATCGCCTGTCAGAGTCGTATTTGGTTTCTGTCCACCAATTTATCATACGGAGCTGTACTGGTAGAATAATCATGCGTGTCTGTGATAGATATATTTGATCTTCTTACAGAGACTGAGAACAAACAGTTTCTATGGGTATCCACAAATGTCTGGCGTACAATTTATGCTGAGATCATTAATCAAAGAATGTCAATTACAAATTCAGTTACAAAGTCAGCTAGGTCTTCTACCAAGCTTAATGAAAGCTGTTCAAGTAAAACCATTATTAAACAAACCAATTCCAATATTAAAATTTCGCGATACTTTCAGATTATAATCATTATTGTATAAAGATCAGTTAGCGTCGAACAAAAATTATTAAATATTATTATTTTTCAGTCATTAGAGTCTTGAACTAAGATGATCAAAACACTGAAATAGCATTGTTTCAGATGAAAATTTATTATCAAATCAGATAATTAAGGGAATCCAATAATACCAATCTTTCTGAAATATCTTTTGCACTTGATAGAGCTGAATGTAATACTGATAACGATACTATATAGTATAATAATATTATTATTATCGGTGATGGTGGTGGTGTTGCTGTTATTACCAGTGCCAATTCTTCTGAACTTATTTTAGGCATATATTACCGATTGCCACCCGGTACTCTCCTGGGATTCTTATACGACCAGATGACGACAAAGGGGCATAAGAGGGCCGTGTACATTACTAGATGTTAACAAATATTCAAACATTACTCATATTCCTAGCGGAATTTATCTAATTATATCGCGGATATTATTTATTAGACTTCATCGCCATCTGACATGAACAGATTCAAAGGTACCTTTAACGCGTTGCCTTGATATCTCTCATATTAACTTTTAAACTCTCCAATACATGGTATATTTGATGATAGCATCATTTGCTTTTAGTTATTTCAGAGTGGTAGAGCTGTCACGGTGAAGAACATTCGAAACTATGATCATATCTCCTAATTCTCTATATCTGACTAACAGCAAGACATTGTATACATTTCATGATTTTACTAACTACTCATAAATTTAATAATGCCAGTGCACCCGAATATTTCTATAAAGGTCATCTCGACGTTTCCAGCTATCTAAATAGATGATGGGTTTTTAGGTTTTAGATCAGCTACTTTGGTTATTGATTGTTTAGCAAAGCAACCCTTGTTTTGTAGAAAAGGCTGTTGAAGTTTATTAGAAGTGAATAATCTGCTGAAAAGCTTAAATCTCTTCTAAAAGCTCACCTATTCACACCTCATTTCTGGGCTAAATACTATCCCTCTTTTATTATTTACATTTGCACTATAAATGCACCCCGTTGGGGATTCACTGTATAACAGATTATTAGATTT
This sequence comes from Paralvinella palmiformis, assembly GCA_025642065.1. Taxonomy (NCBI): domain Eukaryota; kingdom Metazoa; phylum Annelida; class Polychaeta; order Terebellida; family Alvinellidae; genus Paralvinella; species Paralvinella palmiformis. The sequence continues at coordinate 128,757 of JAODUP010000147.1, read as the reverse complement.
ATATCATTATTGTTAAATTTCCATCTTTGATTGTATCAATGAGGATGTTATCTGACACGGGGGCTTTTCGTTTAGCCATGTGGTTTACAGCATGCTTCACATCCCAATATGTGACATTTGGTATTGGTTCGTTTGATTTTTCTGGTTCTTCTGTTTGCGAGTAACTGTCATATAGTTGCTCGTACAACTCTTCAATTCTCTAATTACAACAGTACTAGGACAATGTGAACTGGTACTTGAGAGCAAGAAACAGAGACATTTGGAGGGAACATGCTAAGCCTTTCGTCCTGCAGTGAACTGATCTTGGCTGAAGATGACGATGTTGAATTTGCCTGTCGTATACTCCTTAAGAGGAACTGTAACAATGTTAATTAAAAAGGCTATGCGATCTTAACTGACCTGATATACGAAAATTAGTTGTTATAAATGATTGTACTTTGTTAAACCGGTTAATTTAGTACGAAAGAATATTTCAAAGAATTTTTGATAATTCATAGTTATGTCTCATTTTTATCGATCATTATGCAAATTTATCAATCCCAAGGTTTAGGGCATTTAACTGTTCATTTTAAAATTAGCTTAATGTATTGAACAAATCAAGCCTGTGAAATAGACATCATTCTTCGGGTTTCAGAATATTATCACAAATAATTTTACTGAATAACCTAAACTTTTAACATAAAGTACGACGTAACAAACTTGTGATTTAAGAATATTTTACAAGTGTTTTATAACTATTGATTATACATATTAGACAGGTTTTAATTGATTGATTTATTAGTTTTTCTTTCCTTTCATAATCTATGATCATGAAACAGGGATGGCACACGGAAGTCCGAGCACTTATTTCCAGTGTAGTCCCTTTTATGGAGTGGTTGTTGATATACCCCCCCCCCCATCATATACAGGGATTTGTGGTCTTTTAATACCAGGTTCATGACATTATAACATTTTCCAGTTGCATGAACCAGTGTCCACAAGTTTGATAACATTTATGTATATATTAAAACTGTTTTCATTTTCCATTTAGACTGCTAGTGGTCTCCTTACACAAACTGTTATTATTCGTCTACGTATGTTCTCTGGAATATATTTGTTTATTTCTGGTTGTTGCATAACCTACATTATGTTCATTACAGAGTTATATGTTAGAGGTATTAAAATCTACTGTTCACAATAAAAATTTAACATATACATTATATTTTAAATTCAAATACATATCAGTATGCCACCCACGTTAAATTAGATATACATTAGCTTGTATTAGCCTGATGCGATCTAATGATTATAACAATATAAGTGAAAATTATTTTAATTCCTGTATTATGATCAGTAATGAACAATAAGAGGACCATATTCTAAGTAACAAGTATTTTTACATTCATCTTGGTCGATTTAAAGCTTTAAGAAATGGCGGGAAGTTTGTGTGGCTGTCGAATAAATGGCTTTAAAATATTTCTCGGATAGTTCGACTATCAGATAAGTTACATCAGTAAAACTCCTGTATGCTTTGTATTATATAATATAAATTCAACTTATAGTGGTCTAAATTGATTATTTATATTGCTGTTATTTTTCTTTCAATTGATCACTTAACGCGCCACATACTATCGTCAACTCCAATGTTTACGCTAAGAACCCGGTTTTAGTTACGTGTGTTAATGGTTGAGTGTTCTTGGTGTTGTTGTTGTATAACTCCCAGAATTTACATTCTCTTATTTCTTCTTATATAATTATACATATTTATAAATAATGAAGTATAACAAAGCTAAGTTACTTGCCTTAAGAGCTCATGGTAGTAATGCCATTTCTTCAGTTATGGGTCCACGTAGTGGAAAGTATCCAAAACTGATATGGTCTAATGCAAGTAATTTGATAATTGTGCCGATAACACCATCTAATGACACAGCTTAACAAAATATAAGAATTTATTTAATACAATATCAATCACTCTATAATATATACAATGACATATTTGATGTTATTAAGGATATGGATCTTGATGCTCTTCTAATTACAGACAATTGGCTGACTAGTAATGTTTCAGACCAGAAAGTTGTTGATGGTGTGACATCAGCTGGATATTCATTCCATCATTGAGCTCGGATTGACAAAAAAGGTGGGCAGTCGGCATTTTCCTTCGTGATTATTTGAAGTGTAAAAATCATTTGAAATCATCAACTGACTTTTGTATCTGTGGGGATAAGTGTTCGTGTAGTTATTATCTATTGATTAAACCCAACTAGGAAATATGGTCTGAAAGGTACAAATGTCTTCAAATAATTTTCTGAATTTGATGACTCTTGCTACTAACAATGGCTATCACTTGTTCTTGGGTGATTTCAATAAACACTGGGTTTGCTAGAGGAATGCAGATATCAAACCACTAGCTAACAGTTTTTACATTTGCCACACTCAGGCAGCATGCGCAAGAAAGAACACACAGGCATGGTCACATCTTAGATCTTGCCATCTCCCGTGACGATGATAATTTGATCAAGGGTGTGTTTGTGTCTTCAATTCTGTCTGGTCTTTTCCTTACTAGAATTGATGTATCTTTACAGAATCAGTCTGTATCAGCTAGGTATTTCCTATAGGAAATATAAATCGATTGACAAGGATGTCTTTCATGCTGGGGTGGGGGATCTCCTCTCTGGTATTGGATCCACTGGGTGATCAATATCAGTTGATAGATATCAATAATAGTACATTGAGGACATTGTTAATAAACAAGGAAATATCACTTCCGTTTTACAGTAAGGATAAACAGCCTGCAAATAAAAGAAAAGCTTTTGTGAACACCAGTGAATCAGAGACAGTTTGTGTGTTCATTGTGAAATATTCAATTTGAGGAAAAGGCAAATCAGAATATCAAAATAAAAAGATCAAATCATGCAATGGAAATTAAAAGACACACATTGTTTTAATAATAATAATAATAACAACAAACCTCTGTAGTGCAAATATCCTCCAAAGGATCGAGTTCAGTCACGCACCTAGTATAGGGGTTATGCAATATCATAGCCAAGGTACGATGCAAAATTCATCACAAAATGATCAGATGCAATGAAAACTTAGGAGGGTTAAGCAAGTATGAAAAGGTGAGTTTTCAAATGGTGACGGAAAGAAAATACGTTATCTGATGATTTAACATGTTCAGGGAGTGAGTTCCAAAGAGTGGGGATAGCAAGTGAAAAATCATAAATGTCAGCACGAGTTTTAACTCTGGGAACTGACAGATAGTGAAAACCAGATGAACGGCACTCGGATGATAGAGAAAGCACGGAAAATAGATATAAAAGTTATCCAGAAGAAAGAATTTGATTGGTAATGGTACAGATTGAGAAAATGATGCGAGATTGAACAGGGAGCCAATGAAGTGATTTCAGGTGTGATACAGAATGAGAAAACCGAGGGGACCGTGTGAAAGCCCTAGCCAAAGAGTTTAATAAAAACTGTTTCCATCATTATGGTCATCTTGGAAATATATATGGGTACATTAAAGGAAAACCCACTTAACAAAAATAAAATAATCAGTTCTGAGACCCTACATATAAATTTATAATGCTATAATAGTTAGTTAATGAATGACAGTCGTGAAACGACCACACACGACGAGAATATAACCATGTTTATGCTTGGTTTAGTTGCTATTTCGGCGGCATGTAATTGAATTGTCATTGACCTTGAAATATTTAATACAAAAGTGCTAGAGCTTAAAATGACTCAATTGTAAAAGGTGTTTTTTAAACAGTGACCTCTTACCAAAATGTCCATATAAGCAAATCAGTAGCACGTGTTATAACAGGTTCATGAGTCACCAACACTGGAAAGTCTTGTAATAATTCTCCATTTGCTCATACTTATCAATACTTCTTGCTGATTATAATCTTTTCCCCCGGATAGAATGCTTGCAAGGTATCCTAAAAAGTACATCTTTTGGTGTTTTATGAGCATGTCATTGGGAAGGGGAAGATCCTTGAATAAATCCGAATTGGAAGACTCAAATTTTTCACGATCAACATATCTAAGAGTTATTTAGTAGTCAAAGAAACGTAGTATAAAATCAAGCATTACACTCTAGCTGTATTTAGGGTTCATCTAATAACCAAATTTAATTAAAATGTCTCCCCTTATATTTCACGCTGGATACTTTCGTTTGTATCATGCTTTGAACATTTTTGTCAGACCACCTTCCTGGCTTTAATGAAAGTGTGCTGCTCCCGACTAGTCAAACACTTAATTGGCGAGAAACACCAGCAAGTAATTAATTCTGCCAATCAAGTCCGTTCGGCTGCGCAAATAAGTCCAAACAGAAACACCACATTTCATGGATTATTAGAGCCCATATTCAATTAACAATCTTCAGATGCAGAAATAATCAAAAGGTTCAGACATCATGCATTTTAAGCGGTATAAAATTCGCATGCACTATATTTTACCCAAACGGTTAAAAAAAAATTTATGTTGCTAAGACACGACCTATCCCAAATACTTTTGACAGATGTATCTTAAACATTTGATTTATTTTATTTGCCTCCCAAAAGAAAACAAATAGTAAGCCAAAAAACTACAAATATTGAAGGAAATACACATATAAGATCATATACACAGAAAATCTCAGAACTATAGGTACGTATCTACATAGGCTATTCAACATAAATTGGGATATCTTAAATGAAGATGTATATAAAATATTTACAAAATTTGACTAGTTTGTACACCAAATGTGCACGTATAATAGTAGTAATCATGCCATAACTCAACACACACATTTTTAACAAGAGATATCCAGTATTTACGACATGCACTATGGGCACGGCTAGTAAATTCCTCTGCCAATATTTTAAATGCTCCTAGATCGATGTTTGCAGAAATACCATATTCTTGAAGATTTTGCTTAAACCATTTTAAACTGAATTGTTGATCAGCTGAAGAAGTTCGGTCCTAATGCTAATTGTAGCAGTTATATCTGCAGCTTGTCTGTGGTATCGCTATCGGACTACTTACCACGCAGAGTAGAGTATGCAGCATTCAAAATATGCGCTGTGAACAAACAACTCATCGGTATAGTAATGTACACTTATTGGACAATACAACATCAAAAATGTAATTCCTTGAACTAGTTCTAGTTCAGTGTCCTCAAAATACCATTTCCAATATGAGAATACAATATTTCCAAATGCTATAGACCGTGTTTCAAATGGATTGGATCAAAGTTCATGTTCCTTTATATAAAAATTAAGAATCTTTTAACATATTTAAGTCATAATATGGCGCCATTCAGGATCAGTAAATCATAAGCATAGCAATGCACATTACAATTCATACCTATCACTTTCAAAAAATAAGTCATAAAATAAATTAAAGAGAAATTCCACGTCGTCTCATTCCCTTACATATATCGATATCATCACTAAGTCCATCACCTCATTTGAGATAACTAAATCAACACATGAGTGTTCCATATGTGTCTGGTCTCCATTTCTCTGTTTAAACGTTACATCGTGAGAAACCCCACCAAACGCCCCTACCACCTATAGTCGTTTCTTTATTTCCCATGAATCTAAAATGAATGTTATATCATTAAAAATCGCTACAGGAGCCTATATTGTGAATTTTCAGCAGTTCTGCCAATGCTGTCGTGATAAAAAAAGGTCAATAGTTTTTATAGGAATAGATGAAATACTGTTCGGCTTCTTTAATAAAGAAATCGTTAATCCTTTCATGTAAGGATCTGGTGCATCAGATTGGAATGTTCAGCCCACCATACATGCTCCCCCAACACATCATCCGTTTTTTTTCTATTTGGTTGATATACTTAATTCGGTTTTGGGTCATCATTTCCAAATTGATTCAAAAATTTGTCACTCAATGTCTCCATTTTTATATTATCACAAATTTCATTTTTCTTGTTTTGGCATTTCTTTGCAGTTTCAAAATTTAGGAATTCTTGTTGACCATGAAATAAATCGAGACATTTGAACACGTAGGATACATTATCATTAACTGCCGTGTGACATCCCATCCTAAATATGTTATTTAAAAGTTAAGCAACTGTTTTGATCCTGTTATCTGTCTGGAGCGATCACAGGAAACCTATATTTGAAAAAACGAAGACACTGGTGATCACTTGGCACAAAACAACCACTAATCCACTAGTGGTATTTCCACTGTAGGATGTGATTCTTTGTGGCAGTTTCTTCTAAGACTGTTGAAAAAGGCTTAATCGTAAATTACAAATTGCACAAGTAGAGTAAACTGTATTTATTACGGCGCCTCTGTTTAACATAGTCCTAGTCAATGTTACAAACAACATTCTAGCGTCTTATGGTGTATTTAACATAACTGTTGACACAAAACACTATTACACCAGTTCATCTTTGGAGGTGATGTATAATATGACAATTTACCACTCTGTCATAAGCATAAGTTGGCAGGAATACATGATTAATGTATGGCTCGTTAGTATCTTTAAAATGGATATAATTAAACATAATCAAAATTACCATAATACAAATTAAACTTACCACAATACAAATAATGTTTACATACAAAATCATACAACAACAAACTCTATCTGTTAAAGAGGTGATATATATATATATATATATATATATATAAAACGATCAAGATGTCCAATATGTGGGAGAGAAATATTCATTTCATCAGTTAGTAGTAATCATTCATAGGAAATGGGTCACTTAAACAAGTTTATATCTATACGACTAAAAGTGCCGACAACTATATAAAACTACATCGAACAGCCTCGCATGAATTTGGCAAGACAGCAGGGATGTAGCGAAGTAATAGTTACATACGTTTAAATAACTGCTAGGCACTTTTTTATAGTTGGGTTAGTTCACAAAGTGTTGACGAGGAAATGTTTTAACAGACCATGTGAATATCTAAAACTAATTGGGATTTTTCACCTTTTATATACTTCTGAAACTTTGAAAATGCATGGTCATTTTTCTCAAACGTTCACAGGTTGCACGAAACCTGTATATAGAATAGAGAAAGAAATCCAAAAATATTTCAGTTATTATTAAAAGAGCCGGACATGTTGTATATTGATATGTAATGGAGGTAGTTGAACTACTGTTTCACAATTTCACAGCACAAGCACATTACATCATCGCAATGTACGAATATCTTACCAAGGCATTCAAATAGTGAGGCACTGGCCGTGGATATTCCGTGTAATCAGCCCCACCTAAATCCCAAGCTGAAAGCCTTGACTTGACATGCACGTGACAATTCCTCATGAGTTCATAAAGGATATTATTGGAATTCTGATTAAGCCACTGTCATGCTCTGAGAACCTGTGGCACTTAATTTTGGATGTGATGTAAAATAAATTACTCATAGAACTTGGAGGCAACTTATCCTCCATTCTGAAAATGCCCATGAATTCACGGGTTCATCGAATTGGCAATAAATGTGATTAGTATTTCTTTGTTTGTTCGATACATAACTGCACCACATCAAACAATCACATTGAAATAGAAATTGCACACAATTAACCTCTTGCTGCTTTTTTTGTCTAAATAAACGTGGATTTTAAGATAAGATTTATAATATATTGAATGCTGATAATAATCTAATTTTAATTTAATATCTAAACATTTAGCACTTAAATGGTACATGGTATAATGAAAGGACAGGTTCTGTCAATTTTACCTAAATATAAACATACTTTATTACAGTTATGATCAATCTTTCTCAAGTAAAGCGCATATTGCAATTAGCCATATTTGATAAAGTAGTGTGGAGTTAACGACACTGTGTATGCTTTTGTGGTTAGCGTTTAAGTTGCTAAACTAGTGTGTGCGTCTTTCTCTCTCTCTTTCGGGGAGGGGGCACGCATCCACGCAGGCATGCGTGCGTATTAGAAATTATTATATTTGCCAGTGAAACATCCAAATCTTTTGGAATACCCGGATAATTATTTTATTATTATGACATTTCCCTCGATTAAAATGTTTTCCTATTAATGTTATGGATTATTAATATACATGTCTTAGCATTACTAACTATATTTCAGGTATCTCATATTGGACACTCAAGTGTATAGCAGATCTGAAACGATTTTAATTTTAAAGTACCTGTACTAAATATATTACTACTACTACTACTACTACTACTACAACAATTAGAGTTTTATTAACTATATGTGAATAAAAAATATATAACTTTGAGCTCTTCTGATTATTTTCATTATTACAAATTAATATATAGCCCAGATTAACCAAATCGAGGACAAATACACTAAGAGTCAGTGTTTTAGCGTTCCATGTAGCGAAGAAGAGAAATCGACTCTCGCCTAATGTGCCATAACCTTTCTGTGTTTCAGCAAATCCACTTTATAGCGGAACTGTTTCTGACAGACGGGACATGGCAGCTTCGTTCCCGTGTGCCATGACATATGTCCGGATAATCCATCCTTTGTCGAGAAGCCTTTGCCACACACGGAACAGTTGTAACTGTAGATGCCGAGGTGAAGATTCTTATGCCTGAGCATGCTGGACTTAGACGATAACGCTTTGCCACAGACAGAGCACACCTTGTCGAACATGCCCACCTGAAAAACAGCATCAAATTTCAGAGATTAGTCACGGATAAAGAAATAATTAGTGACAACATCCTTGTCACCATTATCAGCGTCATCTTAATCTACGAAAGCGGTAATGATGTATGAAGAGCGAAAGTGCATATTCTTCAGCGCCTGTATCATGACGTATATCACTGTGCACATTTTCTCGCCAAAATCCAACCAAATAATTGTGTTTATGTGTGTGTGTGTGTGTGTGTGTGCGAGCGCCCGTGTGTGTGTGTGTGTGTGTGTGTGTGTGTGTAAAACAACAACAAGAACATCAAACAAATAGTTTCAAGCAATATCATTTAGTATTGATGAATAGTATAACCTTTTTTAAATACTTATGCAGTAATTAGTCGTATTAAGATACTCCTTAGGTGTGTAGAACAAACATATAAACAAAACACTATCGCAATTACAAACAAAATGATGTCCTAGCAACAATGCCATTAAAGTCCCCCTCCTCTCTCTCTATCTCTGGGCGCGCACGTGCGTGCGTTATTTTCTCAGTCTCAGTATTGGTCATACCTGGGAACTATTGCCGAGGAGAATGTTTTCTCTGTCTCAGTATTGGTCATACCTGTACCATAATACCGAGGAGAGAGATTCTAGGGCTACCTGGCGGTCAGACGAACCATTTCACAGACACTGATAACAGTTAGATTAGAGACCAGACCTAGGTTCGAGGTTTAGATAATAAATGGAAGGTTTGGAAATACTTCATTACAATGGAAGGCAAATTTTAACAGATCCACCTGTGGTATAATCATATCTATTTGGATACGCCCTTCAATACGACTCAGGTGTGATCAGCATCAGGGCACAAACAAAATACCCACATTTATTTGCAGACTGAGGGTGTAATTAAAGTAGGAGTGTGTTGTATAATCCAACTGATATAATGCCACGACATCGCTTTCATTCGAACCTTTGAGGAACAGTAACACCGCTGATAAGAAGACAGTATAACAACAAATATGTGCGTGAGTTGATCACCCTAAATCCCTTTATACAATCCAACAGAAATGACCCCGAAAACGCCTACTTCCTTCAAACATCATTTACAATACCAGTTAAGAATATGCTAATTATGCGAGTGGTAAACTGTCAAAAGCAGAACTCTTAAGTTGAACATGCAAGAAATTATTCAGATAATGTTGATTTAAGGTTAGATATAATACATGTCATATACTAAGGCCATCTAGATTCTAGCTATATTCTTAATTTTTTCCCTCTGCACATGCCAAACTAAGAAAAACAACACATCGATATATATCAAATATATTATAGTCTAATTAACGCATTAATCATCGAAATAATTACCATGAATCAACTATATTGTCAATGCAAGATACACTTAAGTAATTGATATCGCATATACTATACCTCCTAATGTTTTTGGTATCGACGATTTATCAAAAGATTTATAACTTGGAAAATATGATAGATCTTTCAATTTACTCATACTGCCACCTAGTGATGACTTTTGCGAACAAGCATGCGGGTAACAAATTACGGTTTACTCGGGATGTTCTATGTACGGTCTATTTTCCGCATCCAGACACTTCTTGTTAACAATGTTTATGTGCAGAATGTTATCGACATTTAGGGGATACCAAGGAAATAATATAATTATATAGCATAATTTGAAGGTTATTTATTATTTGTAAGCAATACATTAGTATAATAATTATATTAAAATGCAACTTTGTCATCAATTTCCCTCGTTGATTCCACAGATAGCTTGAGCCCGTGGAGATGTTCAAAAGAGTGTTTCATGTTTCTGTAAATTTGCCATAAACTCGGAAAAAGTGGTGATCAAACTTGATGCCTTAAAATAATGCATATATTCAATAAAAAAGGACAAACGCAAACAAGTAATATAAAGGCATGTCTATTAGATTGTGTACAAATATTTAACTCTGGTGATTAAATTCTTAAAAGCTTTGATAGAAAGAGTTAATTAAAGATATTTTAGTTTGTTTGAAACGGGCGCGAGTGACTGGCAGCTATTTTATTTGGTGTTTTATTATTGCATAAATATTTTTTGTCAAATTGTACTGCTACCATTAAAACTATATAAAGGCATTATGTCTAAAATAAGGAACACTTTTTCTGTGCCTAAACATTTTATTAATCACTCATTACTGACTCTCCAAAATACACATTATGGTGTTGCCATTGGTAATTTCGCACCATTGACCTGAAAGAAAACTAGACCAAACACTCATTGGTGTTCCATTGGGCCGCCATGACCAAACAGCGCTGACTTCCGGTAAGGGAAAAGCAACGTTGAAGCGGCTGCTCATCAATACGGACATTTATTGTGATGTGTGGATTATAATTTCGTGTGTGCAGAGAATCTGTTTTACTCCTGTCCTATTATATGCCATAAAATATGTAAATGTCGTAGATCTAGTCTAGTTGAGGTCAAACGCCAGAGACGGGGTAGTAGAACAGGCTAAATATAATAATGGTTAAGCTTAATTTCGCTCAACAAAACGCTTTAACAGCTATTTTAAATGTGTTCCTTACCTATGACATGACATTCCTTTTGTATTAGGTCCACGGCTTATCCAACCAACGACACAAGTATGTTTTCCTTTTTGCTCCAACTAGAAGTTGGGACCCGTTTGCCATCAAATTGGCGGGAGTGCACGGTCTAGTTTTCTTTCAGGTCAATGTTTCAAACCATTTAATTGTTTTACCTTACGATAATGGCGAAAATTTATTCTCTATACTTATCCCTCTTGATTACTATTACTGGTTGGTAAATTGAACGACAACGGCATTAAATGGATATTCAAATACGGATTTTAAATGAATGAACTGTATGGTGGTCGGTTGGGATTAGTTCAGAACGCACACAAATGGTACTCAGAATTATTAGAAATATTAGGCACTATCCTTACAAATGACGAGGTTCGGAACATGTAAAGAACAGAATCTGCAGGTGCCACCATTCTTTTTATTCTTTACTGACTTATCTAAAATGCGCAGACAGAGGTTTAAAAAAAGATCTATCAACGCAATATATGCACCCACATTAATATATAAGTAGGACGGAATTTACGCAAGTGATGTTAGTTTGAATCCAGACAGAGTAAATTTATAAAGCAAGCATTGTACTTATCGAATGTCATAACACAGCAGCAACATTTTAATAACTTGATACATTCAACGAGTCATTAACTAAGTTAAGTGGAATATTAGTTCTCTCTTCAATTGAGTTATGTATGTGCCATCACCTAGTCAAGACTTCAACCAAAACCTGTTATCGATATATATATATATATATATATATATATATATATAAAACGGTCGTGTATTTTCTGGTACTCTAATTAATACGCATTTATCCACGAGTCTAGTATGAAGTATGAAGTAGTAATGTGTAGCCACAAGCAAAACACGTGGTAGCTTGTTTTTACATGCAGCTTTCTTAGGCCTTTTCCGCTGAAGAATGGGTAGTGAATGGGGAAAGAAATTTAATTTCTCTAGGAATCTACCGCTCGCCCATTTGTTCCAAGTAATGCCAGTGTCAGGACAAAACAAACAATTGCCTCTTCGCCCATTCAGCACAAGTTACTATTTAATAGCGAACATAGAGGAAACTTGGGGGTGTTTTGAAGTGAGTGGACCATAGCAGCATTACGTAAATAGAACAATGTTCAATGCAATATCTATATCCTATCCATTGCATAAATGATCCTACATATGCATCCCAAATGGTTCAGTCTGTTGCATATTGATTCACGACGTGTTAACAAAGGTGTTCGTGAAATCAGAACTAAAAATGATAACTGAACATTCATTCAATAATAATCACTTAGCTCAAGGGGTACATCTCAATTAAAAAATTAAAAATAAACAAGTCCTTGGAATATTGTTATCAACAGAAAGATCCAGGCGAAATGTGTTGCATCGGTTACCAACTGCGGTCTCGGGGTAGAAACAACTATGGCGCCCACTGTTAATAGGGAATGACATCTTTTCACTAACTGTAAATACTGGCAATCTTTCTACAAATTATTTATATTACACGGAGACTGAGACTAGTATTTCAGCTGAACGATTGTGTCTTTCCAAAGGATTGAACACAGTAGTTATCAGGATATACCCAATGATAGAACGGACAGTATTTTTCCAGATAAATAATACAGCTAGCCCTTAGTTAGTCGTGTTGACTTGTAGGGGATTTTTAGCATGGGTTTGAATGGAGTAAATAAATGATTTTAAAATTAAAATGTTAGCTGAATGTAAATTGATTTTAATGAATATTGTTTTTAATATTTAATGTAGAGTTTTGGAAATATTATTTTTACTTGTATCCTTGAACCAATCATATATGCATCACCCGTAGATTACCATAAAACAAATTACATTAGAGTATTAACACACTTGTCATTTAGATGTAGTAAGCATTGCACACATAGCTGATTCAGAAAATAAAACAGTTCACTTTCAATACAAGATATCATACATAAATACCAATGTTACAGTAAGAGGAATCACCCATTGATGGGCATTGAATTATAATCTATGTGATCATTGATTTTATCTATTCACATCGTCATATCAGATGGTAACGGTTCTACAAAAAATAAGTTTGAACTAGACAGGCCGAACCTTGATAGCCATGCAAATCGCACCGAACGTTACCTAGTTTAGTGACATATATCTATTGGATGAAGCAATTACTATTAATGGACTATAAATAAAGACTATAAATAAAACCCAAATATAGCTAGTGAATAGCCTAAATACAGCTTTTCAGTAAGACATTCATCGGCCGCTACACGCATAAATCGCCATGGCATACAGAGATTCAGCCGCATGGTGGCGCCAGGGATAATTGAATTAGTGTATTCTACATCTAAAGTAGCCGTAACTGAATATCATAATCCAGTATAAGGTGCAAGTTACCCAACGAACACACAGTTTACCTACTTTCAAAACGATGTACAATGGCCAAAAGATATGGATTAGATGTCTAACTAGCAGGCAACCATTATACAGTAAACAAATCCATGGCTTCTCACGGACAAATGAGCTGTCAGAGAAAGGTTATATTTTACACGTCTTTACGATTAGTAAATCACGGATTATCTATACTAAAGATCCTGAACGGCACAATGTCGTAGACTGTTGTCCTGTTAATGGTGCCGTTGTCGTGCGCACAGTTCATATATCTTAGCTTAGGTACCGAGGTGTAAATGTGGCAGAATAATACTGATCCGATGCTTTTTTGAACGGGCAGTAACCCTTCTCGTGGCGCCTTCGATTTGACGAGTCATAGAACTGCTTGCCACAAAAATGGCATCTGAAACGATCATTATTCTTCTGTCTGACACCAAATGAACGTCCTACAGAAGTCCACTCAAGTACCTGAAAAGGATAAGAACGGATGAGAATATAACGATATGCTAATTACCAATCGAATACTACGGAATTCGGTAGCAATAGGCAATAGTTATATCAACAAGCCCAGTCACTGTACTGTGGTTAAAGTATTTAGATGCTTTATAAAGCTACACTGGTAAACACGACGATAATACCATTTTGTGTTATAAACGATGACAACTAACAGACTAGATCTCATTTATAGCTGAAGCTCTAATTACATAATATATAAATGATAAAAGAGGAGTACGTAAAATCAAATACGAGCTAGAACACAGATCCCGATGCTCTACAGTTGAACATTCTGCTAAAGCGTCAAACATCACTCAAGCAAACAAGTAACCAGATCACGTGAAAATTAAATTTTCATACTCTCCAAAAATAAAAACTGGCAATACTTTATGTAATGTAAGTAATTTCTGGACAATATATATATTTCTAGGGACGGTGATTGTCTAGAAAATACAATTGTCAGACCATGAAGTAAATAGTACTGTAATTATATAGTAGTCTTTATCTTGTGCATGTGTGTGTTTGTTCGTGTATGTAAGTGTGTGTGTGTGTGTGTCTCTCTTCTCTCTCTCTCTCTCTCTCTCTCTCTCTCTCTCTATATATATATATATATATATATATCTGTATGTGTGTGTGTGCGTGCGTGTGTCCGTGCGTGCGTGTTCCCTAAAAATTACAGGTTTTATATCACATATAAATAAAAAGCATAATTTAGATGTAAAGCAATTTATCAGCCATACTGCACAAATTGATTTAAACATTTATTGAGCACTAGGGTGTTATAATAAAACCTTTATAGCAGATATCAAGCTTCAACTAAAATCCTACAGACTAGCTATGTAATGCTCAAATACGTGTTGCGTAACATTTCATATACGTTAAACATATTTTCACCTACTGGGATTATTTTCTCGAACATCAAAGATCTCTTAAATCGATGTCTTTTGTAGAATGGTTTGACCAACTTGAATTAAAATCACTTTATTAGCCGTATTTATTAAAATCATTATTAAGTTTAGCAAACGAAACTTCAGACATACACACATACACACATAATATACATACAAACACACGTTGGTAAGTACATAAGAAGTACATACAATACATACGATTCACTAACAAGTCAATAAGAGAATTGCGACACAACATGACGTACGCATTACCATAATTTCAAATGTTTCCATTAACTGTATTACAGTATTCTCTTCCTGTTTTCTTATTTACGTAATCGTACAAAGCCTCAAACAATTGATATTAAACACAGCTACCAATAGTCTATAGTCAGTTAGTAAGGAGAAATGTGCATACTAGCAAATGGCTGGCTGTATGACACTAACAGTAAACAACCTGAACAAGTATTGTGTTTATGTCTGTCCGATGGGTGCATCTGTTACTGCCCATACCTATGAACCTATGCATAATGGATTATACAGGGAACATATAATATCTCAGCGCGGATAACCCTTACACAAACGACGAACAATGATGCATAGCTAACAGGTCGACAAACTTCCTCTGATTTTGCTCATTCTAGCTACAGGTATGTTGATGGAATGTTTCTCATAGAGGTGCCTTTTCAGTACGTGTTTGTAGGCGTACTGTTTCGAGCACAGTTGGCAGCTGTAGTGTTTAACGCCCGTATGCACTGACATGTGACCTTCTATCTGCGACGTTGAGGTGAACTTCTTGCCACAGTGAGGGCAGATATAGAACTTGTTGTAGCGAGGCCATTTCTGTTTTACCGAGTACAGACTCTGAAAGCACACAAGCAGATTACCATCTTAACATCGTGCATAATGCCGCATCTGTTAGAACTGATTTTCATTAATCTTATTTGTTGTAACAGAGATAAATTCAACCATTCTTCCAGGTGATTAAAAATTCTATACAATAAGACGTTTCGAAGTGATATAATACAGTGCAATAAAATTAGCTTTCGATTGATTTTCAGAACCGTGATATTCTAACCCACGAGTCACGAGTTATTATAGCATTCAAGGGAAAATACTTTGTTTTACCATCTTTTAAACGGTGAATTAAATCCACGCATGCATGCGTGCGCACGCACGCAGACAAGCACACACAATCCAGAACAATATTTTTAACAACCACTTTTATTTAGATAACAATCAAGACACAATATAAATCAGAGCTTACACATATATTTAGAGTCTGGCACATTACAATGTCAATCAAGATGCGCAAAGCATTCAACTGCAACAATTGGGATCTTTATTTATATTCAAATACATCTCACTTGAATACATATGAAGAAAAAACGTGAAAATTTCAAATTATCAGCAATATACTGAGTTGTTGTGAACCTCCGATTTCCCATGCTGATAGTCAATTTTAATTGCCATATTTTAACTTTTTCAATTTTCATAGTAAAAGAAGATCAACAGAATCGGGCGACTTATCCGTCACATGTTATGCTTATGTACAATATGGAAGCTACATTTATAAGAATGAACACTCATCAAACTCGCCACCAAACCATCAAAATAAATGGGTGACTTTTGTCTTTTAATATACCCACTCAATAAGCATTTAGACACAGTCGATCCTCGCCGAAAATGATATTACTTACGGGAAACGCCTTTGTTCTAACGTAATGACTTTCTTCCACGGCTTGTCGCTAACGAACCCGGTTATACTTAATCATTTGACACATTCGACATTGCACTTGACACATCCAACTTAATAGTAAAAACAACTTTATAAATCGACTATTTAATCCACTGTATTATAGTGGTAAACATTATTCGTGCCCATTCCACAATCATGTACACCAAAGACAAAGGGCGGTAGCCGCTTAGCGTACTGCACTATATATCTACGGGTCACGGGGTTGAATCCCAACCTTATCCTCTAGGTCTCAGATATTTCGCTCCTCGTTAAACATCTTTGGTCTGATCAGATCGTTTGCGTTAGAGGTACGAGAGTGCATTGTATCTGTTGTTGTTTTTTTAAATCAAACAGTGATATATAAAGAAATATTTTTGTAGAAAGTGACTAGCAGTTCAGTATGAAATGACACAGGGTTCATACACATTTTGATATCTCAGATTCCAGGACTTTCCAATGTCAAATTCAAGGAACTTTTCAATGAATTCACGAACTTTTAACGCGCAAAGATACACCCATATTTCGGAAGAAGGGTTACGAATGAATTCCTGTACGCTTATGATTAGAAATATAGATCTATATGTCCAAATTCCAGGACTTTCAAGGACCTCTACAAATTCGAGGACTTTCCAGGCCTGGAATCCAAATTTTCAAATTCCAGGACTTTCCAGGTTTTCAAGGACCTGTGCGAACCCCGCGAAACATACAATCGCATATGCTTGAGTGGACCAGTTTATTTCCTCCCAGTATACAGATGTGGTGGTACTAAGGTTCTGATATGGTTCTCCCTCACTCTCTTTGAGATGGAAAGAGCGGGAATGCGTGACCTCGAGGATAATAATGATTTTTGCAGGTTGAAATAGACAGGACTTATCTCTACATTTCTGTCAACACGCCCCGCAACACTCATCTCTATATACCCGTTTATGCCAACAACATTCAAAAACAACAACGACAACACTGATGTAATACCCCGCGTGTTAAATATTAGGTAAACAGTGACGAATGTAAAGAAGTAAACATTATTTATAAAGCGCATATTTAACATCACACCAAGCCGAATGTGCAAAATGTGCCATCCAATACACAGAACTAAAATAGGACTCAGTTCATATCAGAAACTTGTGCTCTTTTCTATAGTGATGCTTAAGCTGCTGATTATATCTGAAGTCCTTCGCACAGAGTTGACACTTAAACTGCTTCACGCCAGTGTGCCAAGAGAGGTGACCAGTGAGCATCGACTTGGACATGAAGCCTTTACCACAGTCTGGGCAGTTGTATCGGTAGATGCCCTGGTGCAGCTTTATGTGATGCTTCAGCGTGGTCTTGGCCGTGAAGGATCTTGCACAGAATGGACAACTGAACATTGACTGAGGACGCTGTGATGCAGGTCTCTGAAATGAAGTACAGAATGTTGAGTGGTGGATCAACGTTCGGTTGATGAATGCGGAAATGTTATTCTTGAATATTAATTGCTTTTGTCCAAATGAGGGTCTTCAAAAGGCAGTCATATTGCCGAAAATTAAAAATTAACCTTTGCTATGTATAGTTATGACCGTGTGACTGTGTGCATGCGTGCGTGTGTGTGTGTGCAATATGACTATCTTTCTTTGTTCACGTGAGTACTATATCAATTCCTCCCCTAACTCTACATGAATTAAGATTAAGAAAATAGCAGTATAAAGGTGACGTAGTGCAATGTTATATGTCTGTGTTAATCAGAAAGACTTCCCATACACAAACTAAAAGTATTAAGAAACACACCTATCACGTATATTAGTCTGATGAGAAATGCATCTAGTCTGAAATGCCTAACAAAAGTCGTGTATCTACGAGAAATATATGTACCAAAATTTGTGATTAAAATCCATCCGAAAATTTCATCGATTAGTCCATTTGCTGGTTCAATAAAAGGAAAAAATCAGCTGTGGAACATATGGCCGGGGGGGACCGTGGAAAAAATCTCATAAATACAGGTGCGAGTCGGCCTCAAACCCAACCTACACCTGGACGTTTGGAGCACAGTTAACCACCGCGTTTCAGTTAGTATGTGAATGCTTGTTGAGGTTTGGGGTAGAGACCCCTGGCTGTCGCCTATTGGGCACAGCCAAATATGTGAATGTGTTATACAGTAACCTATAAAACAACAAGGAAAGCACTCTCTCTCTCTCTCTCCTTATAACATTAATTAGTGATGTCGGAAGTCCATAATCGTATATTGTATTCATTCCAAACAATAGCTAACTGAGAGGTTCCCAATTGTAAGATAGTATCATCTTGGCACCTGTTTGACCACACCCAAATCCATAATCGATAGTTACAAGTCGCATTCGTCCTTTTTTTGTGGATGATTGATATTTTACGACAACGTTTGTAAAAGGTGAAGACAAGTCAACCAGATTATTTCAAGATAATTATGAGGTAAATAAATATATTACCAACGACAGCATCTTACCACTATATTTTGTAAAAGTTTAAAATCAAGAATTCTGCTGCAGCTGGTTTGTCGTAGACTTCAATTCAAAACAAGGTTCGGCAAAGAATTTATGGTAATTACTTTCTGACGGTGATGATGATGATGATGATTGATCTTTTACGGCCACTTTTGTGCACAAGGTAGGCTAAATGGGCCGAGCAACCTCCAAAGGTAATGAAACGAAGTCAAATATGAAACAACCTTCAGATATGCCCACGCCGAGATTTGAACACGGGTGGTAGTGATCTGTGGTCCAACACGCTACCGCTAGATCACGGAGGCGCCCCTAATTACTTTCTGACAGAATTATTCAATTATTTGTACTTAATTGTTCGCCATTAAAGTGTCCTTGTTGTATATTATCTAAACCTTTCCACGATATTTCTTGGCATATATAAAACTCTCCGAAAAACAGAAATGGCAACACCCTCGTTTCAAACCTATAACGATTATCAAATTCAGTGTCTACTTAGTTATTATTTCAGTTTTCAGTTGATAGCCTGTATTTGTTAGTTTCTAGGCGTGGTTGGTTAAACATTGCACTGAATAATTTTCCTGGCTCGAAAGATGACGCTATATCCAGAAGCTTTAACAATTATCCTAAAATACAAAATTCTGTAATCCAAAACCCGGGACAAGCTGCCACAATAAACAAACATTTTTTGACAGAAGATTTGAATTCTTTCACCTCGGTGCTAGTTACACCTGGGACATATGGACAAGGGAAATACAAGCAAAGACCGAATGAACCCACAACCTAGCGGTTTGCAGCCCAGTTCTCTACCACTGTGCCATCGAAACTCCCTTGATCGACAGAAGAAGAAAGTCATCTATTCCAATGGCTTGATGAGGAATCTGACACGTGAACGAGTTCTTAGTAAAACAGATACCACAACACACACACACACACACACAATATATATATATGTATATATATATATACAACTCACTTTGTTCTAATGGAGCGCCACCTAACTGATTCTGGAGCCCTCAAAAGTATTTAGGAATGAGATAACGCTTTCGATATAAGCATACATATAAACGGCAAAATATTTAATCCAAATCGATATGACGTCAATATTATTGTGTTTGTACTAACGATGTGACGAAGAAACAGAAAGTATGAACATCATCCATAAGTATCTTCATACCTTTAATAATAGCTTTACCCTCGGTATCGGACACGCCCGAATTATACGGCTAACATCCGACTTCTTAAGGACGGTATCTCGGATACTTAAGTAACACAGACAACTCTCCTCCAACTAGAGACACATCCGTTTAACTTAGCCGTCCTTTTGTATTTTCACATAGGACAGGATGTGACACCATATGACGCCAAAGCTCCGTTGGGAGTCTTAATATTAACTGATGCTCGAAAATAAAGTTTCCTCAATTCCCAGACACAAATTGGTAAAGTTTATTTTTACCACAAACAGGACAAATAAGACGTAATCTCACCGAACAACCGTAAATAAAAATGAAAGTTGTACTGGAACAATCAAATACGATATTCATGAATAATCAAAATTCAAGCAATCTGACCTAACAATGAATTCACGTAATTATGCTCAAATTTAAAAATCACACGTATTTGTTCCCTATTTATCCAACAACCTCATAAATACAAAACTAATATATCATTTCACAGTATCTGTTCATGATTAAAATGTGTTGCATTGTAACAGAAACAAAATACTCGTTTTGAGGCATTTACTTCTTTATGAAGCCGTTTAAAGTAATAGATCTTAGTTAACAAGACAATTAATCGCTGGTATTTTTTTTAATCAGCCCTGTCTCTTCTTTGTTAGCTACGGTCGGTTTATTCGTTGAACGTAAACCATGACAACAGAGGAAACGCAGTTACCGTGTACAACGTTGTTTATCAGTTATTATTTGCAGTCTGGAAAAACAGCCAACAAGCACCGCCGCCAAACGGGCCTTACTAGCCAGGATTGTGATGATGCAAGTTGCAGAAGCACTTCCGATGAATACCAACATCGCACCCAGGACACCAGTACGAGCTCCGCCGACGCCTGCCTCTAACGCGATCCGAGCACAGCACACAGTCCCTCTCTCGTTTAGCTGGCAGATGCCGGAGTTCGTGGGGTACTAGCTGTTCCTACAGTCCGCGCGTACAACGATGGCACCGAGCAGAAAAGTAAAAATAAAAACATCAGCTCCAGAAAGAAAATACTGTAGATGAAACACGAGACTAGTTATCAAATTTAGACGGAGTTAAACATCTTGATTGTATGCGAATACTTTCACTGATTGTTCAACACTCATCCTGTGAACATGTGTCATTGTGCGATAAAGAAACTCTAGACGTTACAGAGCGAAAACGCTGAAAGCTTTGGAGAAATCCTATCTTAAACATTCTCCTACGTGCGGTTGTGGTGGCCCTATTGTATAATTAGTATAACTGAGGGAAGTTTTGCCACTAGCCGAATTTGAATTTTATACCTTTCCAAATGGTACATAAAGATGGTTGATAGATTTTGAAATGAAAGGGTTGACAAGTGGAAGCGTTATCTGTTAGATAGTCTTCTACACTGAAATAAAATTAATCTTTTCCGTACAAACAGAACATTAGTGAAGATCAGTGACCAATGAAAAAGAATGAAAAGTAAGGTTGGCGCTACATTCATCTATCAAATATGAGGCTCATACAAAACCAGGAAAGAGAATATTTAAGTAATAAGGTTGATAAGTTCTCTCTCTCTCTCTCTCTCTCACTCTCTCTCTCTCTCTCAAACCGTTGGTAATAACTTCACCCATTGATATCATAGCAACACAGAACGATGTTTCAAAATCTGCACCCGTTCATGCAATAATTGCATGGCGGTATTTTGTCAGCTGATGGCAAGGATCTTTCCTTTCTTCCCGGTCAATAGTTGCAGTAGCAAGGCGCTACAGAGTAACAACTTCCCCGTTCAAATCCTGGTGCCAACTCCGCTGGATGAGATATTTCTTCTGACACCGTCGTTTCCCCACAACCGATGAGTCGGATTTTTCACTTCTGCTTAACTGATGTGACCTACTAAAACGACAACAATTTGTTGTGTTCATTTCTCTAGTTACCAGCTTGTCAGAAGTTCTAACTGTGACTATTACCGAGCCCAGATCAACTCAATCACTTCTTGCTTTCCGTATCTGTGTGATATCGTGCATAACATGCCAATCTTACTCTCATAACAAAACTGACACGTGTAGCTTTAATTTAAAGGTGTAGAATAAATCAATTAAACGTATACGGTCATTCGGCAACAACACACCATTTCAGTACAGGATATAAGACCATTTATTTACGTTATTCGGATCAATTCTATCACAGATGTTACAATAACATAAAACTACCCGTGAACTACTAATCGGAGAAAGAGATATCAACCTCTACACACACTCGCGTACTTCATCTTTTCATAAAGAAAACACACACGCACGCAACGCTTTGATATATAAACTTCATTCGTTATCAGAATCACATTAGCACAATAAGATGTTTGCTCACTAAAAAGAAAAATCATTCTAATGAAGTAAAAGATCTAAAAACAATCCACCGAAAAACTTCACCTTCATCATTCATCAATACATTTTAAATGACTGTTTAAATAAATCGGCTGTTGCCTGTAAAATATTTCATTCTTAAGCACCAATGAGCGCATGTGAGATTTAGCTTTTTGTAACCACTGATCATATTCTCCTCGACTTCCAAATTATGATACATTGTTATCCAGGTGTCAAGTACAACCAATATTGTATACTCCCATGATCATCGTTTACATGCAAATAGTAAACCGTAAAGAAATGTCAATTACTGGATGATTCTATCACTGGGAGAATTAGTGCAACAAAAGAAAAAATCGAAACAGATTCATTACTTACGATGGCAGAAGCATTCGAACAATTTATATTCATAATTGGACAACAATTAGCAGATGCAATTTAAACCCCCAAGCCACATATACTTCCGATACAAAGCATGTGCACAGTATCTGTAATTATCTCCGTGTGTAGCAAGCTGCACGTACGTCATCACACCGCATAACATACTGCGTTCTCAACTACTTTCACATCAGTGAATAAGCAAACTAAATGTGAATATCCCCCTCCTTGCAATGAACAGGAGGTTCATTTAATGCAATTAATTAGTTTGTGATCAGTGATCAAGGTTGGCGACTTTATTAAAACATTTTGACTTAATCATTGTGATGAGTTCAGTGTGTACATTCACTGTTTTAAAACATTTCACTTGATTATAATAAACCACACCAAAATCAGCACATACCATAATATCTGAGCTATCTGATCCCAAAAAGGCATAGAATTAATTTTACAGTTAATCTACGTACATTTTTTTCAGAACAAAATTGTCTTTAGTTTTATGGCAGATAAAATAATTTTAACCAAGCCCTTATTTAACTGGCAATAACTTATATATGTATATGCATTGCTTTGATTAACAAATACATACTGATTATATAGTAACTTATGTAACACTCAGCATTCCGGGAAAATAACACGAATTCATTCATGTTCTGAACTGTTCCCTGGTTCTCCAAAACGAATCGAATGCACGTATCAAATAGCAATAGGACGGCACTGCTGCCCATTACACAGATGGGTCGTAAATATTACTCTATAACAAAGTTTTCTACGAATGGTTCAAATATGAGCAACTGAAGCCTGGATGCCAACTAGTTTAGATGATATCGCCTTATCCTGGTAGGAGGGATACTAATAGCATGGACATCAGATAGGTGTTTCTTTAGCTGATATTTATAGGCGTATTCTTTAGAGCACAGGCGACAGATGAATTCTTTCACTCCTGTGTGTTTGGACATGTGGCCTTTTAAATGTGATGTGGAAGAAAATTTTTGCCCGCACTGTGGACAGAAATAGAAATTGTCGTATCGCGGCCACTTTCCTCTTACGTTTTCTATCCCCTGAAAAGATAAAAATCACAGCATTCAGTTAGCTCCTCAAAATAGTGCGTGAACATGGGAAAGGGACAAACTTCTACAGCATGATACTAGAAGCAGGATAGGGGTGCTGTTTTGATCAAACGAAATCGAACCAAAGATGATAGTGTAACCGTTTGTTATATATATATATATATATATATATCGCATATCATGTTAGCTTGAACACTCACATTCAACTATTAGTTAGGTATCCGAACAGTTATTGTTCCTCCATGGTCTGTCTCGGGTTCTTGTTCAATACACAAAAGGGCATGTTCTGATGATTATCTCGAGACTACTCATATTGCGGAACGAAAGCAAATTCAGTTTAAAACATTCAACAGAATTATAAAATATCTGTCTTGGGCAGGACAATGGTGTATCCTGCTGTTGAAACCAGAATATCCGGACAACGGCTGACAAACGATCCTGCCACAACATGAAACAATACCAAGACGACGGACGATGGCATCGGCTAGCAGTTGTGAACACACACCATGTGTCTCCTCCAGCAGCTGCGGTCTGCGAAACATTTATTACAGGCGTCACAGCTGTAGAGCTTCAACCCTGTGTGATACGAGACGTGCGCTTCTAAGGCATTGGTGCCCGAGTATGTCTTGTCGCAGTAAGGACAATGGTAAAACTTGCCTTGCCTCGGCCATCTACATCTGCTGTAGTTAGCATTACCCGAGTATGGTTTGCCCATCTGGAAATACAGTCAATAAATTTGACAATTTACTGAATGCTTCCAATACAACCAGAGTTTATAAAGAATTCGTTACTCGTCAAATAATACAATCAAGCATTTCCTATATAGCAAGTTTTTTTCCAAATATTATGAATAATAAATGACTAACCCGAATAGATGTCTACCGAATCCCGTTAACATTAGAATAAACATGTTACGCTTAACATCTATACTGTAAATGAACTGGCTAGATTTCTGATGATGGTAAAACACCTTACCACACTTATATGACACTGTCTCCGTTTAGTAACGAGGAGATACATTCATAAGTAAGTTAAAGAGACCTCATTTAGAATCAATAGTGATTTGTAGTTCTTGGTTGTTATTTATTTCCGAAAGAACGGTGCAATGTCTTGAACAGTTTCAACCGTCACAGTTCAGGAAGATAAAGGGAATTAAAGGATGCAGTTTCAACAAAACATCAACGTAACTACGTTTCTGCAACTGTTACGATCATGTGGTTAACTATAATATCAATCATAAGCAAGTTATATTCTAACAATAAAATAAATATTCCACCTATCAAAGTGGTAAAATTACGACGACGTTCAGCACAATTCCAGATGGTGGTTAGAAATTCGCCAGTGCCAACACATACAGCGAGTCAGTACTTGTCGAAAGATTGTCTGTCAAACAAAGCTTTACAATACGTGATCCGGAATTTAGCAGTCAGTTGTATCTGGGTTCGATTCGTTGTGTACTGAATACTTTCCAAATATAAGCTCAGTGTCATATTAACTTCCAAGTGGAGGAGTAATTCTATATTAGTATATTCCGATAATTAACGATAATAAAAGCATCTACTTTGTTAGTGGTTATCAGAGAAATAATTCATCATGCTAAAGTACCAAAAACGGTGTTCAATGAACTTAAAGCAACAAGCCGTGACATCAACATTGGTTGTGAATACAGATCAGGTGTCTTCTCCAGCTGCCACGGTTTGCGAAGCGCCTACCGCAGGTGTCACACCTGTATAGCTTTACACCAGTGTGATACGACATGTGTGCTTCTACTGCATTTGTTCCCGTGTATTTCTTATCGCAGACAGGACAGTGGTAAAACGTGCCCCGTCTCACCCAATTACACCTGCGGAAGCTAGCACTGCCTAAATTTGGCTCGGGCACCTGGAAATACAGTCAACAAATTGCATAAATTACTCAATTTCTGCCTCCACCCAAATAGCTTATTTCACTTATCATGCAGTACACTTTGTCCATGTTCGATTTCAGTGAGTAAATGTGTGATTGAATGTTTTGCTTTGAATACACCAGACACACAATGACGAGATATCCAACGCCATGGGTGCTTTCGGCTTCAATCACTAATCGAAGTTTTGTGTGCAATTCCAGCAGCTAACAGACCACAAACGGTTCAGTTAGCTAGCTCTATTATAGTTTTAAATAACCCAATGTATATTCTTTGTTACAAATCATCCGATGAATCACAAAATGCTACACCACACCACAGTATTTTGTCTCACTCCAGTAATAATAACAATACAGCTAAATATTTAAATAATAAATATCCGTGAATCCTTAACAGTATCTTGCTTCTGGAAAGTTTTTCCCATAAATTGGTCTTAACATGATTCGTGTACCAATCAACTCCTCCATTGAAATACGGACATTACTGCAAACTTGTGTAACAAAATACTAAACGGTAACTAAAGTTAACTTTACAGCAATTACAGGATAACAGATACACATTAAAACCTCATAGACTCTGTGCACATCACGCTTAGAAGTGTTGCCTAACTGTTACTGCCTTGTTTATCAAACAATGCTGTTGGTGTGAACTGGTCATCACTACCGTTTATACTCGCCCATAACACGCACCTGTTTCTAGGACCAATAAGCCCCCTCCGCCCCCCCCCTCCGGAGTCAATCCCACGTATAAAACGCACTAAAATCAGCAAATTATCAGCTATATTTACTCAAAACCCAAAAATTCATCACCATCACTCTCTTCACTGAACATCTGTTGTATCTGTTCGTGCGTCTTCATGTCATCATACATCTTGTCGCCTTATTCGTCGGAGTCAGATTCGTTATGCTGTTCAAACCACAATACATCATCTTCCGTGCCATCTAAATCATTGCTGATACAGCACTTCTTGAACGATTTGGTAATAATGGCGGGGTCGATTTAATCCCAGGCCGTTTTCACCGACTGTGTTTTTGTAATCCTGTTTGAAGTAGTTTATTAGTAGTTCCCATGTACCAGCTTTGGAAGTAATTAACAGAGTGTTTAGGTAACCGTTTTCGTTTGCTGTGGCTTCTATGGTCATTCTTTGCGTGGCCTCATTTACGGTTCCGTTCAATTACACACGCTCACATATTTCGATAGTAGCGCACGTCTTTGTGATGACGTCACTAAGTCACTAATTACAGCATCGGATTAAATAATCATCGCGGTTATCACGATTGAGTTTGGCTTTGAAAGACAACAGAAAAAATAGACCTAATAAATGTGTTTATTGTTACTATATTAATTATTAAGGTTGAAAAACAATATTATTGTATTTTCCCCCAAATATCAACACCTTCCCTTTCAGTCTGACCCGCGTACAACTTGCACTCGATTTTAAACGCGAATATCTACCGATATGTATTGCATTATTCCTTTTCGTCTAATGATTAAATTCAACCAACAATTAATCTTTTCTAAATATTAATAATAGCAATACGCTCAGGCTAGTCTAATAAAATTATTAGCCATGGACTGTTTAACCGAGCTAATCAATGGATATTTTATGCAAAATATGTAGATTTCTAGCGTTTACCTGACAAATTATAGAAAAAATGTCAATCCGTGATATCTTAGAGGGAAAGATAAAATTGTGAATTATAGAACAGAAACTGACTTCAAAGAGATAATAGAACAGATCCAATGATATATTAGATATCTATTCCACAAATAAAACAAAGGTTTCAATGGGATGTATGGACCTTGCTGTATATGGTTGACAAGTGTTCGATAAACGACCTGATTGTGGACATACGAGACGTCTATTTAACCAGTCATTCAGTAACTGGTATTTGACCAATAAAAACAACACTTAAAAAAATTAAAACAACATTCAGAAAACAAAGTCAGAACATTTGTGACTGAAATATTTGTTTCCTAAGAATGTAAAACTAGAATTACTGAAACACCGGTTTTAATTGACGGACGTATTCGGCAGAAAATCAAAACGCAGTGATTTCTAAAGCAGCTTTTTATTTCTCTTGAACTCATTATCAGCCAACTCCACCAACGGCGGCAACACACTATTACGCGTCTATTAGGCTACTAGGCATAGAGCTGCACAATCCATCCATCCTTTCATTTGGCATGATAAAGAACACAGCAGGGTTCATTAGTTACTGCGGTTTCGCCCATATCTAACACCGGCCTTCAAAGCTTTGATAAAAGTTAACAGGATCTGACTAGAGGACCAATCGTTCAAAAGCACATTGCTATGAGCCGGGAGAGTGCGAGGCGTTTGTTCCTTTTGGCACCTCGTCGTGAACAACCGCCTTTCTCCGACTGCTACGTCTTTCGCGCGGTAAATTCCAATGGTGGACGTTATTCAGGTGCTTCTTTAAGTCGCCCTTCCAGCCAAATTCCCGGCCACAAATCAGACACTTGAACTCCTTAATTCCGGTATGTATCGACATATGGCCTTGTAAACTGGACGTGGCCATGAATGTTTTGCCACAGTACTTACAAGGGTAGTAACCCTTACCCTTGTGCCAGTCTTCGTGAGTTTTCAAGTTCCATTTTGTGGTGCACACCTTTCCGCACAATGAACACGACAATTTCCCACAGATCTGAAATGCAGATAAGACACATATCAGTGTATAGCTTGGACACGGTCTGCATGCCAGACGGTTAGTGTGCGTGTGTGCGTACGGGTATGTGTGCGTTTGCTTGTCAAGTGACATCTAGTGAAAGAAGAATCGCAGAGCAATAGAAAACATCCAAAACACCTTTCTAGCACTCTAGCAGACTGGACACAATACAACACAAACAGCAGGTAAAACTCTGCTATCTCAATTCACCTTAAATTAATCAATGATAACATAATCAGGCTAGAATGTACTTTAGCGGAACAAACTAATTACAGCTTGGTAAGACAGGGTCTCAATTTCAATAAATCAAAGATGAAAAAGACCAATCTTTCAATCCAGGAAGTGTTTCGTAACTTATCCGTATAAAAACCACCTTCTAATATAAATTAAACACAGAACACGGAATGGTCTATTATGATAAAAGGATATATTATTGTATCCATGACAAGTACTTATTTATAGAAAACTTTACCAGTTAACAAACAACGGAATATCATGGACTCAGAACATGGATTATATCCGATGCTGTATAGTGTTCTAGGCTACCACTCATCAACCATACTACTTTACAGCATTTTTGTGATGTATTTCGAGTTGGCACAAAATCATAACATCTACCGAGACGTGAATGCAATGAATCCCCTCAAAGAACAACTCGTCAACTTCTACAAAAGATAACTTATTTGAGTTCTGAGCTCTTTTGTACTAACAGCTCAACTGATACCAATGATTCAAGAACGATGTCGGGATTATTCAGATTAATTCAAGACGTTTGAGGAATAGAAAGTTTTATCGTTCAACTAAACAGCTTTATATTCAAAGCCTCAGGAAGGCTCTGGTAATTTTATTTGTAATTTGCAGGTCATCAACATATTTGGGAAAGCAAAACAAATTGGTGGAATCCACGTCAAATTTTGTAACTCAAAAAGGATGGTCGCATTTATATAGACATGAAAAGTATTAGCTCCTATTCTTATTTAGTACTCTCGCTCGCTCGCTCGCTCTCTCTCTCTCTCTCACACATACACACACTTTCTCTGTATGTCTCTCTACTTCATAAACTGTAACAGGCATACACCAGATTTTAAAAGTAACAATTCTAAACCTGCACAACACAAACAAATGGTCAGGTTTATGTCCAAAATGGTTTTAGTTATATATTGTACTTTGAGACAAAACCGATGTACTTTTCTACAATTTGCAAGATGCAATAGTGTGTTTTACATTTAATGTTGTATTTTAACCTGTACCTATTTATTTATTTGTACAATTCATTTATAGTAATAAACGTCTTGTCCTATAAAACAAAAACCTTTTATCACAATGCAACATCAAGACAACCAGAGACTGGAATAGAAATGTTTTTGAAAATGGATATGGTTCAAAGTTTGATCAGTTTCTCGTTGATTTGCATGTCTTCGTTCCATTAGACAACACGAGGCTCACTCTAGCTCTTAAAAAAGGTTTCGGCAGCCCAAAACAGCACCATTCTACACGACACCAACACCGGCAGCGTTCGTGGCAAAGGGCACTGTTTTGGAGATAACTAACTGGTTTCCACGTTTATGAACATCTGAACAGCGCCCGAATAAGACCTTTCACATCCGCTATACTTAGGTACCCGACAAATCTTAAAGTCACACCCAACTTTTGAAGTGAAATTTACAGGA
This sequence comes from Paralvinella palmiformis, assembly GCA_025642065.1. Lineage (NCBI taxonomy): Eukaryota > Metazoa > Annelida > Polychaeta > Terebellida > Alvinellidae > Paralvinella > Paralvinella palmiformis. The sequence goes on along the minus strand of JAODUP010000147.1, from coordinate 98,421 downwards.
GAAAACACCGTTATTAGCATTCCGGAAATGCAGCGATTTTACGGCATCTACTATAATAATGTCTAAAGACCTTTCAACGTCACAAACAATAATACTATTTGTGAGGGAAAATAATCACCGAGTGACGTCATATCAACAGCTAGTGTTACAGCATTATCTGACAGTGGCGTGTGCGGACGTGGTCCGTTAGTTGGCGTTTGTATCTGAAGTCCTTCTCGCAAAGAGTGCACTTGAATTCCTTGATTCCTGTGTGCCAGGATATGTGACCTCGCAGATCGGAGGTCGACATAAAGCCCTTGTTCGGACAGTACGGGCAGTAATACTGAAACCTGCCCGCGTGCCAACTGACGTGCTTCTTCAGATTGCCCCTAGTGGTGCAGCGCTTACCGCAGACTGGACAGAGGAGGTCACCGCGCATACTGGTCTGCAATCAGAATAAAAGCCACCTAATCAAATTGCCGCCACCATCGCCAGAAACGCTACGGGACAATACAGATACATCAGTTAGAGAAAAAGCAACTCAAACACATAGCAGCACAAACGATAAATGTGGTCTACATTACAAACATAAATGTCAACTGTGCAAGAAGTGGTAAACAACAGCAATACCCAAATACAAGACGGTGGAGGATTTGGAAAACAAGGGCGGTAAAAAGAGAATATCCCACTAAATCAGGTGACACAAAGGTCTCACACACACACACACACACACACACACACATATATATATATAGAGAGAGGGGGGGGGAGAACAACAGAAATAATGTCCATTAAGAAGTAAAGTATTCCAGCATAATAGCTTTAACTATCACTTATATAATAGTTGATAAACAAGAAATTGTAATCGTAGTGCGTACTTTGAACCTTATTAACAAACACGTACCACTGTAAAGCGGAGAATGGAGGCGAATGAGACCCATCCCGCAAAACCAAACATAATATAATTACCTACTGATATGACCTAAACTTAAATATGACAGCGTAACTTAAATTATTACTTTAACTGTGGCCAAAATCGTCCGTAATGTTTCAGAGTACTATCCTCTATATAACCTGGCAATCTTAACAATTGGTTTTCAACATAATCTCACGTGTGTGTACTAATAAAGCATGCAACAACAACAACAACAACAACTTTAGTACCTCAGACAGGACAAACTGTTGTTTTGATTAGACACGAACTACCAGCTTCCGATTTCTGTTACAAGATATATGCACACTAGGAAACTAGCAAAAAAAACATTAACTTTCCAAAGCAAGACAAAATTCGAGTTTCTCATCACTCACGCGCCTAAAATAAATGACTAATAGTAACCAAAACCATGGCCAACATGCCGTGCTTAAGAAAAGCCAATTGAATGTATTGAGATTGTACAAGAAAAAACAGATGAAAGTTTCAAGGCTTTTTATTACTTAAAAACGAAACTGTACGTTCAATTATAAACATGACCTGTATATCGCAACGATTATAACATTAGAGAAATGGACAGACGGCTAGAGTCTTCTGTTGAAAAAGTATAATTATTGTATAAGGTGACATCATATTATCGAGACTGTTCGTCACTCATTAGACACAGTATCACGTCTGACTACCTGATGCTTGGTGAGCCTTCAACATGTGACACCTGAGCACTCTTTTGTATCTAAACGAGGCATTACAGATGTGACACCTAAACGGCATGACGCCAGTATGCCACGACTCGTGTGAGATCAAGTCGTCTGGATTAAACAGCCCTTTGTCGCAAAATTTGCATTGGTATCGGTAGATGCCGAAATGGGCATTCCTGTGCTTCTTCAGACTGTCTCGATTGGAGAAGCTCTTACAACACACCGAGCACTCAAGGCAACTGCCACCACTAACCTGAAAGCAAAAGCAGGAAAATCCAATATCTCATAACGGTTAAAACTCCTCTCACTTCAGCACCCTTTATTTTGTAAAGCGGCGTCTGTTTTTCGTAAATAAGAAAACGAACGTTTTAATTTGTGGTTTGGGCGAAAACTAATTGTAATTAATAAGTGCGCATTTGACTCACAACAGTTGTGTGAAATTTAAAAAAACGCGATGACAACCAAATAATTTTAAATATTTATCCTGGTCATAATTGTAAGGGCTCACAATAAAAACAATATATAATTTAATTAGGTAAGTTCCTGACAGGAGTTGTTGAGTACTTACAGAGTGGACATTGATAATAACCCAGGTTTTTTTTAAACAGAAATCCGATTCTGAATTCAAACATTTTGGTCTAACCGCGGGATGGCGTTACATAATTGACAAAACTTTTTCATATCAGATAAATGATGTCAGTATTTTTAATACATAATTATGACAAAACACTGATATGATTTACCCGAAAAATGTATTGTAAGCGGTTGATGTGTGACGTATGTGCATCCAAATTAATTCGCATGCATCAGTATTTCGTCAACTGCTGCAGCTCATCCAAACACATACATACTAACACCCACACCAGCAGACAATAAAGAAGTCACATAAAGGAGACGTATAAACGTCACTTTTAATCCACATATTCTTAATAAATAACACTTATTCCTATATATCAGTTATATTTTTATTATTTAACTGTTCATAAAATCAGCGGAAAACGTGCAATAATTAACATAAGTAGAGTAAAATCTATCCCTAGAGTCTCATATCGAAAACCGTACTAAATGTCCTATCTTTAACTCACTACCAGTATCCCTCTTGTGTTATACATACATTTTAAAACCTGTTTCAAAAGATCAGTTAAAAATGTATAGCAAAGAAAAACTAACATTAACCTTTCCACAGATCGGCAGATGCACCTTATATCACTTACATGTAGTCATATAGATTACTCAAATTCTTTTCAAAAACATACGTGGTAAAAAAAATCGATAACCGCTGCACCCTGTTTCCAAATGGCCTCATAGCAACGAAAATAAACGACACGAAGTAATCCACTTGGTCAGAAAATTTCTTTAAAAAAATGTATACTGTCATAGGTAATGTAGCCTGTTCTGGCACTTGTTACTTTGTGGCGATGTATTGCTAATGTGTGAGATTCTATTTAGTAGGTAATGCAAACACATGATGACTGCCAGGTAGCCGACGTCTTCATAAGTAAGCCTATCATATAATACGTGCTCACTCAGATTTCCACGTTTAATCGTTCGTTATTCACGCGAACTTGAAAATTGTTGCCCTAGCCATTTATACACCACTAACACTAGGGTGTTTAACCGCCATATGATGCTGCAACGTCTCTCTATAGCAGAACTCTTGGTTACAAATCTGGCATCGTATCGGCTTGATGCCCGTGTGTTTGGCAATATGCGCCCTCAGCGTATTCGAAGCCATGAAGCCCTTGTTACAATACGGACAGTTATACTGGTATATACCATAATGCCAGTTCTCGTGTTTCTTCAAATTCCCCTTGCTGGTACAAGGCTTACCACAGACTGAACAAACGAGGGCCACCTGCAATACAGAAACAAGACACACACGTTATTGGCTTAGACGGGAATCAAACCCGAAAATAAAAGTGACAAATCCACTTCAAAGGTAGTCTTCGTATCCAGAGTTTAACCGAATCTACTATCCGTCTTCCAAATTGTTCAGTGCCAAAGATAAGCTTTTATATATTGGCTCGTCGCTAATAGTAATCTTGCGAATTTATCATGTTGTATGTGTGTATATATATATATATATATATATATAGCATACTGTACAAATTTGGAATGCATTACTCGCGTTGCTGATACACTGACCTAGAAACCGATGGCGATGCCCACAAACGTGTTGATCAACTGTACAATAACCGGTTAACCAAACGGCGGTGTGTGTGTGTGTGTGCGTGTGTGTGTGTGTGTCCAATCGGGAAATGAGTGCCGGATGCTGATATTGTGTGTAGTGTAAAAACAAAAATGGTAGACCCGTTCAGGTGAAATGGTTATTTATTTACTTTCAGCATACATGACATCAGAGTTCAACACCACAACGCTAAACCGAAAAAATCACGATCGGCAACAGCTCTGTCCATAATCGAGCTCCACAATATAAAAAGACGCCTTTATTACAGCCACGTGAATGATAAGCCATCAATCGAAAATACACATTATTGACTAGTAAACGGTAAAATCGACTTGCTGAATACAGTAATTATAGCCAAGTCCAGTACGTTGATACACTGCATGAGTATATTCCAACATAATACAATACACTAATTGTCACTGTAGACACTGTTTCGTCCTTTTTACTCTTTTGGTATAAGCAGCATCGTCTGATTACATATAAACTGAATCTCCATCGGAAAAACGTTTACGACGTCCAACGTTTATACACCCTGTAATAACGACTTCTTATGCGGGTATCGACCTTATTCTATATCCTACCACTTAAAAAGAAAGTGCGGCCAGAATGCCCAGATGAAGTATCCATACACGCCCGTGCTGCGCCAGTTCATATTGACCAGAAACACTACTTCGTGAAAATCAGCCATTACAGTAAAAGTCGCCAGTTACATAATGCCCGCCTAGCCAATTAACGGCGTTAAATTCGTCAAAATCAGCCATCTGTCGTCCTAAACCTTAATAGAAACGTTGTGCCTACTCCTCAGATGGACTTGTAGCACTTCCTTATACTTGAAGCCCTCGTCACAGAACTGACAGTGAAACGGCTTAACGCCGGTATGCTCAGACATGTGCGCTTTGAAATTCTTTGACGCCGTGAAGCCCTTGCCACAGATGCTACAGTTATAACGATAAATGCCCAGGTGTAAATTTTCGTGCTGCTTTCTAGACGCCTTTGACAGGTACACCCTGCCACACATAGAACAAGGATAGCGTGCTCCATGTCTGGCGATCTGTAAAACAAAACGGGAACACGAATCAGATCACAAGCAACAGGCGAGGCCTAGAACATTTAGTAGAAATATTCTTATCAAGCCGTCATAGGCTTATTCTCATCAGTATATGGGTCAGTAAATAGAACAATAGAGCTATACTGTACTGTACTGTGGAACGTACATTATGCTTTACACCGGACAAACGTCAAGCCTATAAACAGCAACAATATAACTTTAGCTTCGGCGACAATTAAATCTAGTACTCTCAGATGCAATTTATCTGGCCTTTTCTCATTGGAATGTCATGTTGGCATCACAATACAAATAACAAAATCTCCACACACACAAATGGCGGAAGGTCTATATATACAACGGTCAATTCCCTACATAAATTCACGATAATGCATTGACGTGTTTTGAATGTTTGTGCTGAACAAGACTGTCCTTCCAGTTGAACTGCTGGTCGCAGAGATCACACTGGTAAGGTTTCACACCCGTGTGAATTGCGAGGTGTGCCTTGAGGTTGGTTGATGCCATGAAGCCCTTGCTACAATAAGGACAACTGTACGGATAGATTCCGTGATGCCAGTTCTCGTGCCGCCTCAGGTAGTTCTTCGACGAGCACAGCCTGTTGCACGTAGAGCATGCAAAGCGTTTTTCGCCAGCTACCTGCAATCAAATGAAACAGTGTTTCAGTTCATGTTTTAAAATAGCCAGCCATCTATCAGAACATCAATACGAAACGAGACATCTAATGTGGAGATAAATCTCTGTAGTTCTGCTGTCTGCGGAGATCTGGGGAGGGGACATGTTAGCTCAACCATGAGCTTAGCTCACACGCACGAGGCTCAGATGTCAGCGAACAACACAAACATTCCTATTTATGGCGTACAGCCAGTGATTGACATTTTGTGCTTGCTGTACATGTGCAAGAGGTAGACGTCCTTCCAGTTAAACTCCTCTCTACAGAGTTCACATTTAAACGGTTTGATTCCGGTGTGCACGGAGATGTGACCTCTCAGGTTTGTCGAAGCCATAAATCCCTTGCTGCAGTACGGACAAGTGTAGGGATATATGCCCTTGTGCCAGTCTTCGTGTTTCTTTAGGTATGCGCGGCTTGAGCATACCTTGTTGCAAACTGAGCACAATAAGCTCTTCTCGCCAGCTCTCTGTAATCAAATATAACAATTGACCGTCAGTGTGCTGCAGGTTATAAGACTGATATTACTAGAACGGTTAATGTGTCAATGCCTGCATGTTACTAGAACAATTAATGTCTCAATGTCTGCATGTTACTAGAACAGTTAATGGCTCAATATCTGCATGTTACTAGAACAGGTTAATGTGTCAATTACTGAACGTTACTAGAACAGTTAATGCGTCAATGTATGCATGCCTGTTCATGAGTGTGCGCGCGAGCGTGTACGTGCATGTTTGTATATTGGAGTTAAATCACAGAGCGTTCAAATATTCAGCTTCGTCCAAATAACCAAATGTTGTTGTTTTTTTGAGAATTTGATCAACTGGGACAACATTGTCATCATCTCCATGAATCACCGCAGCAACAATACCTTTACAGTGAATACTAGATTAGACGACACACACACACACACACACACACACACACACACACACACCGCTGTACAATCTTGAAAACATTAATAAAACGTTACACCCTATATATATACAACACAATGCTTAAAATTAAAATATGGATATCTAATTAACCTAACGAAAAAGAATGAAGCACAATATATTTCAGTGCATGTGTAACCGATATAACTACCTTGAATCAACATAATAACCAAAAAAGGTGAGGCCTAATAATTGCTGTAGACGTATAAAACATCGCGTCCAAATTATGCTTAGGCCATCTACTTAGCATTATCTTTTTAATGTACAATATATATATATATATATATATATATATATATATATATATAGCATCCTTAAAGATGTACTCATCTATAACATCAAGTTAATAATATGCAAAGTGTAACGTGTTCTAACAGGACCTGTTTCAGACCTTAGAGCAATTCAAGTTGAATAAGCAGCTATATAAACTACTATTTTAACACTAAAACACTAATATTATTATTACGTTTTGGGAAAATATTACAAGAACACTTAGCTACCTCCCGACAAAAAAAGGTGAAAATTAACGACTGCAATAGAATAAATACTTTCAAGAAACCCCAAGGCCTTTAAATTTTAAAGACAGCAAACATTTAACATGAGGTATCAAAGCTTTCTTAATTGATCTTAATTGTTTGAACTGATGTAAAGGGTGACATTTAAAGTCTGCATTCAAAAACAATAAGTTCTGGTGACTACATCTGGCAAAAAGAAACACGATAAACTCCCCACATGACGATACCGGTGTTTCTAGATTGTTTAACGCTATTGTGTAATGCCTATTGGTGGCGAAATACAAATAAGTCCTACTTTAATTGGAATGAACAAAATAGTACAATGAAGTGTTAATCTTATTTGTTTTTAAATAGTGAAACTAAATACATAAAAAGTCGAATGGTTGTTATCTTATTAGTTATGCGTGCGATGTTCATCTTACTATATTGGATCAATAGGCTTACTGTATCACTTGCTGGCCAATAGTGATAACTATTTGAATCGAATCTGAACACTTTCAAGATTGTATCAACTCTTTCAGAAATCATTACGTTTAGGGTGAACACAGAAACAATTGGTTTCATCCAAAGAAACTTACAACTTGTTTACGGCCGAATAGCGTGAATGTTATTTATTGACCTGTAACAAGCCAAGAATTAACGGTATTATCCAAACAACAGTTCTCACGCGAATGTCCTGTAACTAACTGAAACGATGTATAAATAAAAACTAGTACGTCTCATCTCAATTTCAGAAGAGCCGATAATAATAGGTACACGCTAATAATGTTCGCTGTAGCTTTATCTTCACCGAGTTACAACATCGGGATGAAACGATCTCAAAAACTGGCACAACCAGTAAAACATTTCCATATTGCATGCGTACAGTGATGATGATTGATGTTTTACGGCCACTTTTGTGCACATGATAGGCTAAATGGGCGGAGCGACCTCCAAATGTAATGAACCGAAGTCAAAGACGAAACAACCTTCAGATATGCCCACGCCGAGATTCGAACCCGGGTGATAGTGATATGTGGTCCAACACGCTACCGCTAGACTGCAAGCGTACAGTTGTGTCTACAACAACCACAACAAGTTTTAAATACAAAGAGCCTTAAACAATTAGATATATCACTTTCCTTGCGTAGATCTTCCCCCAAACGTGTTCGCCGAATAATACAAAAAGGAAACCGCAGTCAGTAATCTGAAAACGCACCATCCAGATAGCTTGTGAGTATGTCTGTGTGCAAGTGTCTGTATAGATGTGTCCATATTGTACGTCTGCGTGCATCTCTATAAATTCGTTTCTTATGTGGAGTGGATGGTGGTGAGTCGTTCATGGGTGCCCAATATACAGTCGTTCATTTATTCATTTGACATACAAAAACCCATATGCACGCATGCTCGCTCAGACACGCGCTCGCAACAAACAAACAAAAGGCTATCTGGTGGTAAGTTTTTCCGCCATTAAACTCTGGAGGCAATGGTCCCAATTACTGACATAAAACTTGTAGATATTGGTTTGGCAAGTTTTGTAAGGTTTTTTATATAAATTAGTTCCTTACAGAACAATGCTGATTGAGAACTGTCACTTAGAGAATCAATAAACACAAAATTAATTTTCACATATTTGTGTTTGAAAACTAGCAACTGTCTCTTTCAAGTCGTGCGGTGCAAAATTGTATACGCAGAGTACAAATTACATATTAATAATACGATCTTATTTACTTTACAAATGTAAAAGCGTTTAGAAGTGGTCCGATGAATTCTACTGCATTGTATTATTAAAAATGATTAAGTTCGGAAGACATCATATACCGTAGACCATTAAGCCATTTAGGCCTATAATATCATGATTTGTGGTAGTACCGTCCATTAAGCCGACAGTATTTCCAGGTGACGTTTTGAACGCATGAAATAGTTTTGTTTTGATAATTCCTTATTCGTACCAATGTGTTTTGTATACTATCCATAGATCAAGGCAAATTGTGACGACTGTTTAAACACTGTTAACGGATACGTAGGACCGCAAACTTAAATTAACGGCGTGATTAAACATTCATTGAACCGCATATGAAGTCAATCACATATAAATTGATTAGACATATTGTCAATTACTAGCTCTACTGGGACTTTGATGGTACGCTTTGATCACTAACGCGGTAATAACCGAGACAGTGTAAATTACCGGTGTATGCGGTCAGTTAGTCACTAGCTCTCTATTGAAAATAAATTAATTAATCCGTAATTATCCCGTTATTAGTAAAAATATGCCCAGACAAAATGTGTATACGGGGGAACCCTAATGTCTATGCCGCCAAACGAATTAGATACGATTGTTTTGGGTACGATATGTCTTGGGTACGAGTTGTTTTGTTACCGAAGCTGCCTTCAAATTGAAAGTCGTGAAATGCGCTACTGAGTCCAGCAACATTTATCCATAATTACAAAAATCAGATCATATAAATATTGATTTAAGTTATAAAGCCATGTTTCACTTCTATTTTGACTCCATAACTGCACGAGTTTAAATCAAAATGACGATTGATGTCCGTCTGCATATATATATATATATATATATATATATATATATATCTAGAGTCTAGTTTCTATAGTAGACAGCTGCTAACACATTGAAATGTCTTCTCCCAATGACTAGATTTCTTGACAATGAAACAGCACCGGCCATTAAGCTGACCTAAAAATAAGGGTCAAAATGTTGACACAAAGTATCGGCTTAATGGCCGGGACCTACCAGTATGACATGTACTGTCCTGTTCATCATGTTGTCTTAGCTCCACTTCAAACTGCACAACATTACAAATAACGACACGTCCCATTAGTCCAAGATTTCTACCATCTGCTTACCATGTTGACCGAATAGTACAAGTAACTGTTATTTGATTACAATTCTTAAAATGAAGGTTTACAAGAATGTTCCAGGCAGGGTTCATGGCACTTTCTATTCCAAATCCAGCTTCACAGTATGCTGAACATTTCCCTCATGTCACGATTCCAACAATAACCCGCTTACAGCCACCTTCCCCCCACCCCCCGAGTCCGTGCTTCCGAAAAAAAATGATTCCACTGTTATGAATCATTACTGTCTAGCGGTCAATTACCGTATCATTGGGAATCACATTTATCGACAGGCGAACGATTCACATACCACAATACGTCCACAAGGTGAGGCGGCCGCATCAAAGGCGTTCTCGGTGTTTGCCAACTATATGTGCCTGGAGACTCTCCTTGTAGTTAAACCCCTGCTCGCAGTAACAGCAACTGTACGGCTTAATGCCGGTGTGCTTAGAAAGGTGAGCGCGCAATCCATTCGACGCCATAAAGCCTCGATTACAGTAACTACATTTGTAGGGAAAGATGCCCTGGTGCCATTTCTCGTGCTGTTTCAGATTGTTTCGTGTGGAGTAATGTTTACCACACAATGCGCAACGGTATCGTGTGAGCTGCTTCTGCAACAAATGGAAAGTGGTAGGATTATCAGACAGTCTTCAATCTGCATTTGAATATTTCGCAACAAACATACACGCTTAGTTCAGACTGGTCAACCAATCTGCATAGGGTTCAGTGATTCCCACTATTCAGTATGCCAACCTACTTTGACAAAGACAGACTTACTGATTTCATTGTTACTCTAATCCCGGATATACTGATCTGGTTCCACCACCGAGCTAAATTTAGGACACTGCCATCACATTTAACATCAGTATGTAATTGTATATTCAGCGTCTGTGTCTCACGTGTATGTGTTTCCCATGCATATGAACGTGCTCGCAAATAATGGAGTTTCTGAGTGGTAGGATTATCAGACAGTTTTCAATCTGCATTTGATTATTTCGCAACAAACATACATGATTAGTTCAGACTGGTCAATCAATCTGTATAGTTTTCAATGATTCCCATTATTCAGTGTGCCAATCTACTTAAACAAAGACAAACTTACTGATTTCATTGTTACTCTAATTCCAGGATATACTGATCTGGTTCCACCGTTCAATCTGCATTTGATTATTTCGCAACAAACATACACGCTTAGCTCAGACTGGTCAACTAATCTGTATAGGATTCAGAGATTCCCATTAATCACTGTGCCGATCAACTTTGACAAAGACAGATTTACTAATTTCATTGTTACTCTAATCCCGAGCTAAATTGAGGACACTGCTATCACATTTAACGTCAGTATGAAATCGTTCATTCAGTGTCTGTGTGTGCTGCGTGTGTATGTGTATCCTACCAGTATGTATATGTACGTGCACATAAATAATGCATTTTCTGAATCTGACTTTTAACGGACACCAACTCATTTAAGAATGATCTGTTCCCTTTTTCCTAAAACGGAATGAAAGACAGATTCACTTCAGAAGACAACAACTCATTATCTCTAATTGGCTCGAAGAACTAAGCAGTCAATATCTATTATCTATTGTCTGCCTTCAATTAAATAAGATCAAGTTAAAAATACTATAGCAATATCTAACTTCTCGTCACAACACACAGACACACACACACACATACTGCTACGAGTCCAATTGATACCGATCCACCATAGAAATAAGGTACATGCTATTCCTAGCACTTTCTTTTAGTGTCAGCCTTTTCTTTACGATTGGTACATATTATTTGCTATAGTTACATTCTACTGTGATACCTATAATAGTTATTGATAGAATATGATTTGGAATAAATTAAATCAATCAATAAATCAATCGCTTCGCCAACACGACCTCCTTGTAAGCTATTAGCACTAATTAAAATAGTTAATCTAGTATCAGCAAATTATCCTATTTAGGTACAAATACGTTTTTCAGTAGTCACTAACCATAGTCTATGCACCGTCATCTTAAGATACAGTCATGCCCACCACAAATGTACCACACTAAATATAACAGACGGGTTGCCACATTAAAAAAGATCCACATTAAACAGTCAAACAGAAAATAATCACGTAGTGAAATTATCTGCAGGCATTCAATTTATTCATGTAATACATATTTCTAGGAATCACATAACAGAATTAGAGCCGTTCAGTGTGTATATTATCGGATTAATGAAAATCACATTGTCTCCCATTTCTATAATATATTGATCAACAGTGGACATCACCTAGCTGTAGCTGAGCACTGATAATGACTGTTTACCAGTGCCATTGGCACAAATAATAATAATAATAATACTGTATATTTAATACAACGTCCTTAAGAGCGAGGCATTCAAAGATGTTGTACAGTAAAATTATTAACATCACTAATCACCTACAAAAACATCAGCACCTGTATTTAGTAGTATCCAGTACACGGCACCCGTAAGTTTAAATCACTTGTCTGAAGTCGAAATTTTGTTTTATCCTGTTAGTCAAGCAGATAATGTCACTGAAATGCAGCATGTGATCAACGATATGCTTGTCTGTTTCGCCTCGACTTAAGCCAAGAACCGGAGGTGAAATATGGTAACATATGATTTTGTCTCAGCTCTGGCCAAGACTGTAACATAAGACCATAGAATGACTCCCCGGGGAAGAATCTAACAAAGCTTCGTAACTGGCGCTCATTCGAACACTAACTAGAAGATTGCAGCGAATTGAATTGGTCACCGCACCATAGAAGCATCCCTAACAGCTGCAGCACTATAAGCTGCTTCGTCTTATAGGCTAAGTAACAGCAGATTCCAAAAAGCCCAAATAGTTGTTACTGGAATTTCAGTCAACTCGGCTCAGTATGATACGTCCTAGAATAACCAGCTGTCTGTTGACTGCGCCGTACAGTTGGTCTGGGACAAATTCCGTGATCGGTGAGCAGTTAGGAGATCAGCAACGGCAACCAATCAATCCAATGCGCTGACACCCTTAACAACTGTGAACGAAACAGACGACAAATTGATAAAACAACAAAGAAGCATGTTGCCATCGTATTATTAGCCTGAAGGTAGGTGGAACGGAAAGAATCAATTGGTAAACAAACGTCTATGCACCAGCACCATGCGAGATCAAAACGGATTATCCTCCTCCTTACATCAGTGGCAAATCATCCACTGGTGGCGTGGTGCGTCTTTACGTGTCTGACCAGGTGTTGTTTATATCTGAACTCCTTATCGCACTGATTACACTTAAACTCCTTCACTCCGGTGTGCCAAGACATGTGACCGCGCAAGTCGTTGGTAGCCATAAATCCCTTATTACAGAGCGGACAGTGATAGGCATATATCCCATAGTGCGTCCTCTCGTGTACGGTCAGCCGTAGTCGGTTGGGGTAGGTTTTTCCACAAATGGGGCACACCAAAGACGACGGTCCTGATCTCTGTAATTAGAAACGGAGCCGTTGTAACTAAGCTGGTCACAAAGACGGTCTGTGGGTTGCTCGCTGGTATAAATGCGCTGTGTTAGCATGAGGTAAACGAAAAAATACTAAACAGTCCTTAACTCCTACTAAATCGGCTCAGTACTTAAATATGATATACAACGAACATTTCGGGTTACACGTAACGAATTAGCCAATATTTTTCTTTTAATTATAATTATAATCTAGAACCCATTCTTGTTTAATCGCGGCTTATTTACTTTCCATTTCATGGCACATCACCCTGCTGGAAGCAAGACCCTGTGTTTTAGCTATGAGGTGTAATCAGTAATAATGAGACGTTGGATAGTATAAGGCGAGTTGATTAAGTGTGGAAATCTCTGTTTCAGTTGGTAATAAACAAATTACACACCGCACATCAATGCAAATGACGGCTTTAATCATCCATGTATTTGGTATACGGATTATAATAATACAGTTGTATAAAATGATCATTGTATGTTACCACTTCTTACCAAGACCCTTACCAATGTATGTGTGCCATTATTTTTCAATACAAAATTTGTGGTGTGCAGACTGGACTGGCAAAGTAATGACTGAACAAAATGTTTTTTTTTTTTTTAAAATAAATAATCTTAAGTGAACTTTGATAAACTTAAATTTTCGCCTCACTAAAAGATACAAGAGAAAGTAATCTAGCAGAAAAAACACGATCGCAAAATTAAACTGGTATTTATTGCACTAACAATCTGCCAAACATCATATGCAAATATTTCATGAATTAAACGAATGCCAAAATTCTACTTCAATCCATTTAGAACCAGGCTGTGTTTACATAACCTGAATCATTCTTTCCAATTCGTCCAAAACCGACAATGTTCAGTTTTACACTCTAATTTCTACAGCACAAATGATCTCTTTGGTCGAATTCGTATTTAGTGCTTCAATTAATCTCTCCGCTCGTCTTATCTGAGACATCAAGTGTGAAGATTATGTCACTTGCGTATAACTTAAGGCCACATAATAAATAATAAAATAAAAAGCAATCACACTTAATAGACTGAACTCATGAATCAGAACAATATCCACCACATAACTCTTTATGACAACACACGTGAGCCGGTAAGACAATGCACAATAAAAACAAGTAGACAATAACCATCTAGCCCACTACATCATCACGTGTCATGCGACGGTTCAGATGTTGGTTGATCCATGTGCGCCATGTTGACATGCTTTCTCAAAGCATTGGCCCAAGCGAAGGCTTTATCACAGAGATGACATCTGAACGCCTTGATGCCGGTATGTATCGAGAGATGACCCTTAAGATCGGTGATATCCGTATAGCCCTTATTGCAGTATTCGCAGTGGTAATTGTAAATGCCGTAATGCCGGTTGGCGTGGCGCTTCAGTACAGCTTCCGTCGCAAACAGACGACCACATATTGTGCACTGGCAGCGTTTCACACAATCACTCGCGCGTGCCTGAAACGGGAAATAATCGTTCAGACTCGAGTCATCCAACAAAATTGGTCACGGACCGAATGAAGTATACAGCACACAGTGGAACATAGTTTTCGAACGGCAGTTTATTGAAGACCGCTTCCCATTAACATAAACAGACTGCTCGCAGTCCTGATTATTGTACTGCGTTGGCCTTTAAACTGGCCATAAACTCTCTTTCTTGTGGATGTTTTGTGGCAACATGTTTCTGTAGGCTCCATTTGTAACTGACTTCTTTCAAACAGAATGGGCATTTGAACTCTTTTACCCCAGTATGCTTGGACATGTGACCACGAAGGGTCGATCCGGACATGAAACCTTTATGACAGATTTTACAATAGTAGCGAAATTTGCCCATGTGGTGGTCCATGTGATGACGGAATCCTACTGAATCCTTCAGAACTTTGCCACACCAAGAACACCGGAAGCCCTCCTGAAGGTATTCAGTCTGCAACAAACAAACCACACTGTTACCACGACATCAATAAGTGTAGTCAGTCAAACCGCTGTATCCCTCTATAATGAACACGTAATCATACTTTCTAACCACCTAGAACCATGTGATATTAAAAACCTCACAGCCAGGCAGTCAATCGGTGAACACCTGTGGATCAATTCTCAGGCACAGATTTGTGAAAAGCCCAAATCCTGACAGTACTCCAATTCCTCATTTCCAATACTGTACACAAACCTCAAACCAAAGCAAATTTAAATGGCCCACACTTAACTAATGTGTATAGTTGGTCCATTATATCTTGACATAGTAACCCCCAAAAACATAATAATGGTTCAGACGCGAATACACTACAAAGTCCGAAACTCGGACTACTATAAACCCTGGTTTAATCTGCAACAACTAAACTTCATATTGAAAAATAAAATCTAGGATACCGCATAATCTATTCTACCAGGTCCACAAAGAGCAATCATGCACAACTCAGACTACAATCACCCATAGTTTACCAAACGTCGAATTAAAAAATTCTAAGCTGTAATTAATTAAATCTAAGTATCAGATGAGTTCGATCATTCCTCAACATCGCTGACACAATATCAGATCAATTTTAGATGGAAAAAACTGTTCTTTAGAAATGGATACGGCAATAAATAGACGTTATGCAGCTCACATAGCCTAACCACCACAAGTTAAAGTTTAAATCGCATTCAGGGTCATCAGCAGAACAGTATGAGAGAAAATTATATCATTCTCACCAGAAATATGTGTAGTAACCTATTCAAAATCAGCTTGATAACCAAGAAGTTAGTTAACAAAGTGAAACAATCGAACATATAAATCCACTAACAGCATCACCGTAAATTACCTCACGAGTGCATTTATTGTACTCTCTTAGCCTTATCAACCTAATACTTTCAAAATTTTTTTTTACTTCAGTAGCACTATACATAATTACACACATATGGCTGCTAACTGACAAATAGATTAAATCAAGAGATATCTATCTATCTGAAGCATTGAGCAAGTGAATGGGAAATAAGTGAGTGAGTGAGCAAGCAAGACCGAGCAAGTTACTGAGTGAGTCAATCAGAACAATCAATCCCATTACTTAAACTAAACCCTATGTACTTATAACATATGCACTGACATTTATTAAATGAAAATCATGTTCCTTTCACAAGAACCAATACATAAACAATATTTACCTTGGCAATCAACAGCCCTGCTACACGTCCTTATCAACTTCAAAACAGTGATGTCACATCAAATATAATCGGGAATAAAGCAGTTCAAGGTGAAATCATATCTGATTGTCATTCGTCATATACAAGCCAGAAACAGCTCTGCCTTTCTGACTGTTTATGACATTCAAACAAACACTTGCATTTTCACTTGTATACCAACACGGCACGAGCTACACCGTTTTCACACACCACACACAAGTATTTCTGTGGAAAAATCGAATTCATTTTTTTGGCAAAGAAAATTAAATTACCCTTTTTTTATTTTCATCATCTCGTGCTTCACTCTTAATCTATGCTACTCCAAAATAAACTCATTTGCTCTAATTCTAAAATTTTGCAACTGATAACTGATAGACATTTAAACCTCCATACATGTACTGGCAGCACACATACACAGAGATATCCTCGTTATTAGTAAAATGCTGTAAATAATGTAACAAATCCTTTCTTTGATAACCACGGCCATCCTAATAAAGAAGCCAGTACTGATTATTGAGAAGTATTTTCTGGTAGAGAGAAGAATTATGTTTAGTAGATGAACTCAGGCCGAGTGTTTAGTTATCAAAAAGGTGTTTTTTCGGCTTCCGTGTTGTTTTCCGCATCCTAATCATTATTTATATGTCATCACCATTACCAGATGTCTCTATTTATTTATGACCTTCGCTGTGGTGCCTACAGTGATGAGATATCATTAGATGGTTGTTATTTGGATATTATTTATGATCGTGGCTTGGAACTTTCCTTGTTCTAACACAGGTTTTGATGCCAATTCACCAGAGTCCAACAACTATTCTCACAAGAAACACAGTAAACTAGCAGAACTGATAGTTTGCCATTTTGGTTTTTAGTTCTTTTTCACTCAGCAATAAATTAACGCACTGTCGATGCACACTACTATGTCAACCTACAAAAGGTAATCTGTTTGAAAATTATTTCTTTGAATCACCGATCCAGCTATGACGATACGATTAAGAGACAGCTGGCATGATGCCTCAACATAATGCGTAACCAAATACACAGGGTTTCTATAGTACTGAAAACTAAAAAGATGAAAGCGGTTCTCATCAGAATCAACCAATTAACGCCGTTTCAATAGAGTAATTAATTCCAATCTTTAAACTATTAATCAATATTATTCGAAATCAAAAGTCAGATCCAGAAGCGCACATCCCTCACAACGACAAATCCAATGACTACACTTCAGTGTTAAAAAGATCAAAAGTACAGTTCCTGTCGCCTAAAACTACCCAAAGTAAAGCTTACATTAATGAGCTAATGGCCACCTTTATGATAATATCCAGCCAAAAAGTCAATCCAGTATAACTGAAATAGTTATAATTATGCTGATTACTGAAAATAACCATAATCAGAAAAATTTACAAGCCCTAGCTAGTTTCAGTTGATGTTATTTTTTTAAGATACATTTACCGGTGAATACATGGCAGTGGGGCCAGTATTTTAAGATCGATGACTAACGATACACTTCCAAAGAACAAATTTTGACTATAATCTCTTTGCTCTACTTAAATACAGGATGATGATTAAATTCCTGCACTGGCAACTGGTTTATCCATTGGTGCATCAATGGGATGTATATTTTCTTATTAAATATGCAATAAAGTATATACAGATGCCAGGTCTAGAGTGATTCTGATACACTGTTCCACGATAAAACGACTTACAAACCCAAAATTACAACTAGCCCAACCAGTTTCAGTGTCTGGGTAATATGTGGAAGTGTTAACATGGAGTGGAGTGTGTAGACCCCTGTTGTATGTGTATACCACTATTTATATTAAAGTGTACTGCTATGTGCTGATGCAGATATTCAAACTGATGCTGACATGAAAAACACTTACCTTATTTTTGATGGCTGAAAACACTACCAAAAAACACTAAAAAAGACCACCAAAAATAGCACACAACTTACTGTATGTTACCAATGTGTTTTTTTTTATGAACAATAAAACTAGTCTTCTCACAGAATTACTTTTAAGACCAATATTGTTTATGTTCTCAGTAAGATAGGAAGAGACGTCATAGTTATTTTGACAGCTGGCTTATCCTCTAAGTCTTAACTAATATTCAAAATAAAAGACTGCCCAGGACACCAGTTGGTGGAGATGTTTAGTCTCGGCGATCGTCACACTTAGGACTTGTGGTGTGGCTGAGGGCCGTCTGCTTAGTAAAACAAATCCCACAAAGACATGGACCACATTCAAACCCACAACCTGGAAGTTTGCAATGTAGTGTTCTAATCACTGTGCCGATGAAATGCCAAGAACACCAGTATTCAACTAAAGGATACCATATGTGGTATCACTGCCACAGCATTAAATATATTAATGATAATAGGTTAATGAACTGAGAAAATTTCAGACTGAATATCAACATTGTCAACTATTTAACGATTTCTCACTTTTGATGATACAGGTGGTAACATACAGTAGTTGTCACGTTGATAAAACTAACCATTTTGATACTCACATATTTTGAAGTTACATTTTCAGCCATCAATGAAGAAGAATATATTGTGGTTCACATATTATTTATAAAAATTTTAGCCATATATAAGTACTATTTTTAAGACCTATAGTTCACATATAAATATAAACTAATCACAGGTATGTACAGCTATGATATGATTAATCTGACTGGTTATTGCTAGTTCCAATAAAAACATAAAAGCAATTAAAAAAAACAGTTTCAACCAATTAGTGTTGTTTTTTTACCTGGTGCCAGCTAACCAAGTCTGATATCACATCACAATTTGTACACTGAGACCGTCATATGTTATTCACATCCCAATATTAATTATCAACTTCAACATATAAATGTGTGTGACATTCAACATATAAAAACGGTAAATTTTTAACTGTTGATGTGAATAAGACATCACAATCTAAACCATTAATACAGAATATTTTACTAGTATTGGCAGTGTTTTTGATAAAGAATTTAGACCAAACATTAGCAGCAACTGTTTTGAATATTTATGCATTAAATAACATCAATAGAACATTATATTATTACCATGCTGACACAAGTGACAAATAAATTAAGTTCATCTATATATATAGTGTTGGGCCCCGTTATAACACGTTCGTTGGGGTCCACAACCTGTCAACTGTGTTATAGGACAACTGCAAAGCGAGACAGGGGCACCATCAGGTGGGTGATAATAGGGAGTATTCACCTCGTTTTGCACCATCATTCAAGATTACATACAACTGTTTATTTCATAAATGTTCCCAGTAATTGTTTAATTATTTGTTGACTTAAAGGGACGGTCCATTAATATCTGAGCCATTTTGAATCATCTTCCTCTTGTCAGGTTCCTTCTGGCTCAAACTAATATGGTTGTATGTAATTCATAACGTAATTTTAACAACACAGTTACGCTATGTTCTGGAATAATTCTTTGCTCACACTTGTTTACATGCTTTTGTATGGACTCTAAAGACTTCAGGTCAACAGGATGCATTGGAAGTGACGTCAGCATTCAGGAGTGTCCGGTCTCTGTCTAGCCTACAGGCCATTAAAAGTCGATTAATCAGCACTGGATTATTTAATATGTGGGTGATCGTTTACACATTTTGACATTATTTATGATATTTGTGAGTATAGCTGTATTAGTTTTCAAAAAAATTCTGAGGGTAGACTATCCCTTTAAACATGTCACCTCAGTGTTTGTGTGGAAAGTAAAATGTTTCTGCAAAATTAAGCAAAAGGTAGCAGCCATCATCTTTAATAGTGCATGTTTTACAGATGAAAGTAACAACTATATGAACCAATAAATGAACGTTTAACAAATAAAACAAATCATACATATTACTTTTCATCTATTGCCCGAAAAGGTACACAACTCATTTAGTTCAACAAAATAATCAACTGTCTGTCACTCACTTAACACAAGGATTTAAAATACGTGAAATAGTTAATTTGATCGATTTTGTATAAATGTGTGATATTATTTGGATAATAGACAGATGATAGCAAAAGACTGTCTGCATCTATAACTATATGGCTTCCATTAATATAATAATAACATGTGCCAGTAAAATAAATTATATTAATATGTAATATTAGATTAAGATACTGTAGCCAATGGTCTGGTATCTGCATTTGTTTACAGAATCATCTGAGCTCAGAGCAGTCACCATTTATTTTCCAATCCTTTATCCTCACAGCAACCACTGATATTCTATTCTTATATTTATATGATGCAAGAATAGAACTGTCAATAATGTTCACGTTTTAACATCCAATTCCAAATGCCACCTAGTGGACCTTATTTTCCCCCCCAACTTTATAGAAAACTAAAAATGCTAACATTATTGTTTACAGATGAAAGCCAATCACTGAGCACCGAGGTTTATTTGACTCCATTGCTATTACATTCAGACAGTATAGTCCCATCATGAATGATTCCGGCAGACAAAAGCCACGGTGAATTTTAATAGTAAACGATCGACTAAATATCACAAATTCGAAGTGATATCAGTACAGCTTATTATATAATGTACGCATGTTTCAAATTTTAAACCTACGTCTATTACGTTTTAGCTAAATTTAAGCTAGGGTGCAGAACAAACACCCACCCAGCATCTATGATGGGTATAAACTAGCAAATATAAAACATCCGAGTCAATCTCAGTGATAGATACTGCTGATATTTCCATGCAGAATACATCTGGTGTGAAAGTATTAAACCGTAATGATAACAAATGTCTGTCACTAGAGGTCAGAGGGTCTGATCTTACTAAGGTCAAGCAGGTACAGAACTTCAAGACAGACTAATTATTGAGTCTTCGAGCAGATTGCGGCAGAAGACGCTGAGGATCGGGACCGAACATAGTTAAGATAACTTAGATGAATATTCAGGTCAGGGAATGATGTTTAATGACAATAGACTGTGTAAAAAATGGATGATGTGCTTCAAAGATTGAGATCAGCATCAAAATTGACTCGAGATGATAATAATCTATTATCCCTTGGTATTCTGTCTAAATTTTACAAAAAAACTCATTCAGACGTTTGAAAAATTCGGGTCTGCCAACATTTAGGTGGGGCCTGTATTATTTTGTGCATGCCAGCCCTACTGGCCAGTAGTTTACTTCAAATGCTTGCTTACCTAGATGATGCCTCAGTGATGCCAAAGAGAAAAACAGCAATTACACAAGAAATATTTCAGTACCTGGTCAAGCTGAATTGTGTTCATGATAAGAATAAACAAACTATAAGTTAAACTATATCATTTAGTTATATAACTGTTTTTTTTTTTAAAAGATATATTAACCCGTCAAAACTAAATTACATGTTGTTCTTCATTTTAGATGACTAGTCATTAATTACTGCTATTCTGTTTAATATATCCTAACTAATTTGATGGAGCTTAGACTTCCACAGAAAATTAACATTGGCTTTAACGAATCCAGCCACTTGTATATAATACAGATAGATCTTTATACAATAACAGCAGTGAAAATGTTTCATTAGTTGTGGATTCCAGAACATATTTCATATGCAAGGAAAGTATAACAACATATCAGGCTTTATCCAGAATAAGCATTTATGGTGCTGAAAGATGGGAATTCTGTACACTCATGAGTGAGATAAAAAACACGGTGTTCCTTATTGTGTCACCAATAAACATTTGAAAGAGTGTCAGCAATGATAAACAATATTATGCTCTACTAATGACTATGCCATGTTTCCATAAAAGAATAAATGCAAATGTTGTGTCATGGTGTGACCATACCGGAACTTTAATAACGGTCGGAGAAACAATAACCTGAATATAAAGTCAAAGGCTGACTACCCTTTCCGCAATGACTAACAAACTATATACTCAAACCGGTGCCAAATTTTCATGTAGTACAATGCTAAGTAGAAATATGTAGCCCGTATGATGAGTCAGATGTGAAAATTATACATTGATAAACTGCAAAACTGCTAGTGTATAACATGAGATGAACTACTAATATAAAGGTTGAAGATACAGTTGAGATAAAAATTTTGATTGGTTAACTTTTCAGATATATCAGTCAGCAGACTGTTATTAACCAACTGAATTGGCTAGGTATCAATTAATTTATTCGTTGCATTAAAAGTTGCCCAAATAGTATTCATAATAGTGCAATAATTACACTGTAATTGAATAGAATTTTAATTAACTGGAATGGTTGAATAATGCAAATGTTAACTAGCTGGATTTCAGTTCCTGACACAAATTTCAACAAACTGCCATACTGGTCATAATTGCTGAAATATACATTTTAGACAAACTAGAATCAACTCCAATTAAGTTTTAATATTGGTTACTATATCTCCATAATTATCATAACTTTATCCACAGTCAAATATTAATCACTGTCTACTTATCTATTACCATTATAACAAAACAAAAAACTAGAAATAAAGTTTCCACAGCTTGTCTAAATCAAACGATATACAGAGCAGAAAAATTTTGAATACTAGAGTTCCACAGATCAGATAAATTTCATCTTCTTGAACCATAGAATAATGAGATTAATATGTTTCAACACTTAAATGGTGCAGAAGTGTTCCCTATAGTTGTTGTTATTCAGATTAAGAACACAAAAGGCTGCATTTTCAAGCCTTTCCAAATCAAAACTGTCCTTGGACACACCTAACCACCATTAGCTAAGCTAGAATGGTAGCGACACAAAACAGATGCATAATTCTTCTATGGAAACAAGGCACCACGACAGAGTTGTAATTATGGCTACCCACCGATTGCTGCTGCGGATCCGTCGTCACCTGCTGTCCATCGCCTGACTGCTGCACACCTGGAGGCTGTCCACCTGTCGTTACTGTCGACGTTCGATGGATTCTTGGCCTATACTGTTGCCTCTGGATGCCGTCTCTTGACCAAACATTATTGTCCTGACCTTGACCAACAGGCACCAATGTCATGTCCGACAATGAGATGTTAGGATCATGTGACTGGGTGTCACCAACACCGGAGAATGCAAAATTCGAAGCACCCTGTGAACACGACTGCGACCAATTGTCGTCCATTTCTTGTTTGACAAAAACAATATCATCCTGTTCCTCACCACCACCTTCGGTGCCATTATCCTCACCAGGTTCACCTTTAATGTTCGGCCGTTTTATTTCTGATGGCCCATTAGAGTCTGATTGATCGCCATTTTGACTAGGAGAGTCTGATTTTTCATCTTCACTAGATGCAACAGAACCATCATGTTCCCTCTTGATTCGTGGCCGTTTTCTTCGTTTCCGTTTGTGCTGCTGATTGATGCTTTCGGCTTCACTACCTGATCTGTTCTCAGATTCGTCATCAGGAGTTGTCGATGATCGGATGATCTCACTCAGCGAGACATGAAACATGTACTCATCATCCAAGGTCACTCCAATGACAGCCTCGATTGAGAACTTCTTCTTGAACGATAAACCGTTCTTACACAGTAACGTTATTGTGTCCTTTAGCATTGTGCACACTCGCTGCTGGTCCGGTTTGAGAACCATTTTGCTGTAAACAAACAAACAACAATAAACAAGTGCTACACATTCAGATTGTGAAATTCTCTCAAACACAATTAAGAGCCAGATATGAATCCACAACTTGAAGATTTACAAATCACTCCTTGGAAACACCGAGACAGATAACCATTGTTTCAATATGGGCGTTTACATTAGAGTTGGCTTTAAGAACAGAAGTATTTCAGTCAATGTACCTGTACTTAAGTTTATTGAAATACATCTACCTGGCACTTAGTGACTGATGCACACTTATCAAAATAAGTCTGAATAAAAACATGTGCCAAAAACTGTTAAACCAAAACGCCATTTGCAGTGCAAAAACAAATTTACAGAAAAACAATTATTATACATCGTTGTTAGCACAATATGAACAAACACTGGTACATCCTAAACTTGGAACTATAGTATGTCCTTCTATGGGGCTACAGCACTCGCCAGGAGATTGCAAGCCTAGAGTATGCTGTCAAAGAGATAATATCCAGATAAATGCATCACGCCTAAATACATTTTGGCCTGAAGAAGCACAAGTTGATACACTCTCAGCAGATGCATGAAACCCAGGTGCAACCTGGTTACCCAGGAACTCACACCGATTGATTGATGTATGAATAGTTGTAGTACGTGAACAAGAGACTTACTTGATATATGGACTGAATACAAGTGTGCCTTCAATAGTTTCTCTATGGTTAACAGGAAAGGTTGGTTCATTCAATGTGACTGGGTCCTCCAGCTTGACAAACAGGGCAGCACTATTAATTGATTTACTGACGTAAACTTTCATATGTTGTGGGTCTGTCTCAAATAGACCTACTATGTCATTCAGAGCCAGAAATTCCTCTATGGCTTCATAGAATGTATGAGTGGTGTGGATGCGTTGTAAAGAATTTGCTAACTTAATTGTGCCAACAACAGAAAGGGAAAACATTTCAGATGCCGCCATATTGCCGAATGTTTAATAAGGTCATTAACAAGTGAGCCAAAAAAATAACCGCTTACACAATTAGAGATGAACATACGCAGATAAGTTATAAACAAATGCACATGGTCGATTAAAAACAAATCGCAAACTATTGGTGAGGTCTTTTTCCCTGAAACTGGACAACAATTAACAATATTGCCTGTAGGTCTTCATATTAAATAAATATTTATATATACTACTTCTGCTGAGGTGAAGGCAACCGCCTACAAGCGCCCATTAACTTGATGTCGATCCGTTGCAAAGAATTTGCCAACTTAAGCATGCCATCGACAGAAAGTGAAATGGAAAACATTTCAGATGCCGCCATATTGCTGACTATTTATAAGGTCATTAGCAGGCGAACCAATAAAATAACTGCATACGTGATTAGAGATAAACGCATGCGCAGATAAATATAACCTGTAAGCAAACGCACACGGGCAATTAAAAACCAAATTAGCACCCGGACGCATTTTATTATGGAGAATACTCCACTCAGCATTTTTATCGTGAAATGAAAATGTACAAGAGGCATTGCTGCCATTTTATGATGTTAATTTGTTTTAATATTTCTGATATCAATATTAGCCATAGAATACATTTGTCATGAATGCACAGGTATTTAAAGAGATAACTGAGATTAATGCAAACAAGATCAATGGAATTGTTTGAATAAATATTCTGTGATAGAAAGAAGGATTTTTTTTCACTTGCCAACAATATTTTTAAATCTTTTCCACCAATTTTTGGCTACTTGTCCAAGCACCTGGCCAATTAAGCAAAAATACAAGCTTTGTGATTGAAAACAAACAATATATACAATTTGAAAAACATTATATAAAATTTATTATGACAATCAATTTCCATGCTAGAGCTACAGCATCCTATCAAGACTAGTGTTCTCAACCTTGTAATGCAAGCATGATTACTTTTACAATGTACACGATTACACTGCATCTGGAAATGGCGATTACTTGAATGCCATGAAGTTCTAAGATGCTATTATCTATATAATATACATGTAATTTTAATATTTTAATTTGTACTAAGTGTAAAAAAAATATTGTTAGAATATGCCATACTGTCAAACATACATAAAGACAGCTCAGCAAATCAGAGAAAAGATCCGATATTGGTTACATGGCTTAATATTGTGTTACGTAAATGGTGCAATAGTCCAATGACAAATATGTCAAGCCTCCCCAGACAAGAACAGAAGCATATTATAAAATAAATTATTTACAGTTCAAGACTTTAATGTTCAGAAAATTATGCTAGTCTGCATTAATTTAGGGTTATCATCTTTGTAAAAACATGAAGTTTATAAGATATATATAAATGCAACATTCAACTATTAGAAGCACTAAACCTGTAGACTCAGTTATAGGAACATTAGCCATTGAGGGACCAGTAGAAAAGTTGGCCTACTTCTTGCCGATTGCTGTATCACATGTACTAAGATCAAACCATTGAAGTGTAAGGTGGTTGAACCTCCCCTAAATTAATCAAGTATATGTTAGGCTAGTAGCTACTGGGGAAAAACTCTGAGTGTTAAACTTCCAAATACCTGTAGTCAAACAGTATATAAGATGTGTTAGCTGACATTCAGGTAGGAGAAGCAGTGGTTAAAATGATAATCTGAGCTTAAGTTGGGATGCAACATATAAATGAGGTGCATGTTAACTTTCCAAGTGTGCCTCCCTTTAAGTTTAAAGAAAGTATTAAAAATATCACAGTATCTTATGCAGCATGCTTTCATCACAATCAGATGAAACATCACTAGTTAGTGATCACTCATTTAAAAATACAATAACTGACATGCCCTGCTTTCATTATTAGTATTTTTTTGGGGTAGATAATAAACTTAAGTTTAGAGAGATTTTAATGGGAGATTTTGAGTCAGCATTAACTGTTATTTTTTAACAAATATTTAATATATCTTAATTCTTATGTAATGCAGACTTAATAACCAACTCTGTAGTCATTCTGTATTGGAAATAATATAAATATTCGTATTTGGACTTTGTTTTTTCACATATAATCCATTCTTCAGAGTGAATTTTAGCTGTTTTATGCCTTGGAATAGAACACACCACATGTAATATCCCTTTAGTATGATAAGATAATCATTATATTCTTGTAGATTCACTATCTATATATAATTTCCTTCAATTTGTTATGCTATTTGCCATATTTCAATACCAACATTTTGGTCCTGACCTTGACCTTCAAAATAATCCTTAGTTCCTGTAGAATACTAAACATCAAATTTGTAGGTGAGTAACAACCTATTTTCCTCTTGCTGGTTTGTGAAAATCTATGAAATAATCACAGTTTTGGATTCACTGTTTGCATCTAATAGCATTAGCGACCTGACCTACCCCATGTAATTTGGGGTGTTGAAGTACTATAACTTCTTAACAACTTGGCCAATTTTTTTAAACTTAACAGTTCTGGAATCTATGAGCTGAGTACTTTACAATGTGCTAAGAGATATTGCAATAATAACAACTTCAAAAAAAATTACTTCATGATCTCTGGTGTAAAAAACTGGGAGAGCACATTGAACTAGTATTACTGATACCACCTTACATGCAACCACTTATTGTAAAGGTCAAGGAGAAATGTCATCAAGATGATCACTGTTGAATTGTTTACACCCATTGACTCAGATGGTCATCATGGTGTCATTTTATAATCTCTGACAGTGAACCAGGGAGAACACATTAAAGTGAGAACAATTGTTTTCGGTGTGGTCTCTTTACTTTGGGACATCATGGACCGATTAGTTTAAATGACCAGAGGATCCGACACCCCATTTCATAATTTATTTAAGACTACAGCATTATTTAAGAAAAATTACAGACCACAGATTGTGACAGAAAATTCCTATATTAATTAATCTTTACTTACAAAATGACTAACAACGGGGAATTTGTGAGCTTTGTTTGCATCAAACAAGTGATTACAGTTACTTAATTCACGCAAAACATCCCAATCTGACAAGATGCGAGTAGATCATCTATGCGAGTAGATCATCTATCATCTATGATCACGGCACAAAGGAAGCAGACAAACAGTGAAACACCAGCTCTCACGTGAAAAATAAAACAAAGCAAAGGAAACAGAAGATGCCGATATTAACTACAATCATACAAGACAAAATTGTCTTCGCCAGGCAAATAAAACTCAGCAAAATTCTCCATTTAGTGACACTAAAAAATGTAACAGACGGATAACAAAAACTCGCAGAGATGCAACATCTAAAATTCAAGATGTCGGACAACCCGGTTGGCGATTGCTCGTTTTCATCACCCACGACAGACGTATAATTACATTGAATGAGGGGCCTTGGTTCACTGGTTTTGGTACACAAAACAATGTGTTAAATGTACGTACATTATTTACTTACTTTTCTCGAACAGCTAGCTGCTAAATTCTACAATTCGACTCCAAAATGTCGACACAGCTCCCAAAAGCTTCGCGTACACGATAGACTGTTCAGCGGCTCTATCGACTGCTGGCGCCACCTAACTTCAATCGATCGCCAGAGGCGCTGTTCTGCCACCTAGCAGACTTCGTTTCTTTTTGAGAACTCATCTCTGGTACACCAAAAGATAACTACTAGTCGATGTAACGGTTACACACCTTCCTAGTATTATATAAAAAAAGTCCATATTCATAAATGTTAAAACAACTATATTTATTTTGAAGAATAAATTTCACTTTGGTATTAAATGATTTAATATATTTTGCTATTACAAGGAATAGACCGAACCGAAAGACCATACAGAAATGAAATTAAAAAAGTTAGGTCTGGGGACAGGCTATAGAAGTCACAGTTTTATGAGAAGAGGGGCAAGTTTTTACTCCAGATTGGCATTCCCGGTGAGATGATCAAATTAATTAATTGCTAAATAGCAATATTTCTATATGGATTACAGGTATGCTATGTCATGGTGTCACAGTATTGTGGGCAGGGCCACGGTATCCAGACCATTTAATTGGTTAAACACTCACTTAGGGTGCCACGGTCGGTATGCATATCTGATATTTTGTGTGTGTGTGTGTGTGTGTGTGTGTGTGTGTGTGTGTTTTAGGGTACATAGTAAGAGGCACAGGCACAGAGCATCAACATATCTAAACATCCTTCGAAACCTACCT
The DNA here is from genome assembly GCA_025642065.1 of Paralvinella palmiformis. Lineage (NCBI taxonomy): Eukaryota > Metazoa > Annelida > Polychaeta > Terebellida > Alvinellidae > Paralvinella > Paralvinella palmiformis. The sequence continues at coordinate 69,294 of JAODUP010000147.1, read as the reverse complement.
CCATAAATCTAAATATAAAATATACATACATTAATCTAAAAATAAAATGTTCCATACCTCCACATATTGATAAATGTGTGCGTATACCTAAGCATGTGTCTGGTCTACTCATCAGCCTGTGGGAACCAGCTAATTCGCTTTTCGTACGCGACAAATATGTCACGCCCACAGGAAAGCGGCTACATGCAGGCTACGTACAAAAAGCGGAAGTACGTAAAAACATACCATTTGATACCACAGCTCGCAACAAACAACATGTGCGTGTGGTTCAATGGTGACTTGCTACATACATATCATAAACTATTTTGACACCACAGTTTACATTCAACAGTAATTTTCTGTGGTCCAAAATAAAACCCCTGTATATAAAGCATTTCGACACCTCAGATGCTGACCTCAGCTTTATTCTGGGTTCGAATAACTGAATAAATCCTACCTATATGAACCATGTATCAATACACGTCCGACTGGTCTGGCGTCGAAGTTCTTCTCTAACCTAAGTGAAAATTCAAGCCCTATATATAGCCTCAGCGTGTTAACAAACATTACAGTTTGTTCATAACAAAGAGAATGTACACTAACACAGTATGGACTCACTAAAGCAATTAAACTAAAATAAAAACAAAGTAGCAATACCGCACAATGGATTATTACTGGACTAGAACGAAATATCGTCTTAAACCTGAGTAAATACTACGATTTACTCGAACCTAACAGCTAACCCTCATACGTTTCCGTTCATCACTAAGGGAACGTTCATTCACGCTTAATTTAGCGTCCCTAAGTATATGCAGTTAGGTGTGGTGGGATCTAAATTAAAGCGCCTATCCACTTGATCTATTTGACCCATGGTCGAGAACAGCGGATTTCAGGCAGATCTCCGATACTGCGAATGACACGTCGGGATTACAATAGCTATACATTTAACAAATGGTTATTAGTCACATTTTCTGGTACAGCTGAGATATGGTCTCCTGACAGAAACCCGATTGGGAGAAGTAAACTCCTGTGGAGAGTTCACTCTATTCCAGGGTCATTTTCTTTCTTCACAACATACACACTGGTACCTCAGGATTTGGCTGACCAACTACAATGTATGCACATCATTTTCCCACTTGTCAGCTATTTTATGTCGGCCATCGAAGGCAACTACTCTTATCAGCACTCTATCACCAGATTGCACAATAGCACCGCGTATCCTTATATCGTAGTTGTCCTTCTGATGTTTCTGAGCAATAGCAAACCTTAAGATTTCTTTAGACGAGTTTGTAGATCTTCCACATACATCTAGCGCTAATCTTGGCTCTCTTTCCCAAACATCAACGAGTATGCTGTGTAAACAGTTGTTTCGTGACGGGTGCAATCATGTGCATGGACAAGTGGTGCGATCTCTGCTTTCCAGTCATGTTTCTTTCTTCGATCCAGAGTACCAAACAAGTCCAGCAATGTCTGGTTCATCCGTTCAGTAATGTCATTAGCCATCGGATGATACGGTGTTGTTCTAGATTTTTGGTGACAGCTCTCACTAATAAGTTAGTGATGGGATCCTCCATTTGATGTTGTCGCCAATTCTGATTATTCGTTTCCTGAAAAATATCCATGTCTTCCACATCCTGCTTTGACATGCTAATACATTATACATATGCGTTATTCATGGTATTATCATCATAACGCTGACATAATGCCTTGAAGACTCCATCTGGAATGGAACTGTAATCCTCAGATCAATGAAGATGATATCTGATGGTTGGAAGAATCTGTGGTACATACCTAAAGCCGCAACCCATCGCTGGCCAGTGGCATCAAGTTTCGCCGTTGTCAGCACATATGGAGTGGGTTATTGTCTGTATAAACAGTAAACTCACTCCCATACAGGTAATCGTGGAATGTCTTGCTAATGGCCCATTTCAGAGCAAGAAATTCTAGCTGTGAGCGGGCTAGTTTTATTCGGCTTTGTTCAAGCTCCGAGAAGCATATGCAATCACATCCCTTTTGCAGTCTACTGGTTGGTATAAGACTGCACCTAATCCACTATGACATGCATCTGCATGCAAGATGATTTGTTGGTTGAAAATCTGGGCACTTATCATCATCATTAACTTATCATCATCAGCTTCAACACCATTAGTGGAGACTGTGTAGCCGATGTTAGACACCTTATCACTATCGCTTCATTTCAGCCACTCTGAAACGGTCCAGTACTCTCTGAATGTGATCAATGTATTTTTCAAATGCCTTAGACGCTACAATGCCATCATCCAGATATATCTGACAAAATTGTTCATCGTCGACGCTAATAGCTTCCAAGCACTCCTCCATCAAACGTTGAGCATTGGATAATCCAAAGGGGAGACAGCTGTACTCATACAATCCGAATGAACCTGCAGTGAAAGCTGTATATGCTTTAGGCTCCTCCTTGATACCAACTTGATAATAGACGCTTTTCATGTCCATGACGCTGTAAAACTGGTTTCCACCCAAATTGTCCAAAAGTTCTTCAACCCGTTTCAAAGCATATGCGTCCTTTTTGGTAGGTTCATTTAACTGTCTGTAGACCACACATAAACGAAAGCTATTATCCCTTTTTCGGACTAATACGATGTTAGAAGCCCATGGACTGTGGCTCTTATGTATTAAGTTAGTATCCAGAAGCTGTTTTATATGGTTCCTGACTTCAGTATACTTGAACGATAGGATCCTTCGATGTCGCTGCCTGAAAGGCTGCATATCATTCAGGATAATATTGTGCTTTACATGTCCTATGAATCCAACATTCATCTCATCTTAATATATCACAACCCTGGAACACAGTTGTTGAATCTGAGACATCTGGTCCGGATCCAGACAGGATTCACGTAGGTTAAGCTGATCCAGAATGGTAGCTGGCTGACACGGGGTCAATTCCATTTGGTCATTTCCAATTCCACTCAGATCCATTTAGTCAATTCCAATTCCAAATTTATCAATTCCGTTTCCGACTCTTTTTTTACATAATACTTTTTATCACGAGTAAGTACTCCGAGTACCTACTTGGAATACCTACTCCGAGTAGTTTATATTTCAAGAAGGATTGTCATGGAAGAAATATTTCTGAATTAAAAAATTAAATCATAAATTAATTTGTGGATTTAATTAATTTTTTGTCCATTCTAAACATTGAATGGGAGTAAATTCCTAAATAGCAATATCTCTATATAGATTACAGGTATGCTATGTGGTGGTGTCAGTCTTGTGGGAAGAACTCACGGTATCCATATGATTTTAATTGGTTAAATACTCACGTGCCACAGTCATTATATATATATAAATATATATATATATATATATATATATATATATATATATATATATATATATATATATATATATAAAAGGAACCAATGTTCTGGATCAGTTTGGTTCAATTATATTGGTAACTCCACATGTAAGTGTTAACCTGGTAAACAATTGCAAAAACCTAACCACAAGGCACTTTTAGCTAAAGAGATGTTTGATGATATCAAGTGGTGGATCATAGTCTTCGGTAAAAGTGAAGACTTATCATTCAATGACACTAAGGTAGGAGTTAATCCTACATCATCAGGCAAGCTAGACCGTGGTCACGGTTGAACGACACCAATAAATTTAACGTTAGCAACTTTCTGATCCACTATGCCTTTCACCACAACGGACCGGCTGCTGGGATGATGATGATGATGATTGATGTTTTACGGCCACTTTTGTGCACAAGGTAGGCTAAATGGGCCGAGCCACCTCCAACGGTAATGAGGCGAAGTCAAAGATGAAACAACCTTCAGATATGCCCACGCCGAGATTTGAACACGAGTGGTAGTGATCTGTAGTCCAACACGCTACCGCTAGACCACGGAGGCGCCCTGCCGGCTGCTGGGAATGATGACCTTTGTAGTTATCCCACACATGATAATTCCAATTTGTCCATCGGCACAATCAAGGTGACGCTTCTCGATTTTCATAAACCGAAAGGCAAAGTACAATACATAAAACATTTTGACTTTTGTTGATAACGCTTTCCGTGTTTCTGCTTAGTTGCATCCATTACAATGTCCAACACGTTAGTCCCAATAATAACAGGTACATGTTGTCCATATTGAGTATCTGGAGTAATTAATATCAGGCAGTTGACTGGGTCAGTAACATTGGAAACAGCAACTTCCACCTCGGTATATCCAGTCTAGGCAAGTTTATGACATCCAGTACCTTCGATAGCCAAAGTGAATTCCTCGGGTGACTCAATGGGAATATCCGGAAATAGTTGTACATGTGTACTATTATACATTGTTGATACTGTAGAGCCGGTGCCAAGTAATGTTGGGGGAAGATTGCTGCTGATGCAATTGTTGCATTCATTTGCATGTCCAATAATCCCATCTATTTTACCCGAGTGACTATTTGAGTCTGTCTCTCCGGCCACTAGGCAGACTGGTTCTAGTTAAAATTGATCGGACAGATCAACTCTGTATCCTATTGCAACATGTTCAATTTGATGGCAACGGTAACATCTAATATCTGGACGTCGAGATTTACCACGGTTTACCTTAATTGAACAAACCCTTGAGTAATTGATTGATAGACTTCTGTATTATGGTAATGTATTTACATTAATAAACGTATTCGAAAGTCCTAGTATAAAATGTTAATTTGTAAATGTTGTCCTAAATAACGCTAACTGTTACCCTAATGGAGTCTTGGCTCAAACTGATTTAAAATTCCCTCTCAAACATGGCGTTATCAAGTGTAACTCAAGTGGCGTGTGGATAATACAAAATAACTGTTTGTTTATGCTGTTGCTACCAAAAATAGTGTTGTGTACAAAATACACGTACTACTAGGTGTACTACGATTATAAATCATGTTGTAACTATATATGGTTGACAATGAACTAAAATAAGACATTAAATAATTGAAAACATTCTATTATAAATCAAACTAAATAAATGCTAAATGTATACATCCCTGTCCTTTCACACACACACACACACACACACACACACACACACACACACACACACACACACACACACACACACACACACGCACTCACACACACACACACATATATATATATATATATATATATATATATATATATCACATAATTTGTTAGTATAGCATCCTTGAAATCAATGTTGAGGAATGCGATCATGTATAAATATGCTCGTTTAAAAGTAATTAATAAGTAAACTATCATACTGTCCACTTCCGCTGTATTTTATATCATAAGTACGTATACTATTAACGTTTGTAACTTTTTTTATAACATTAGTGGTCAAAATTAACGTTACGCGAAGTAGCTTTATTTTTTAAGAGACACCTGGCGAATAGTTTAAACACTGTCACATACAACACCGCCTGGACGCTTCCATGACCTAACTGGTAGCGCGGTTAGCCAAAGATCTATAGCACCTGGATTCAAATCCCCGAACGGGCTATGTTAGAAGGGTGTTTCATCTTTTACTTCGCTTCATTACATTTGAAGTTTGTTGGGCCCGTTTAGCCTACCTGGTGCACATATATGGCCTTAAAGTAGCAATATTTGCATACAACACGGCCACCTGGAAATAAACTGTGTATAATCATAATAAATTAACTGATATAACGAATTAGATCTAGCTACCCATATATATATATATATATATATATATATATATATATGGTGGGATAGATACGTATGTTCATAGACATATGGTTATCATTACTTTCCACAAAACAATTCCGTCATAAACTCTCAAGTAACGAAGCTCAGCTTATAACCATTATCATACAGTTAGTACAATTGACCTAAATATAAAACTAGACCGAACAGTCAGTAGCGTTTGAATTGGCCGCCATGACCAAACAGCTCTGACTTCCGGCAAGGGAAAAAGCAGTGTTGAAGCGGCTGCTCTTCGAGTTTTGAACCTACGAATACGGACATTTATTGTGATGTGTGCATTATAATTTTGTGTGTGCAGACAATCTGTATTATTCCTCTCCTATTATATGCCATGAAATATGTAAAGTCGTTTTATTCAAGTCCGTAGATCTAGTTTAATTGGGATCAAACGCCAGAGATAGACCGGGGGTTGTCGTACAAGCTAAATATAATAACAGTTAAGCTTAATTTCCGGCCAAAAAACTACGCTTTAACAGCTATTTTAAATGTGTTCCTTATACTTACCGATGAAAAGACATCCCGTTTGTATTACTTTCACGCACACGGCTTATGCAATCAGCGATACAACAATAATTCACCACGTTTATAAACCTGATTTTTCCGGTCTACATTCCTATTTCCTCGACCGGAAGTTGGGAACTGTTTGGCATCAAATCGGCGGCCGTGTTCGGTCTAGTTTTCTTTTCTTTTAGGTCAATGGTTAGTACGAATCCGGGACATTTAGCCAACGGACATTTAGCCAACGGACACTTAGCCAACGGACATTTAGCCAACGGACACTTAGCCAACGGACATTTAGCCAATATTTGCAGGGGGGACATTTAGCCAACATTCAAAATTTTTGATTATGTTTATGTGAGCTTTCATAAATATAGTTGTTTCAATAAATACAAAACATTGTATGTAACTATTTTTGTAATTCATTGTAAAATGTAACAAACACAAAGTGATGTCTCATATTCTAAAAATTCAAACACAGATGTTACATATAGTCCACAGCTGTTATATTCAATCGTCATAGTGTATGTAATTTAATTTTATTCAATTCATTGTACGAATGCAATGATCACAAACAAATCTCTCATACTCTAAAATTTGAAAACGCAAACATTGCATATAATACATTCTTTATTTCTGACATGTTGTCTATAGGTATACATTGTCAATATTCCTATTATTAAGTCTACATCGTATACTTTTAATATATTTGTTTGTGTTATCTATATTATTTCCATATTTTATATTTCTTAACTGGGCGCTAAGTATAAATATACTTGAATAAAATATTGAGTCATTTAAGAACATAAGAAGAAAAAACATAGCGAGCCATAATAATCTCATTTAAATTTATCGCTCAAATAATGACACGAGTATTTCTTTATAGTGTCTGTAATTAACAAACATCAAAATGCTCAATGACTTCAATGCCATTCCATGTCTTGCGTACGGTTATTGAATTTTGGCTTAAATACAGACGTATATCTGTATGATTTAAAAATGTGTGACACAGACTACCGATATGTCACAGACTCGATAATCATATTCTCGTTTATCCCACATATTATCATGCAACAAACCTTGTCGGATCAACAAATTCTGACTGTACATAAAACAGAATCACTGTAAAGGAAGCCAGATCTAATTGCCCTGGGGCCCTTTTATCCTACTAGCCTATAGAAGCCACTGGTTCCAGGTGAAAGAAGTTTAGTGTCATTGGGGATGGTCTGGTCAACTTGAAGGTACACCAAACAGACGCATTGTAAACAAAGCCAGATCTATTTGCACTAGGTGACCCATTTATTTGATAGTGTCTTTCACATACATGCGTTTTTATTAGCACACTACTCAATATTTGGAGTACGGACAGTTGCTCTGAACTTTAATTCCCTAATAATTAGTAATATTCATCCCAATAATTATATAGGTAATATGATACTAAGAAATATATTTCTGAATTAAAAATCATTTAATTTGTTTTAAATTTTTCCTCATTAAAAATTCACTGGTGAGCAAGTGTCCACTTTTCCATTTTGTTTGGTGAGCAACTGTCCGGGTGAGCAACTGTCCTACACCCTAATATTTGACACATGAATGTCTACATGAATAGTGGGAATATAACAAAATAATGAGTTATTATTCTTTTGCACACAAAGTGAAGATTGTCTATCTGAACAATTAAATAGTCTAATTCAGCACTGCCTCTGAGAATCCTATAGCAGAATACCATCTTAAAAGCTTTACTGCTGCATAGAAGATTGTGCACTTTAGTGTGAATATTTACAATGTTTGAAAATATTCGCTCACTTGATGCTGATGAAACTGAATCCATTGAACATTTTGTGTAGTGGACTATAATTAGCTTGCTGATGATCACACTTTTTGCACATTTCTTATTTCCAACGGCAACATGTAAAAACAATTCCCAAGTGGAATTCTCTAGTCTTGCACCTTTATACAGTACTAAAGGCTAGATATCAAATAATAATCACAGTATTAGTTCAATAATTTAAGCTAACATGCAAGTATGTATCAATGTGATATAACACTATGATCATGAGAAAGTGTAACACTGTTTCAAATTAAATTCAGACAGGCTTTCTATACTGAGGTAAAATGAAGTACATTTTAAAACTATGATATATCACCTGGGTTATGCAGTCACATCTTAACAACATTACAATACATGTATGTGTCAACATTGGATAGAGGATTATTCTGAGACTACTAGTAGTACTAGTTAGTAGTAGATTATCTGCCGTATATACAAGTAGTAATTACCCACAAGCCAGATATAGTTAAGTAGTTAACGGTGTTAATAACGTCTGTGTAAAAAAACTCCCAACCCTGACATATCATTATTTTTATTTATGTATAATAAGGAGAAAACAGTATACATTAATATAAATATACTTTTCACTAACGGTAAATACTTAAAATCTTTCAGCAATTTATTTTATATTACACCGATGCTGAGAATAGCACTTTAGCTGAACGATTGCGTCAGTGATTGAGTGGACTGATCTTTCCAGGTGAATGACATGGCTAAGACTTCCTTATTCATGTTGACTCGTAAGATATTTTTAGCATAGATTTCAATGGATTAAATAACTTTTAGCTGAATGTAAATTGATTTTAATGAGTATTTTTAAATATTTAATGTAGATATAAACGGCAATTTGCAAGTTTTGGAAATATAATTTTTACTTGTACCTGGGAGCCAATCATATATGCATCACCTGTATAATATTAAATAAAATTGTTATTACATTAGAGTGTTAACACCCTTGACATTTACATGTACTTAATATTGCAGGAACGGCTGATTCAGAAAATAAAACAGTTAATTCACTTTAATACGAGATATCATGCATAAATACCAATATTACAGTAATAGGAATCACCCATTGAATTATGATCTATGTGATCATTGATTTTATCCATTCACATCGTCATGTCAGATGGCAAAGGTTCTACAAAAAATAAGTTTGAACTAGACAGGCCGGACGATGACAGCCATGCAAACCGCGCTGAACGTTACTTAGTTTAGTGGCATATATCTATTGAATACAGTCTATGCCATTCCTATTAAATGCAAACTCATAATCTGAAAGTCACATAGCATTAATGCACTATAAATAAAATCCAAATATAATTGGTAAATAACCTATATACAGCTTTTCATTAAGACATTTATCGGCCACAACACGCGTAAATGGCTATGCAACACGGTGGTTCTTAGACTTCTAACCCGAGACCGTGATGTGACATATAGCCGCATGGTGGCGCCAGGAGTAATTGAATCGGTCTTTTTGATTATGCACCAGTAGAAACAACATAACCTAGTTATTCAATGGTGTGTAATAATGACAACTCGAGAGGAAGCTTACAAAATCGGAATGTTCTGATGAAAGGAACCACGTACATCCCTTGCATTAATAGCGTTGTCGAGAAACATAAGGCTATCGTGAATCTAGGCTGTCTCACTGTGGCTATCGACCGCGACTGTTCCAGTTAATGCGCAGCGCCATCTGTCTGCCAACTTGTAGCAGCCACGACGCTGTAGGGAACCAGCTTAGGATGATAGACATAGAAAGTAGCACGGGGAGGGGGGTATGGGATTGAATATCATAAACATCTCGCATTATGCATGGATTATAATCGACAGACAGATGGCGTTGGTAGTTGGTCTACACACCCAAGTCTAATCTATATATATGCAGTGTAAGGCAGAGTAGTGTAGCTGTTAAGATCCTTTCTATCGTTCTATTTAAAACAAGTACTCGCATTGTATAGTAAATTTGTTTAATCTTACTTCATTAGCTTAACAACATCGTCTAAATTTAGCTACAATTAATTAAATACATCTGATTGTCTTAGGCCTGTCGCCTAAATATGGCTGATCTTGATACTTTCGTTCACGATAGCACGATAAGAATAATCTGATGGTTAGCAACTTAATAACTTTACTAAAACACACCAATGCGTGTAGTTTGGTATGCCTTACGTCGATTAAGATATAAAAAATGTAGCTGTTACAGGAGGCAGAATTCAAAGATAATTGTGTCATCTATATATTGCAGGATTGCCGGAAACGACAAAGATATTGAACAGCCTTCATTCCCAAATGTTTATTTAACCTTTCACTGTGCGAAATAACTGTATGTTCAATAGGTGTTGATTATTATCAATATTTGAATAACTTACTTATTATTAAACAATTTAATGTCTTTCATCGAATAATATTGTAACCTCTGCTTCAAATCTGAAAGTAAGTGGTGTTTTTTTATATACTTTTAGCTGAAGTTTATAGATTCTTTTCATGTAATTACTAGAAATGATCGTGTCTAATTATAACTGGATGATTTATGCCAAAATAACATACCATAAACTGTCCTAGATCATTACATAGCAGTTTAGACAGGTTATAGATTAACTGGTATTGATCAGTACTATTATCCAAAAATCATAAATCTAGGCTTAGTTTTGGCCACGTATTGAACAGCGAGTAAGATACTCAAACGTTCACGATGTAAATGGATCTCTTACTATCTATTTAGTTTCGTGCCAAATGCAAATGTCTTAAATAATAGCCATCTTTAAATCGGCATATTGTAGCCAGCTAAAAATAACCATATTATCTAATTAGTTTAATGTATAACTGATTTATATTTTTTTGTGTAAATAACATCATATATAAACACCAATACTGAGATCTATCCCCACAACACCACCACCACACGTCCAGCTGGATTTGGGTAACTATAGTGCGTGAATTGACAATAAATCAAATTATTAATATATCCTTACTACCTTGTGTTGGCTATTGAAATCCTTCGACGTAATCGATCATAAAATTCTTCTACAGAAATTTAGTATAGCAAACAAATGGTTTGAAATATACTTATCTTTTAGCAGCCAGTTATTATGATGAAACTGACAACATTAAATCTTACTTGAAAGAAGTATTGTGTACAAAAAAAGATCAATTTTTGCTTCATTAATTTATCTATTTAATGCATTGCCAAAGTTGTTTGATATCTTATCTTTTGTTGACGATACAATAGTATAATTTGCACAATGATTTAAATGAGCTACGATTTACTAGAATTATGTTGCAATCAACTTGCACTGAGCACCGATAGCACTAAATATACTATATGTATTATAAATCTGAAAAATCGATAGATAAAATTTTGGAATTTAGTATAAACATAGTTATCATGGTGCACTGAAACAAATAGACGTAAAATGTAATGATATGACAACTAAATATATCGGTATCTATAATTTTTTGTTCTATACATTTATTCTAAAACATTTCCTCAATAAATCAGGCAAAACAGTCTATGATGACTCTTTATATTGCGATAATCCATCCTCATTTGTCTTACGATATATGTTAACCTGTACAAATACTCGCCATTCCAACATGAACAAGACCTTTAAACTCCGGAAACGAACAACCCATATCATCAAAAAATCGTGATAGAACAGCTACACAGCTTCCGTAATCAAACTGGGAGGTATTGCTTTGCTGTAATATGTACGAATACAAAAATCATTTTGTTTGAGCTCACTTTTATTAATAATGGAATGTTCCTATCATTTAGTTCAATGTTCAAGTTTACCGATCAAATAAAAACCACACACTCACACACATTTGCACATACACACACACAACAACGATCAATCAGCTTCGTTTCATAGCTGATGATGATTGATGTTTTACGGCCACCTTTGTGCATGTGGTAGGCCAAATGGGTCGAGCGACCTTCAAAGGTAATGAAACGAAGTCAAAGATGAAACAATCTTCAGATATGTCCACGCATAAAAATTCGAACACGGGTGGTAGTGATCTGTGGTCCAACTCGCTACCGTTAGACCACGGTGGAGCCCCTTTCATAACAGTCACAGTTCATATTATCTTGTCTTGTTGAAGTTTGGGGTAGGAACCCCTGGCTGTCGCCTATTGGGCACAGCCACCTGGTGTTGGCTACTGTTGTTGTGATGAATGGCGTACTATGCAATGTTTGGCATGGTGGAACCTCAGTTTAGTATAGAAGTCAATTTCGGAGGAGAAAAAACCTTACCAGTTGCCTGGTTGGACTAAAACCTCCTCCTACTATAATGTCGCGGCCGGGAACCTCCGGCCTCCCGAACAGCACGGATTATGGGTACGGGGGCCCAAGCTCTTATCCACTAGTCCATAGGGGCGGTCTGATCTGTCCTTGGTATGTGTAGGGATCTTTCTGGAGAAGTGGAGTTATGATGTCTGGTAGAAATGTTGATTTCCTTATGAGCAACGCCGCTAGGTGGCGGTCTGGAAGTTTGTGGTCTTCCGGGCGGAGATGACCTTTAAGTGATCTTCGGTGCTTCGGGTAGGCTGGGCAGTTCAGCAGATAATGTACCGGATCGTACACTTGTTGACAGTGCCGGCATAGTGTTTCGGGTGACGGGCCGGTGAAGTTTCTTTTGTATACCCAGAAACGCAGTCTTCTGAGCTGGGTATCGACCAATCTGTTGTTAAGGATATTATGGCCAACTACAGTGGTCTTCTGGTACCAATCCTTTGATGCCGATGTGTAGTCTGTGTAGATCGATTAGATCATATTATCATTATATATATATATATATATATATATATATATATATATATATATATATATATATATATATATATATATATATATATATATATATATATATATATATATATGGTCCATTATTTTAATTACTAATTAATTTATTTTCCCCAAACAGGATAATCGCCCAATTTTACTAAATATTCCTATGTTAATTGTAATCATTACTTATTATAAAATATTACTGGATGTATGTTATGTCATATTACTTTGATGTCTTTTGACAGTTTTCCATTATCCTTGTTTTACCATAACAGATACGTTGTCAATGATCCTCAGGTTCAGTTAAATGTTTAGGCTATTTGCCTGCGATAATTCTATTATATTGCTCTTTGATAATGAAAGATCTATGCTTAAAAGTGTTCCTGTTTCGGCTAATAGGGTGCGTGCGTGCGTGCATTACTGTGTGCGCGTGTGTGTTTGCTTGTACATGCGTGTGTATGAAGACTATAATACAAATTTGTGCTCGATTTCATACGTTCATTTCATAACTATTTCAGAGATCAGTGTGTAGAATAGCGGAATTCTCCTTTTAAATGGCAGCCATTTAAAAGGAGAATTCCGCTATTCTACACAATGATCTCTGAAATAGTTTCTTTGCTTATTCTTTAAGATGGAATAAATCCCTCGCTCTCAGATTGTCCCATTTATTTACACTGAAAACATTGACTAGATTTTAATATAACATACTACACCATGTACATGCCAAGTAGACACACTTCGGATAAAACACCAGGACAGTAATATAAATATTAAATTTACCTCAAAGCACACCAATGACATATTGAAGGAAGAGTGTATTCCCCTGAGATTTATGGGCACTTTTGATCCAATTGTCAGAACCCCCCCCCCCCCTCTACAATCCTGAGTAATTGGCTTACAATCAATAAGTGTTATCAGATATCCATTTGAGTTAGATGGTATTTCATGGTGAGTTTCCACAAGAACGTTTACAGTGGACCACAGAATGTATTGCAGAAAATACGATATTGTAAAATAATGAAGGACACAATGTAATTTTCTAAAATAAATGTCCTTTTGGTAATTCACGAATACAACAACGCAATTCAATTGGTCATCGATTGATTACTTTGATCAGCTTAATTGTAAGCAAAGCTAAAATCTGATGTCCTGTATTACGTGAATGTGCGTGCGTGGCTGTATATGTGTGCTTGCGTGCATGCGTGCGTGTTTTAGGATACATAAATAGTGGCACGGGCACAGAACATCAACATCTCTAAACACATCCTTTGCACCCTCTACCCCCATTAATCTAAATATAATTAAAACTATACACACATCAAGCTAAATAGATACATATCTAGTACCGTATACATATATACGTAGACCTATACAAATGTCTGGGCTACTCATCAGCCTGTGGGTCCCAGCTAATTATTGATTATATTTAGTTATTTTGTATTTCTTGTATTTTCTTTTTAACTGTTCATTTGACGCCCTAAATTATCGCACACTCCAGCGTTTCCCATAAGAACTCGGTTTTTGCTTGTGTATGTTTTTTTGTTCTTTTTTTTCACTTATTTTATTTATATAATTATAATGAATTGTACTAGAGATCAGTTGCTTGCCTTACGACCCTATGGTGGTAATACCATTTGTTTAGCGATGCGCCCACGTAGTGGAAAAAATCCAAAGCGGATTGGGTCTGATGCCAGTAATTTGATCACTGTGCCAATAACACCATATAATGGCACAGCTGTACAAAATGTAAGTATTGGTCTTATTAACTGTCAGTCGATCTGTAATAAATCTGATGAAATATCTGATGTTGTTAAGGATATGGATCTTGATGCTGTTGTCATTACAGAGACTTGGCTGACTGGTAATGTTTCAGACCAGAAAATTGTTGGTGATGTGACTCCAGCTGGATATTCATTCCATCATGCAGCTCGGATTCACAAAAAAAAAAGGTGGGGGAGTCGGCATTCTTCTATTTGCGTTTTCAGGCTAAGTCTTTTGAAAATTACCAACTGACTTTTGTATCTGGGCAGATAAGTGTTCGTGTAGCTATTATCTACCAATTACACCCCACTAAGAAAAATGGCCTGAAAGCAGCAGATTTCTTCAAGGAATTTTCGGGATTTTTGACTCTCTTGCTACCAATATTGCTCATCTGTTGATCTTAGGTGATTTCAATATACATTGGGATTGCCAGAGGAATGCAGATACCAAATACCTGGCTGACATTCTTAGATCTGCCAATCTCAGGAAAAGAAAGAACACACAGACATGGTCACATCTTAGATCTTGTCATCTCCCGTGATAATGACAATTTGATTAAGGATGTGGTGTGTCTGTGTCTTCCATGCTGTCTGATAATTTCCTTGTTAACATTAATGTATATTTACAGAAACAATCTGTTTCAGCTAAAGTTATTTCATATAGAAGATATAAGTCAATTGACAAGGAGGCTTTTCTTGCTGATCTGCGAGTCTCTTCTCTGGTATTGGAGAGGTAAGCCATTGGTAGAAGAGTCCTGCATATCCGTCATGGATACATTTCAGCCTTTTACAGAGACTGATATCAGACAGTTGCTGAAAAAGTCATCTAATGCTTCCTGTGCAGTTGATCCTATGCCTACATGGCTTGTGAAAGATTGTCTGGATGTTCTGATAAATCATTATCTCTGGGTGTTTTCCCAAGATCCATGAAAGCTGCCCTTGTAAAACCATTAATAAAAAACCACACTATGGACTGTAATATTCTAAACAATTACAGACCTGTTTCAAATCTTACATTTTTATCTAAAGTTATAGAAAAGGCAGTTGCTTTCCATCTAAACAAATATTTAATCAATAATAACCTTAATGAATCACTATAGTCTGCCTATAAAAGTGGTCACAGCACTGAAACATCCTTGGTTCGACTGAAAAATGATATTATGTCAATTGATCAAGGTAAGCCAGTAATACTTGTTCTTCTGGACCTGTCTGCTGAATTTGATAGAGTTGTCCATAATGTACTTTTCTCTAGCTTAAAAGACATGTTTGGTCTGTCAGATAAAGTACTTGAATGGTTTAGATCCTATCTGGAACAACACTCTGACATTCAGTTTTTGTTATCTGGTGTACCTCTGATTTTCATGACCAATGTATTAACATGCATGAACATGTCACATCAGTATGCCGAGCTGCCTACTACCATCTAAAGAACATCCACTGTTTAAAAGCATTATTTACACAAGAATCACTTGTAACTGTAGTTCATGCCTTTGTTACATCTCGTATAGACTGTTGTAACTCCCTGTTATATGGCATATCTGATTATAACATTAATCGCCTTCAGCGAATTCAGAATAATGCAGCTCGCATTGTAACAAATACTAGAAAATATGATCATATCACTCCAATTCTTCAAAAACTACATTGGCTCCCTGTTATACGGCGTATCCATTTCAAGATTCTGTTAATAACTTCTAAATCTATTAATGATATGGCGCCAGAATACCTGTGTGAACTGGTTTCCATTAGAAAGTCATCCCGAAAACTCAGGTCATCCAGTCAGATACTGTTGCAGGCGCCAGTGTCTCGGCTCAAGTCATATGGTGATTGTGCGTTTAGTGTTGCAGCCCCCACTTTGTGGAATAAGTTGCCGGCTGATATTAGAAATGCGTCGTCTCTTGGAAATTTTGAGTCTCTTCTAAAAACACACCTATTTAAGGTCGCTTTCACAGATAAATAATTATTATCTTTTAAATCATTACAGGGTTTTTACAGACATATTATTTGGGGTATTATTATATTACATATTATTTGTACAGCGCCTTTGAATGGCTCCTGCTAGTAAGGGCGCTTTTTTAAATATACATTATTATTATTCGCTTTTCGTAGGCACAAATATGTCACGGCCACAGGAAAGCGGCTACATACAGGCTACTTACAAAAGCGGAAGCACGTAAAAGACATACCATTTCACACTACAGCTCGCAGTAAACAACATGTGCATGTGGTTCAATGCGGAGTTATTACATACATAAGATAACTACAGTTTACATTCAACCGTAAAAGAAAACTATATATGGAACATTTCGAGACCTCAGATGCTGACCTCAACTTTTTGTGGGTTCGAATAACTAAACAATTCCTACTTATATGAACAATATCGATAGATGTCCGACTGGTCTGGCGTCGCAAGTTGTCCTCTAACCTTAGTGAAAAGTTAGGCCTTTCATAGGGCCTCTGCGCGTTAACAAACATTACAGTTTGCCTCTCTGTGTGTGTGTGTGTATGTGTGTCAGAATTTGCTTGCTGGTCCTTTCATTAATACTAATTACTTGATGATCTGTTTATGGCAGTTTCCTAATTAATGACTATCCACATGTCTTGTAATCAATCCTATACTCTGTCGGTTTTATGTTTGTACTCATTGTCTTGTCGTAAAACAAAGTGATTATTATTTAGTCAAATCAGTATTAGCCAAAATACATCTAGCTAATTGTGTGTGTGTGTATGTAATTATATATATATATATATATATATATATATATATATATGTGCGTGTGTGTGTGCGTGTGTGCGTATGCGTGCGTGTGTGTGTGTGTGTGTGTGTGTGTGTGTCTGTGTGTCTGTGTGTCTGTGTATAGGCGTGGGCTGAGGTTTCCGTGATGTTTATAATTCTTACAGAATTATAGCCAAAATACCACTACCTAAATAAAAAACAAATTATATATATTAGTACATATATAATGCAGCTATAATTGGAAATAAAACATATATATTAGTACATATAATATATATTATGATAATAATCCTAATACCTCCGACATTAGCAGAAATAGTAGTATTTTCAATCAGCACAAAATAGCACGACTAGTTTCGGTTAGTAAAAAAACTTTATCAAGTGCATTTGTCTAAAGTATTTACTTTGCCAGCAATATTTATACCAGAATTCCCTAGCTAGTTTTGAATTTCAAACCAGAATCTAGAAACTATTAGCCTTTGTAGCCTTTGTCTAGAACGAAGCGCTGCTACTGTAACCAAAAGAACTGTTTTGATTAGAACAATTTAAAATAAACCAATTTTCCTTTCATAGCTGTAAAGGTGCCAAAACACACATATTAATAGTACTGAGATCTGACTGCTGTCATTAATGAAAGTTTGATGCAGCTTCAGTTGAGATCTACTTACGAAAATATTGTTTTTTTCTACTAAGGTAATTACTAGGGCTGAGACTATTATAATTGGGCTTAAGTAGCTGTACTGGAGATGTGTTAATATAGGGTCATTTTCTTACATTTTGTTAGAAAACAAGGAACTAGATAGATTTTTGTATATTCGTAATCATTCAACACTTATTTTGGTTGGACAATTTTATAATATTTTTGTAATTATTCTTGCTTTTATAACATCTTCGTATGTTTTCTTATTAATACTTCTCCAGTTATAATGTACCTAGGGTATCTATCCAAAATGTTTCCCGGTTTAATCTATTTATCTTGTCTTGAGTATATGAACCTGTAGTAGGTATCTGCTCAATCGTAATTAAATCAAAACCATCTAGAGATGGTTCGGACGTGCATTTATTTATCTGTGTATGTTCTAGAAGATGCGTGAATAACGCAGAATAAATTACTCACTCACTCACTCACTCACTCACTCACTCACTCACTCACTCACTCACTCACTCACTCACTCACTCACTCACTCACTCACTCACTCACTCACTCCTCCTCACTCACTCACTCACTCACTCACTCACTCACTCACTCACTCACTCACTCACTCACTCACTCACTCACAACTCACTCAGTCACTCGCACGCACTCACTCACTCACATAACCACTCACTCACTCACTCACTCACTCACCACCACTCACTCACCACCATTAATTTTAAATTATTCATTCACTCCGTTAGATTACCTTATTTGACTACTAACCACTCATCTAACGTTTCACTTATTACAATCTTACAGTTACCAGACGGTTACTATATATATATATATATATATATATATATAATATAAAGTGTGTCTCGTTGTGCCACTGCCTGCATTGTGGAAATATCGTTACTATTTAATTATTATATAATTACTCGTTAATAGTTATTTTGAACAGGGTGTTATTAAGTTCTAATTTGATATATTATTCTATTGACTACTAATATTCACAAAGAGTGATCACAGAGTACACCAAAAGACTCACTCACTCACTCGCACTCACTCACTCACTCACATATACGCACTCACTCACTCACATACACTCACTCACGCACGCACTCACTCACACAATCACACATATATATATATATATATATATATATATATATATATATATATATGTATATATATCATTTCCTATTTCCGTTATGATGATACCTGTATTTGACTTGATGAACCATATATCATAACGTTTACCTTATTATAATCTTACAGTTAACGCAGACGGTTTAATATATATATATATATATATATAATATATAATATATATATATAAAGTGTGTGCGTGCGTGTGTGCGCACATGCGTGTGCATATGTGTGTGAAATATCGTACTATTTAATTATTATATAATTACTCGTTAATAGTTATTTTGAACAGGGTGTTATTAAGTTCTAATTTGATATATTATTCTATTGACTACTAATATTCACAAAGAGTGATCACAGAGTACACCAAAAGAAATGGAAAAAAATATCAAGCAATGAAACATTAACATAAATCAAATCATGTAATATAGATATACACAGAAAGAGGTTTGTCACATGATAATATGTCGATGATAAAAGTGAATGTTGGAATGTCGAATCATGATCTGCTCATTGGAAAGATCACACATTTATGTTTGTAATTAGCCATGAATGATTATGATCGGCTATGAAATAGCCACATGCAATGGTGGGTGGGTGTGTTAATTAGCCATTAGTGTCAACATGTCGGTGTGTCTTGCATGACTGAACCAGCGGAAATAGTTGGCCCAATATTCATGTTGTCTGATTATGGAGGACATTGAAATGGCACATTCTTTTGGCGAAATGAAGTGTCGGAGTCGGAACGCGGAACACGATTTTGTCGGATTAAAGAGTCATTTATAATGGAGCCGCATTTTCTGCTAAATTGGTTTGTACTCATAATCATCGAGCAATAGCCCGTTAATGCCTGAGTATGCCCATACAGCCCTATCACGAACTGGCTGTTTATTAAGCCTAGTTTCCGAATGTAGGTTATTTCATAATATGGAACTAATAATAGGTCGGTGATTGACGTATTATAAACTTAGAATCTCAACGTATTTTAGTCGGAAACTTGACATCATCTGAATATTTTAATATCAGTCTAGGTAAAAATGTAAACTTATTGAATATGCTTATCAAGTGAGCTGATAATTTTATTAAGATTTTTTGTACATAAGGCTAAGGCGATATTTTTACTAATGTTGCCGACGAGAGGCTATTATTTTCATCACCTCGATCAATATATATATATATATATATATATATATATATATATATATATATATATATATATATATATATATATATGAAAAATATAGACTCAGAATAGGCTAAATATATTTAAAGTAATATATTTCTATAAACCCCACCAACCTTCGTTAATTCAATATTGAACTGTCGGCTGGAATAATCATTTAAGAACGTCTTTGTCATTTGTGGCTAATAAAATTAGTAATTCAAACTAATATCAAAAATAATCTACTGTTGTTGACATTCTATCAGAATTACTTATGTAAATATCCATATATCGATTCTCAATATTTTTCGAAACTTCCCTCTCCGAACGCATATTTTACGTTTATTATTATTATTACATCCAGGCATAAAAACAGGTCATGAAAACAAAATGGAAGGATGAATCTCGCCTCGAAAACTGTCTCATTCGACCAGACATGCGTGCTACTTATCCCTGACTGAATAATAACCGAACGGGTTATATGTTATTAGGAATAATTACCGCATTTAGGCGAAAACAAATATTTGTTAAATAAAGGTGATGAGCTTCTAAGATTACTACATTGCAAAATGATTAGTTTTGACCATATTCGTATACGACACAATGAAATATTAGGTTATGATATGAATGAAAACCAAGCCACAACCTGCGGGGCATCTTTGAAATCGACGCATAAAAATCATCGGGAAATAAAATATAATAAGGCGAAGTGAAAGATGAGACAACCTCCAGATCGAGGCTGACCTCAGATGTTAGAGGTCTGTTATTGACTGAACTACCCGTTAGTTGATGGAGACGGCCAAATGAAGAAATGAAACAATCCCATATATAGTTCGTTTATTTTAATAAATTAGAATATTTGTTATCATACACATGAATAGATAAGTTTTTGAAACCCACAATAAAAGAAAGAAAAGGAGATGCTAGTGAGCCTGTAAAATGGTCTAGTTCACATCGATTGCGATTGATTGACATGTTTAAAAAGGCCAAGCGAAACGTGTCAATCAAGCTGTTTCGTGCGTGCGTGCGCGCGCGCGTGTGTATGTGAGAATACTCGCTCGAAACGGAGTATGGTGTCGTGCTAAATGTTAGCGGGGGAAAACCTAAGTCGACGAAAATGAAAAGCAGACATACCAGTTTTATCACTCCAAAATTTAAGTTAAAGCTGTATTTTATAAACATAGACACAAAATTATATCGCTTATTCAATGTCTTTTAAAACTGTTATAAAACTTATCCTGACGTCAACAGCGGCAGCCATTGCCTATCTAAACAGGATCTAATAGTCGATCTAATTCTTCATCGACTTAAAACAACTTCAAATTGACGGCCTTTGAAGATGGCCTAAAACAATTAGAGAAGCTCCAGCAGACAACGTCTATACCGTAACCTATCCGTCCGTAATGTCTCACAGCGGAGTTCAATTACCATAATTAATTATCCTATTAGTTCCTGTCGCAGAACGTCTGATATCCTCATTTAGCACGATAATAATGATTCATGATGATCCGGACATGCATTATACAATAGACGATCCCGATAGACGATATATTTGATCATCGTCTACTAATTATAAAGATTTGTGTTCTATATGGCCATCACTTCATTTATAATGCCTGCTCTGTGTGGTAAATAAATAATCGCAAAAACTGCAGAATCCCGCCACTGATGATGTTAAGCCTTCCTATAAATATTTATGTCTACTTAATGAGTTGGTGATAACTGTGGCTGAGTTTTTATGTTACCCACGACATCTGTTCTATAACACGGTGTTTCTCGGTACACTGAGCTTTTCTCGATTGTATCCGTTGCGTCAGTAGAAGTTTTGTTCTGGATATGACTAGACGCCGTGATTGGAGAAAACCGACCGGAGCCGGCTGTTGAAGTCCCTTCGAAATGTTTCGCGTTATCATATTGTCGTGGTGAGCGTCGTAAATCGTACGCTGTTACGAGTACTGGGCTGCGGTTCGTGTATGCAGCATGGCATCAAAATGGCGAACAGACGCCTATAGGCCGAGCGGATCTCTCGCATGCGGATCCCGTATATAATGGGATCCGTGAGGAAATTGAGCACCGGTAGGAAGTCTATGACGTAGATCTTCACCTGCCACACGATGTCCGGAACCTTCTCCAGGTCGACGTGCGCGCTAATAAAATGGAAGGCCATGTACGGTAACCAGAACACCACCAGCGTTCCGGATAGCAGCAGCGTCGTGACGAATGCCTTATAATTGTGCTCGGTGTCTCCGGATCGGTGTCCGGACTCCAAACGACCCGGTCGCCTGCTCAGCTGAGGCGTCCGGTTCCTGTACTCGAGAACTTCGTGGTAGATCCGTCCGTAGAGGCCGACGATGACAATGATGAGGCCGGCCAGGGCGTAGGTACAGACTTCGAGAGACTTCTGTCCGAGCGCCGCCGCGTACGAGGCGCAGTTCTCGTAGCGTGCGAGGAAGAGCATGAAGAAGGCCGGGATCATGGCGCAGAAGGCCGACAGGAGCCAGGCGACCGCCACGAAGACGCAGGCCTTCCCGCGAGTCACTCGGGTCGTGGATAGGAGAGGATTGCAGATGGCTAGGTACTGATTGAGGGCGAGCATCAACAGCGACATGGCGCTCGTGCACAACGAGAGGATGAACGGCGCCACGATGACGATGTGCAGGAAGAGGCAGTGTTCCAGGCGAGTGATGGAGAATCTCGGGAATATCAGCGGCGAGTTGTAGTAGATCCAGAGCAACACCGAGCCGAACATGTCGCCGACGGCCAGATTCTGGAGCAGCAGGTGGTGTACCGTCCGGTGACCGCGGATCTTCGACATGGCCGTCAACGAGAGGACGTTGAACGTGATGCAGCTGATGGACAAAACGGTGTACGGGACGAACCGTACTCCGTACACGTCGTACAGGCTCACCTCGTCCTCTTCCGTTCCGTTGCCGCTCCCCGATTGGTTCAGCGCCATAGGGACGTCGGCGCTACTGATCGTTGTCACGTGATCGCCGAAGAAGGCTTCCGGTTCCAGTACCTGAGCGTCATCCATGTCTTCTAGGTGGCTGTTGACACCCGATCCGTAAGCGAACTGTACAGAAGACAACAGAAGAATAATCAACAAATTATAAAGATTCTTTTAAACAAATATACAGTATATAAACGGACACTATAATAAACTATTCTTGAATTACAGTACCAGATATAATTAAACACAACTTTATATATATATAAACACGCCACAACAATTGGCTAGGGATGGATTTACTATTGGTTTTCAGTAACATATGTTTGTTACTTATATTTACATAATATGGCCCATAACTAGATGGTATCTTAATATCTAGGTTATATGTCTACAAGGGTAATATATATACATGCAAATGCGAAAAATTCACATAGACATTCTCTCTCTCTCTCTCTCTCTCTCTATATATATATATATATGTGTGTGTGTGTGTGTGTGTGTGTGTGTGTGTGTGTGTGTGTGTGTGTGTGTGTGTGTGTGTGTGTGTGTGTGTGTGTGTGTGTGTGTGTGTGTGTGTGTGTGTGCGTGCGTATGCTAGAACTAACAACAATAATAATTACTACAGCAACAAAACCAACAACAAAATAGTACACTTAAAGTGATTAATCGATCAAAGTTGTTATTTTTGAGGGAGTAGAACAAATCTTGTACTCTCACAATATTGTGATACTTATAGCTTAAGGTGATGAGACAATCCGCCAACTTGGATTGTATATTCTACAACATTGATCCAGGAATGATCCAAGACATGATTTATAGATCAAAGGTAACTAGACGATTGTGTCCTAGCGTTAATCGGCACTGATATTCCGAGGCTCATCAATTAAATAGATTATAAACACACATCCGGAGGTGTCCTAAATACAACGCACAATATACCGACCCGAGAGAGGTTAACCACTTCTCTAAATTTAGGAATGTCGTAAAACAACAGAGGGGGGGGGGGGAGATTTCATATAAAACTAAACTTAGAAATCCAGGCAAAAGTGTTAAATTGTCAGTTGAGCAATAATGAATGACGGCTCCGAAGTAAACATCCAC